>OZ024906.1:50949364-51139364 GCA_964017125.1 Flabesymbios commensalis
CTAAAAAATTGTATCATATGGCTTTTGTTGGGGCCTATGTCTGCCCCTTCCGCCCCCTTCTCTGTGGATCCGCCACTGCATAAAGTCTGATGACCGGGCTTTGACCGTAGGAATTAAGATTATTTGTTATATTATAGTTTATTAGACCTATATACAACACGTCCATATGTTTATCGACTTGAAAAATGATGTATTTTTGCAATAGCATCTGAATATTCTAGTATTCAAGTGGATGCTGAATTAGAGTTATAGTCAAGTCAACATTTTCTTCAATATAAGCTTATCAAGGTCACGTAGGGCGGGGGCCCTGGTGCAGTGGTTTAAAGCTGCCTGCTTGGAAAGTCGGAGATCGCGGGTTCGAACCTCACTCTGACATTTAAGTTTCGAAGAAACAAAATATTTCTTCCCCGCTCACTCGTGATGATTCAATATTGTGAGAGCCTCCGTGACCGAGAGGTAGCGTGCTCAGTCTCAGACCGCCAGGGCTCGTATATCAAATCCTGTGTCTGGAGGGCAGTGTCATCCCATTCATCTCACCTTCCTCAGGAGGTTCCCCTGACCCAATTTAACCTATATGTGCACAAATGTGGCCTAAAACCTATTCATTTCAATTCATTTCATCAAGGTCACATACCTAATCCAGGTCAGATACAATATACCTGAAAAACTTATCTTCAAGTGAGTAAAAAATAACCAAATGTGTTTAATTTGAGACACCACATTTGCAAATCTTCATGTATAAATACTCATTTCATTCCCAACAACAAGGATTTTTGATCGGCTAATAAAACAAATTGAAAACGACTATAGTCGTGCTTGGCGCTTTAGGGATTAAAACAGGAGTTTCAATCATAATAAGAACTAGAACAGAAGTTCCAGAACTCCGAGGCCCGGCTTTAGGCTGTTTAAGTGCTATAGACAAAAATTCGGCCTAATATTTTGTAAACATAACAAGTTAAAATATATCTTTAACGTTTATTCCTTCCACCACCATCGCTACACTCTCTACAGTGCAGAGTGTGAGGCCCTTCTAGTTTGGGGACAACATACACAGTGCTCTGTGTAAACCATCGCCAGTGCTGGCCAACATCCATTCGATACTTGCCAGTGAATTGTGTGGCCGCGTGTCTCTACGGTACCTCGTACACATGATGTAGGCCTCAGGTAGGTAGTACCCACCCAATTCCGGTTCAATGCTGGGCCAGCATCGCAGCCCATTGCTGGTTCAATGCCGACAAATCGTCTACGACGCTGGCCCAACACTACCCCAACACTGAATTTGCTGTCTACGTAGCAGCAGCACCCCAGCAAACACGTGCCATTCACACACTACTGTTTCAATGTTTGCCCAACGTCTTAGACGTTGGGCTGCCTTTAAAACAGCATTGTGTGATTGTCTCGTGTTTGCTGGGGATCTTGCGGCATTGTCATGCGGGTGACGTTTTCATCCTCCCGTCGCCAGAAAAGCTACTTTACCTTATAACACGATACATTGGCCCATTGCTGATGTAATGCTGGGCCACCGTCTGTGACGCTGGGCCATCATTATTTAAACCAAAATCCTTTCAGTCCAGTTGCCGTCAAGAGAACCTAGAAATTGTGAGAAGTGTAAGGTTTTTCGATTGATTCATGTTCCCAATGGGTTTATGAACAAATTCAGCTTTGTTGCCCAGACGGCAACTTTGGGCAACTTAATTAGCATAATTAGCATAATTAGCAATGGAGAATGATGCCAAATGTTAATTTTAAACCAATGGACGTACACAAATCTCCAATGCCACATTTCCATATAATTCAGACCTATTAAAGGAACTCATTTCTGCGGTTTATGGCATTAAAGAGATCCAGGTCAAAGGTCATGATTATGATGCAAACCAAACTAAACTGACCAATAATATGAAATGGGCAGTGCCTAGGACGCCCACGACCTAATCAGGGTCAAAGAGTAACGTTAGCCATAAATAAATTGCAATTTAAGTTAGACTCAACAGAATTGCGTGTATGCCTAAATATATACATATCTATAGGAGTTTTCTTTTAGGGGGTAGGCCTAGTAGTTACTTTATATATTGATATAGATTATAAAATGTAATTATTGTGCTAGCACACACGTGAATGAAAGTTATATTTTTATTGTAGGTCATTATTTATAGGCTATGTAGACATAGGCCAATAATTATTATACTTCACACATTAAAAAAGTTGGGTTCTTTTGCTTCACTATCACAATAAAATCCTTAGATCTATACAGCTGTTGTACCCGAAAACTCACCCTTGATAACCCCAAGACCTGCTGTAGTCTAATTTTGTCTAGGTTATGGCCAAAATGGGCTCTTCTGTGAGTATCAATTCTGGGGTAATTAGCCATATGCCTACCGCTGAGTCATTCACAGGTCCGTATACAAACTAAGACAAGGGGGGGGGGGGTACAGAACGACCATCCCTAAATGTAACATGGGGGCTGGGGGCAGCCCGCATAAATGGTAAAAAATAGGCTCTAACTTCATTGTGGCGCAACTTTGCGGTAAAAATTCTTTCAATGGCAATTTTCATTGAATTTTTGGTCTAACCTGCAGCTACACACAGGCTATGGTAGGCCCACATACATAAATAAACAGCGCATTATACTTGATGGCAAAACAAATGGGTTTGTGTCATGGGCCACACAAATTAAAGGCTGATGGAGGTCCACATAATTATCACCACATGACAGCGGCCCTGTTTCAATAAAAACAGTGAAATAATCATTTTGCCCCAAAATGTTATCCATACATTATTAACACAAGGTGTGAACAACACAGATATGGCAAACCATTGAAACATACTCTAACATCCTAACACTCCTCCTCTTCCTCCTCAACATGAATTTCCTCTGATTCATTGCAGCAATCATCTAAGACTGAAATGAAATGAATGGGAATTTTAGACCACCTTTGTGCCCATATAGGCTAAACTGGGCCAGGGAAGTCTCCTGAGAATGATGAGATGAATGAAATGACGCTGCCCTCCAGACAAAGGATTCTAAATTCGAGTCCTGGCGGTCTGAGGCCGAGCACGATACCACTCAGTCGCAGAGGCCCTCCACAATATCTAAGACTGATGAAACCAAGAAGCTTAGGAAGTAAATTTCATCACTTGCGAACTTCCTGCAATCTTCCAGCCAAAGTAGGCGATCTCTTGAGTTGCTTTTGATCTGTGACACTTACGGAGCGGCAGCCTTCCACAAAAAACATTTGGAAACGAGCGCGACGATTATGGAGATCCAGGTTGATATTCGTAGGGGGAGGGGGGGGGGGGGGGCAGGGAATTCAGTGTAAGAGTTTTTTGCGATAAATGTTGTACCGGTGCAGTTGACAATGTATTCTCTGAGTAGACTGATAAGAAAGATGTCTGACCTATATCCAAAAAGTCACTTTGTGTGACATCCTGTTCCCCCAGTACCTCATCTAGTGCAGGAATATTGGTGTATTTTTAATGCTGGGACCTTGCCCTTTGCCCATGGGAAAGAAACCGTGTCGCACTGTGACAGACCTTGGCATTTCACTATCAGCGCAATGACAGCATGCTGTTAATATCAAGCACTGATCTGTCCCACTTCCCCATCCGCACATGTGCCTCACCTTTTTCAGCAAATCTCAACTTGTAGCTTACCAAGGGTATTTCAGCCTCATTGTGATGTACAAGACAGTTTTTTCTTCCCACCATGTTGATGTTGTGGCCATGACTGAAACTGCAGAGAACTTGATTCAGATGGCGCTTGTTGGCTGTGGTTTATGGCATCGCGACTTAGAAGTAGAGAAGACTAGTGTCTGTTGATATATTGCAGCACCCTCACCAGCTCTTCTCTGACACTCATGATCTTTGACACTTAATCTTTCATATGCCTATTGTGCACCTTTTCATCACTTGTGAGGCATGCCTTGCAACTGTCCACAATGTCTGCCAATGTCTGTTCCTGACGCTCGCCGTACATGTGATCAACGAGCAACACATTTGGTTTTGGGACAGTTTCATCAGTACAGACTTGTCTCCCTTTGGCATATATCCAAATAAAATGAAATAAATCGGACTTTAGGCCACTTGTGTGCACATACATGTACAGGCTAAATTGGGCCAGGAGAACCTCATGAGGATGGTGAGATGAGTGAGATGATACTGCCCTCCAGACACAAGATTCGAAATTCAAACCGTGAAGGTCTGTGCAAACAAAGCCTCATACACAATTAAAAAAGTTACTCGTTTTGTGTACCTGTATCAACTATACATACAGTTACATCACTTGATGTCTGACGGCCTTGACATATTCTGCCCAATCGTGACCTGTAACTAAAATAATAAGTCAATCTTGCAGCCCTGAAACACTGGACCGACAGGACCACAGTACAGCCAACTCTCAAATCTGCTGTTTAAATATCAATTTGATAAAATTATATAGCATTGACCTTGACCTTTAGTCGTCACCCATTGTCTTAAAAATATGTAAAAGTCGGCTATATCTCAACTTGACTGCGATATTCACCAGACACACCAGTGGTGCAGACTGGGACACTGTAACTAGAACGTTTTTTTACAATGGTCTTTATACATCGATTGGAAATAAGGCAAGCGTGACCTTTGACCTGTACGATCTGCAAAAATAGGTCAAGGTCACCCATGTTAGAATTTCAAAGAGATATTCGCCAGATACAAATGTGAACACTGTAGCTGAAACAGTTATAAATATATCGGTTAGCCAAGGCTAGTGATGAATGGACGACACGACATATAAGATCAGAAGTGAATTGATTTGATCTGACCTAAACATAAGTTTGCTATTGGCCATTTTGTCTGCAGCCACAGGTTCAAAAGTAACATTTTACATTGGATCATAATGCAGATTAAGCCGATTATGCTAATTATTTTAATTATGCTAATAAAAAAAGTTGCCCAAAGTTGCCACTTGGGCAACAAACCTAAATTTGTTCAGTAACATCATAATAATATGAATCACTCGAAACATCTTACACTTCTCATAATTTCTAGGTCCCCATTGATCATATAAGAGCAGCAACTGGACTATTTAAGCTTTTAATCACGAATATAGTCTTGAATATATTTTTTCTTTACACTGTTTAAAACGCCACTACTTGATCTAGCCACCTCAAACGTTATATTGTTCGTTATAGTTTATAAGGACTGTTTCTCAGGAATATCAACCGTTTCCCACACACGACACCCCTCTTTCCGCAAATTAGTACACAAACATTATTGTAATAAACTTAATAGGCTCCTGGCCTTTGGCCGGGTCTAATTATCACCACAAAGACAAATCGCCACAAGGTCTGTTGAAATGCTGCTAGGCATTCATGACAGCTATCAAATTAATATGTAAAGTGTTAATATATAACACTTAGTATTGATATCTACATAATACATAATTTCATTGAATTTCACGAGCAAAAGTAAATGGCCTACCCGTCATACCTGTGGGAAATCACATAAAAAATGTAATATCACATGTGATGTTGCTAATTTATTCATATGAAAAAACATTTGCAAATCTTGATGTATAAACACTCGTTTCCCAATAATAACAGTGATTTTTGGTCGGCTAATAAACAAAGTAAAAATGAATATTGTCGTGCTTAGCGCTTTAACTATATTAGGTTAAAATAGGAGTATCAATCATAATAAGCATTATCAATAAAATCGCCACTATGTGTGTTGAAATGCTGGTAGGCATACATGGGGGCTATCCCAAATTAATTTTTTGTGTAGTACTGGTCGATACATAATGATTAGTATTGATAAGTTCATAATAAAGGATTTAATTTAATTTCTTAACCCTTTAACCGCCGGTGCCGCATATATTCGGGTTTTCATTTTTTATTAGCACATTAAGTATCACATTTTAAATATGTCAAAGATAAAATGTGACATCAACCAGCAAGATCTGAACAGAGTTGACCTCCATTTTGTCAAATCTGAATAATTTTCACTCACTTGAAGTTGTCGATCGCGTCAGCGAGACACAACTTCAAGTGGGTGAAAATTCAAATTGAATAATTCGGCGGTTAAAGGGTTAATAGAGAGGCACTAAAATTAATTTGATATCGACCTATAGAATAGTTGTCTTGGCATGTTGGATCTGGTTTGAGGGATGAACTTTTTTTTTTAACTTGGAATCGATCAAGACCGTGATTCATCGTGTCAGTTATAGTCTAGTCCCAATCTCAGATTGTATGCTTATTTAGGGTGAATTTGGCATTTATGAGGGTGCACATGCATTAAAAAACGAATCGAACGAACATCGAATCGCCTGTTCTGAGGGTCCGAACATCGAGCATTGCAATTTTTAAATAGTGTAAAGAACGAGCCTAAAAATTTATATCTATATTTATTTATATTTGGATCAATTTATAAAAAGTGAATAGTGATGCCAAAAAATGGGTAAAAGGTAAAACAGTGAAGTGGGAAGAATCCATATTTACCAGGACCCATGTGCACCCTCATTTATGTTAAAAGCGTTTTGAATGTTTTTTTTAACTCTTTTTAACAATTTTGGCTTATGCTGAATCCATTTATTGACAGTGCGAGGCTGGCGAATTTCGAAGAAAGCGAAAAACGCATTGAAAAAAGTATGTGGAATCCATGCGAAAAAAGTTATTTTAATTTTTGTGTGCATAGAACTGGAAATACTATTATTTCACGATTTCCAGCTATTTTTAATGTCATGCGCGACTGGCACTGGCCGGGAATGGATTCAGCATATTTCAAAGTGGTTAAAAACGCTCTCACTCCGCTATCCTCTGGTCGGATAGTCCCCAGAGTAAGAATGGGAAGGGTAACTCCATTTATCCCCCGTGAGAGACCGAATGTCAAACACTCTATTGCCAGTCATTTAAGGCTACCACGGCCTAGACCAGCGCCTGCACTGATGCGAGAGCTGCATTGGCACCGCAGTTGAGCGGAGGAACCAGGGTACGCCACTGGAAATGCGTCCGAAGTTTATGGCCAGATACGAGGAGGCTACAGCGTCCCTTGGATGATTGCTGTAGACTAGTGCTTCCGTACCATGCCTTACAGCATGCAGCTGACGGAACATATTCCTAATGACCCTCCCTGGATGGGGCGAAAAGTACTACTACTAGTATCATCCCAGTACCCCCTTTTCTGTGATATTATGTTTTTAATAAAAATATATCATCACTTTTTTCGGCATTAAACCATGAACATGTTCCTTTGAATCCAAAATAACAGAAAGAGATTTATGTTATCCAAATAGCTGAAGAATTTAAATTACCCAATAGTCGAGTTATTGCATTTACTGAAATTGTAGTACATTATATTTTTCAGTAGACAGCTGGCCACCATTTTGGCTTTATATGTCAATGGTTACTTATATCGTCAAAATAACCTGACAAATGAATACCTAGACCTCAAATTAATCGAACAAGACGTATTAGTAGAGATTTGTGCACAAATAGTTCAATATATAATTTTTTAATATGTCGTTCGGCGGCCATTTTGGATTTATATGTCAATAGTCACTTATGTTATTGTCAAAATAACCTGAAAAATAAATACTGGACCTCCAATTAGTCGAAGAAGAGGTATTAGTAGAGATTTTTGAACAAATAGTTAAATACATAATTTTTCCATATGTCGTTTGGCGGCCATTTTGGATTTATATGTCAATGGTTACTTATATTATCAAAATAACCCGACAAATGAATTCCTGGACCCCAAATTAGTCGAATATGAGGTATTAGTTGAGATTTTTGGAAAAATAGTTTAATATATCATTTTTTAATATGTCGTCTGGCGGCCATTTTGAATAATGCTTGTAGTAGCGTTATGCCCCGCTGACCAATGTCTACCCTGTTCATTTTCATGGGGGATTGGTCCCTTTACATGATACCATTGCAAAATTTCGGGTACATCAAAATGTACACGGGGTTCCGGGACAGGGACTGGACTATATGTTATGTGGTTATATTATTAGCAAACATAGA
The DNA here is from genome assembly GCA_964017125.1 of Flabesymbios commensalis. Lineage (NCBI taxonomy): Eukaryota > Metazoa > Annelida > Polychaeta > Terebellida > Flabelligeridae > Flabesymbios > Flabesymbios commensalis. The sequence continues at coordinate 50,957,359 of OZ024906.1, forward strand.
ACAGGATCCCAATATTGTCATTTATTAATATTCTGTGGCTAGACTACCACGTGTTTTGCTGGAGTATCACATGCCTCAGCTCATGGCACTCGGCATTAACCCTATGTGACTAGACTATCGTATGTCTAGCATATTAACTTTCTGTGGCTAGACCCTACAAATGCAACACAAGTGATATGTTAGACTAGGGATGATGAATTTCTAAAACTGATATTTACGAAACTTACCTACAGCTTAGATTCCTTTGCAAGATTACTAGAAAATGGGTAAATAAATGGAAGAAACAACAAAATACGTTTGATGCAACCGAAGGTTTACTAATTATTTTTTTATTATTCACGTGTTATGTCAATTACAGAAAATAACAAGAGGCCTAGTGATCTTGACGCAGTATGTTACATCAAATTAGCTTAAATACAACAAAATCATTCAATTCAAACATACTGGTAAGATTATCTCTGTTTAGGAAACAACGTTATACTAAATGATCCAGTAACGTATGTTATTTTAGTGTGTCGATTTGCTCATGATTATTTAGTAATTTTTATATGTATGTTTGGCACAGCGTTGGAATGTTTGCCACAAAATTATCCTACACATCTTCACAAGGATCAGCTGATTTTTCAATTAGAATTAGATTAAATGATGTTCCAATTCGGTCTATTGATGAATTGCAGCGACTATATGCCCCTATATACAATAATATTTTTGGAGTTAAAAAAGAAGTTAGATCAAGATACAAAAATCGCGAATCTTGGCTCACCGAAGGTCTTAAGTCGTCTATAAAGCACACAAATAAGTTATTTGTAAATCAAATAAAAATTATTATAATGAATGTGTCTATAAAAAATATCGCAATAAATTACCAATTTTTGACGACAAGCTGAAAAACAACATTATGATAATCTATTTGCAACGCATAAAGATAATTTAAATAAAACATGGAAGACTATTAAGCTGATTATTAACAAGCACAAAAAACGTAGCCAAAGCAAGTACCAAGCAAGCACCAAGTGATGAGTTGGTTAAATTAATTTCATCCTTGAAATCATCGAATGCTCAAGGATGAAATAGTATTTCAATTAATATTGTTAAAAAAAACATATTCTAATTATCTAAATATCATTTTCAAAAGGAATATTTCCTAAAGAAATACAAATAGCAAAAGTCATTCTTCTGCATAAAAATACAATATTATGAAGGTTAATAACTATCGACCAATATCAATCTTGCCAGTGTTCTCTAAACTTTTGAAAAGATTAATGTATAACAGGTTAATAAGTTTTATTAATCAACACAAATTATTAAATAAGTTTCAGTTTGGCTTTCGCTCTACAAACCTAGCGTTAATATACCTTGTTGATAAAATTGCAAAGGCAATTGATGAAAAAGAAATTGTTTTGGGCGTGTTTTTGGACTTCAGTAAAGCTTTCGATACTATAAACCACACAATTTTATTTTCTAAATTAAACCATTACGGTATCAGAGGAGTGACTTTAGGCTGGATACAGAGTTATTTAAACAATAGAAGTCAATTTGTGTATTTTAATGATGTTAATTCTAGCTACTCAAATATCACATGTAGAGTACCACAAGGGTCTATCTTAGGACCTCTACTTTTTCTTATTTACATAAATGATTTGTCCAACATATCTACATTGCTATTTACTATTCTCTTCGCAGATAATACCAATATATTTCTACAAGGTAAAAACATAGACGATTTAATAAAAGAAATGAATTTGGAGTTGTCTAAAATTGTAATGTGGCTAGAAGTAAATCGACTATCTTTAAACATAAAAAAGACTCATTTCACAGGAAATCATAGCATACACAAATATAATGAAATAAATCAAGACAATACAATTAATAATATTCCAATTGACAGAGTACATTCAACTAAATTCCTTGGTGTATAATAGATAGTAAATTAAATTAGTCAGAACATATAAAATATATCAGAGGCAAACTCTCTAAACGTATTGGCATCATCTGCAAAGCTGGGACTTTGTTGAATAGATCAACACTTGTAACATTATACAATTCATTTGTGTTGCCCTACATCTCGTATTTTATAGAGGTGCGGGGCAACACATTTGACAAATATTTATTACCACTATATAGACTACAAAAAAGGGTCATAAGATTAATTACCTTTTCATGTTATATTGCTCACACTTCAGATTTATTTGAAGATATGAAAATTCTAACACTTTCAAAATTATATATTCTGAAGGTGCATATTTTTATGTATAAATATGCGAACAATACGCTTCCCAAATTATTTTCGTCTATGTTTACAACAAACAGTCAAATACATACATACATACCCTACACGAACATCTTCAAACCTACATATACCGATTGAAAATTTAAAAATGGTTTATAAAACGGTACGATATTCGGGAGTTAAGATTTGGAATGATATCAAATCCAAAATTAATATTTCATCTAATTTTCTCCATTATAAATTTAATTCACGGCTGTACCTATTGGCTTTTAGTGATATACATTGTATACTGAAATAAAATGCATCGTTTTTTTTTGTTGTATCTCACATTCTGAAGATATTACTGCACTTGCACACACAAGCAAAATTTATGCATAGTTAGAGGAAATATAAGCCATGCGGCTTCACTTCTCACTTTCTGTTATATACCATTATGTATGAAATATGTATATGTATGTTTCAGATAATAAACAGACACCAACTTGAAAAATTACCCACTAAAAAATTGTATCATATGGATTTTGTTGGGGCCTAAGACTGCCCCTTCCGCCCCCTCCTCTGTAGATCCGCCACTGCATAGAATCTGATCACCAGGCTTTGACCGTAGGAATTAAGAATATTTGTTATATTATAGTTAGTTAGATTTATATACAACACGTCCATATGTTTATCGACTTGCAAAATGATGTATTTTTGCAATAGCATCTGAATATTCTAGTATTCAAGTGGATGCTGAATTAGAGTTATAGTCAAGCCAACATTTTCTTCAATGTAAGCTTATCAAGTTAACGTAGGGCGGTGGCCCTGGTGCAGTGGTCTGAAGCTGCCTGCTTGGAAAGTCGGAGATCGCGGGTTCGAACCCCACTATGGCCTTTGTGTTTCGAAGAAACAAAATATTTTTTCCCCGCTCACTCGTAATGATTCAATATTGTGGGGAGCCTCCGTGACCGAGAGGTAGCGTGCTCGGCCTCAGACCGCCAGGGCTTGAATATCGAATCCTCTGTCTGGAGGGCAGTGTCATCCCATTCATCTCACCATCCTCAGTAGGTTCCCCAGGCCCAATTTAGCCTATATGTGCACAAATGTGGCCTAAAACCTATTCATTTCAATTCATTTCATCAAGGTCACATAACTAATCCAGGTCAGATACAACATAACTGGAAAACTTAACTTCAAGTGAGTAAAAATTAACCAGATGTGTTTAATTTGAGACCACACATTTGCAAATCTCCATGTATAAATAGGCCTACTCATTTCATTCCCAACAACAAGGATTTTTGATCGGCTAATAAAACAAATTGAAAACGACTAAAGTCGTGCTTGGCGCTTTAGGGATTAAAACAGGAGTTTCAATCATAATAAGAATTAGAACAGAAGTTCCCGACGTCCGAGGCCCGGTTCTAGGCTGTTTAGGTGCTATAGACAAAAATTCGGCTTAATATTTTGTAAACATAGCTGTATTGTATTTTCTCATGGGCCAGAATCCTAAATGCCCAGGATATAATATAAGAAAGAACCAAGGAGACAAGTTAAAATATATCTTTAACATTTTTTCCTTCCACCACCATCGCTACACTCCCTACAGTGCAGATTGTGAGGCCCTTCCAGTTTGGGGACAACATACGCAGTGTTCTGTGTAAACCATTGCCAGTGCTGGCCGACATCCATTTGATACTTGCCAGTGAATTGTGTGGCCGCGTGTCTCTACGGTACCTGGTACACATGATGTAGGCCTACGGTAGGTAGTACACACACAATTCCGGTTCAATGTTCGGCCAGCGTCGCAGCCCATTGCTGGTTCAATGCCGACAAATCGTCTACGACGCTGGCCCAACAATACTCCAACACTTAATCTGCTGTACACGTAGCAGCAGCACCCCAGCAAACACGTGCCATTCACACAATACTGTTTCAATGTTTGCCCAACGTCTTAGACGTTGGCCCGCCTTTAAAACAGCATTGTGTGATTGTCTCGTGTTTGCTGGGTCTTGCGGCATTGTCATTCGGGTGACGTTTAAAGCAAGAAGCCCTTTCGATCTCGGCCAATGTTACTAAATTTTGTTCGTTCTGAAACTCCCCCTGTGTAGTTAGCATATATATTTATGAGACATATCGATTTTTTTTTTGTGGCCAGTAACATAGTTTATTTTGGGGAATTCGCAACTATGTACGAACTCACAGGGGCCGAATTTTCATGTGGACAACTTGCCTGGCGAGCCCGGCCAATTTCATTTATGGCCGGGTATTGGCCAAGGTTCTTAGTCACGTGACCATCATGCCTGTGCTATTGAGGCCGGTGAATAATTGTCTGTATCAAGTCATAGGAAATGCGTCCGTGGGGAAATACAATACTGTGAACAACTCTTCATCTGGGGAAGTGACCTCTCAAAAATGGCTGAATTCGGGGATTACCCTATTTTTATCTAAAAATAGCAACAAGTTACAAACATTCGCCACTGAGCCATACAAGAGGCTACATGAAGCTCGGCCACGCCGCGTAGTGTGGCTCCGGGAACCAGAGTAGTGGACAACATGCTGGTAGAGGTGTCTCCGCGTGTGCGAAAGTTAGAAATGCGCTGACCTGACCCACTTGCATCATCGGCATGTCAAACACACAACAACAACACGAGACAACAAGCAACTAGAAAATATTAAAAGTCTATAAAAGTTACCATAGCTGATGGATTCTTCACAAACAACTGAGGTAAGTTACATCGTTATTCTAAAGATGAACAAGAGGTTCGATAAATGCGCGATGGGATCATTTTATGGTACAGTTTGCTCTGATGCTGATGGATTCTTCACAAACAACTGAGGTAAGTTACATCGTTAATCTAAAGATGAACAAGAGGTTCGATAGATGCGCGATGGGATCATTCTATGGCACATTTTGCTCTAAAACTGAGATGCAGATTTCAATTATCATCTCAATATCGCCCAGTCACATTTTTCACTGTTCTGTCGGTGACGCCTGATCGTGTTCAGGGCGGTAATGTGACTCTAACGATATTTTATACTTCACTTATTTCCAAGGATTACATAACTCTAACGTTATGGTTTTAGAAATATAGGCTTAATGTATGGTTTGTTATTTTAGTCCATGAGCGGATGATTTTAGCGAATCTCTCCATCAATTCTCAGCCAATTTTCGTAATATTAGGCCTGTCAGTGTCACTGTCCTGGCCAGTGACATCTCAATTCTTCAAGAATCAACCATGCAGTTATCTGTCAACTCAAGCTTCATCAGATTTTATGTTATTGTTATGGTGGCTCCAACGTGACCAGCTGAAGGTGTGGGCTCCAGGATTTCGTCTTAAAGTAGACTGGTACTAGTGGTCTGGGGTTTTTCAGGTGTGATATTTTAAAAAATATTTTACAAACGTAAAAAGTTTTAAAATGGCACTTGTCCATCATATTTTTTTACCAGAAGGGCCAGTGGAATGACTAGTGTCTACTTACCTCTTGCAGCATTTGTTGCAACAAATATGAAATTAAATTGGGGGTGTCTATATCCGTATGTGACTAACCGAATGTATTGCCAAAGAATGCCGTCATTTAGTTGTACAAACGTACGAATAGCATGCTATACGTACGGTAAATCACGTACAGTTAGCCACTGCCAAATTAATTAATGCAGGGAATCGTTTAAATCTGAAGACATGACCCCACAGAAATGATAGGGGGGGGGGAGGCTGGAGTATTTTGAAATAAATAATTTCGGGCCGATTCTGCATTCAATAAAAAATAATTTATTTCAAGAGCTTCCCTATATAAACATGTAATACTGTGATTTCAATTTTTCAAAGCCCCTCCCCCGCTTAACCACGCCCCCCCCCCTCCAAGCCGAAATTAATCATTTGGCCGGACAGAAACAGAAACTCCAGCCCCGACCCTGGAGATTAAATGATGGCCCCCTGATTGTTCCATTTAAAATAATATTTAAAAACAATTCATCAGTAATAGTAAGCATATATATTCACCTCTCAGCCACTTTTTTAGGGGGGTAGGGGGGTTATTGTTCGAATGTCCGTTCCCGTGTCCGTCCGCTTTTTCATTTCCGGAGCAGATTGTGTGAACCCATGGGGGGATTTCTTTCATATTGCACGTAGATGTGCCTTTTGGGGTTGGCCTTTGATCTACTTTTTGGTCTGCATCTCCAGGCCAAAATAGCTTCATTTATTTGAATATTGGTGATATCTGGCAAAAAAACATGCGGTTTGAGCTAGGGATATGGTCTGAAAAATTTCAGGCTGGTCAAATTCAAATTTGTCGATACTCCGCCATTATTGACTTTAATAGCTGGACCATTAATATAAAACAGCATAGTGTGGTTTCATGGAGGCATATTCCCTGCAAATTTTCAACTCGATCATATTAAAACTAGCCAACTATCAACTACTATTATTAAAATTATTATAACCAGTATTTCCCAAACCATGTCTGATAGGTAGATCATTACTTTAAAACAAAATATCACGCGGGCGGGATGGACGGTGAGTTTATGGTGGCCCGTTGGCTTCTTGTTGTCTTTGTATTTGGCACAACATATTGGCTAATTATATGAAGATCCTTAGTGTTTCATGAGCAATGTTGTGGTGGCCATATTGAACTTGAAAATGTGTTGTGAGCACTACATGTTTTTTTTTAAATATTTGAGCGATTACTATCTGGACAGTTCATGTGTTTTTCATTTGAAGGTTATTCGATAATTTCCTTCTAAGATAGTGACAATTATCAGCCAATTACAGTATTGCTGATTTCAAATGGCCCTGGTAAAATTCCCTGAAAAATATGAACCATGTAATTTGACAGCCAGGTTTGCAGGTAATTTTTGGCACATGCCTATTGTCGCCATGCAGAGCGTCGGCCACTTTTAGCCCTATAACTTGTTTCACAGAACTGGAATGCACACTATTACTAAGCTTCACATACCGGCTAATCACAGTAGTGCCAAGTTTCCCGATTTGGGCGTGAGATCTCCCGATTTTCTGACCAAAAATTGGCCTCTCACGATTCTCCAGACTTTTCCAACTTACTCACGATTAATTTGACAATCATTCTTTCATACTAAAATCATAGAAAAAATCCTTGGACTGCGAGTCCAATTAAAAGTCCACGGATTTAACAATCTAACGCATTCCAGATTCACCAGCATCGCTGGATTTGATAACGGGCTTGTATATAATGACAATAAACTCTTGTGCTGGGTCTCATGGTCAGGATCATCTTCTCACATCTTTATTAATACACTTACATCATGGTCATAACATGCTCAAGGACAATAGTCAGTCCTTACTCTATGGTGGTTCGCACATCTCTCCTAGAGCTCTCTTGCTCTTTGTCTCTGGCTTTCTCTATGTTATAAATTCTGCGCCTGCGCACCGGCAGACTTCTCCAAGTATAACAGAGAATAACTGTGCCATCCTCTGCCTTGTTCACACAAGTAACTCAGCTAACAAGGAACTTTGAGCCAATGCTAGACTAATGTTGGTCCGACGCCATAGACTCTAAAGGTGGGGCCTCAGAGATACGTTTGCGTGACCACTATCGACCCTTTTATTTGAATCTAATTACTACTCACACCTAGCTACTTAATGATATAATAAGGATCACATAATATCTGTATTATTAGTGGGCAGACCTGTAGCCACCGACGTCACGTTGTCACGTCAACGCTGGCATTGCTGACCCAACGTTGGCCCAACTTAATACATAAATACAATGGTTTAATAATAACTGCTATCCGTTATGCATTCAGCCAACATAACACATTGTTCAACTCAATTAATTGAACTGCATTCTGAAACTATTATTACTGTTACTACAGGTCAATAGTTTACAAGCTGGTCACCAGAGGCCACCATTTGCCTGTTTGCTGTGGTGAAATTGAAAAAAATTCCGGTGGCACCCCCTCTTGGGCTTTTCCCCCTCCTGGGCACTCTTGTGACCGGCTGCGGCGTTGACGAAGCCTTGATCAATTTCATATTTTATCTTCCTGTGACCCCTATGACCTTAACATTTTTCTGGTCAACATTTTTTCTCATTCACATGATACACTCAACATTTTTTTTATGTATCACCTAAAAATTTATATCATATATTCATTCCATGAACTTGGAGGCCTCTTGTCAAGGCTTGAGTGCCGAACCCTTGAAGAGAGAAGGAGAGCCAGACTTCAAAACCCACTCTTCAAAATTAAAAATAATCTGGTTGACATAGATGCCAATCAATACTTTACTTCTGCAGACTCAAGGACCCGGGGAGGAAAATCAAATTTAAACATAGTTTGGCCAAATTGGAACGAAGACAAAATTTACTTTTTTCCTAGAACTATCAGAGGGAGGATACTAAATTAGACTCTTTCAAGAGAAATTTAAATGCGATTCCGGATCAGCCAGGCCCTAGGTCTAGCCTGTACATCTCTCTACCAAAACGTGACACCCGAATTGGATTTTTGCTGTGTAATATACAGATACAGATGAATAGCTCGAATGAGTTCGAAATTCGGCAAGATTCAGACAGAATGAGAAACTAAGTCAGGACGGCCAAAATGGCCGGATATCAGCCATTATTTTTTCAATATGCATACTTTTGAGAAAACTGGACAAGAAATATTTCTATTGCATTTCTCATTCATTTAAAACTAGAATTGCTAACGCAATTATTATGTGATCAACTGAGCATCTACAACAAGATATGTTGCACATTTTAGTGGTATTTTATTTCGTTTAAAATTTGCTTGAAACCATATATATAATGGCTCTTAGCAGCATAAACTACGGTAGAGTCAAATTGGTGGTCATTTTGTATATCAGCTTCATTTAAATTGTTTTTTCTTCAAATTTTATAAATAATAAAACTCCACGTATGATAAAAACATAGCTTCTATTCTTCATCTTTATTTATCCATTGTCATACATTTTGATTATTAGCTCTACATCAACAAGAATCGATGAATGATAATATTCTATTGTATTGATTGTATTTGTCACGTCTCCCCAAACTAAACATCTTTTCATGTGATGAAATATTTTACAAATACATGCCAAACTTAAAAATATTGTAATTTCTGTATTGATAAAAAAATTGTTTTTGTTACAGGAGATGGACCATTTTATCTTAGATGAAGCCATCCTTCACCTTCAACAGCTGATGAGGAATGGAACTTGGAACTAAGAGCAGTTGATGTGGCAGACATTAGTAAGAATCGGGGACACGCAGCCAATAGACTGACAATATATATCTTGTGGCAGCATGGTCGTTTAACTTTGGGAGCCAGACATCTCCAGCCTTAACGTCTTTATCCGAAGTTCATCCCAACTTATCTTTTTGTTGTCCAGTCTCAAGATCAACTCTTTTTCTTGTACTATCAGTGTAAATAACCGGTCTTGTTGTAAATTGTCTCATCCCTTTTAAATCGAAGAGTAAACTAGGGCGATATATCCCAGAATCCAATGTGTAAGGTCAGAAACATCCCCACGAGACGATGACGTTTCATGTCATGAGGTCAACAATATGAATGATTTTGCAGACGATATTGAATTACCGCCACGTGGCTTTAATTCTCTTTTTCATCGTATCTCAGCCAATTTCTATTGGAATATAATTTTTATTTTGGGAATCATTTGCTATCATGCTATCAAAATAAATTATTTAGGTCCCCTTGAAAATTCGTTAAAGTGTCTAAATCGAAAAAAACACATTAGGGACTATACCTTTAATGCATGTCTATACACATTCTGACCTCAGAGCAGCGGGGGTTTACCTGAGCGACATCTATGTGTGGAGAATGGTCTATACATATATGTCTTTATTTATATATTAGCACATTTTTGCCCACGTTTTTAACAGGAAATGAGAAGATTTCTAAACTATTTTTCCTAGTACAGCTAAGAGATTTTCCACGCTAAATGTAACATCTGTGACCATATGTGAAAATTGAAGGGGTTTTTTATAGTGTGACAAACTACACTGTTTTTTCTTAAATTGACCAGTGTATTATATTTGATTACTATCTGATTCACCAGGTGGCGTAGGCCTACTATATGTCAGGTATTTCGCCTGACTTGACACAGAGCGCTGTCAATGGTGTTTGCTTTCATGGTGGTGTTGGACGTGTCGGGTGATTTATTATGTTTTGTGAAACCCACCTCCAAACTCAGTGAATCATCCGACTGATCGTATTACTCCATCTCAATTCGGAAGGGCGGTTTTATCCTTCCTTCTCCTGACTTATTTTATGATGAAAAAAATCTTTAGGCCCGGCTGTAGGCCGGTAGCTTATTAACTTTATTTTGCCTCAGTTTGTGTCCTATTTAGGGGAAGGAGAGGGTGATGTGTGTGGGAAACGGTTGACATTTCTGTACACCAGTCCTTTTGAGCATGTCGAATATAAAGTTTGGTGTCCCTAGGTTAAGAAGTATTTTCGTGTTTAAGAGCTTAAAGGGTTTTGGCTGGAATAATGTTGGCCCAGCGTCGCAGACGGTGGCCCAACATTATTTCACTATTGGGCCAATGTATCGTGTTATCCAGGTAGTGGCCTTTCGGGGAATAAAGCGTCACCCGTATAGCAGTCGGAGCAAACGGAGCAAACACGGGACAATCACCCAATTCTGTTTCAATGTTGGGCCAGCGTCGAATACGATTGAACGGCATTGAACCAGCAATCGGTTGCGACGCTGGCCCAACATTGACCCGGTATTGGGTGGGTAGGTATACATTGCGTGTACCAGGTACATCGTATAGACGCGTACACTGACACTATCAGTGAATGTCACTTACGTTCAGGAGTGAAAAAGGCACGCAGCATCTTCACTGGCAAGTATTGCATGGATGTTGGCCAGCACCGGCGATGGTGGTGGAAGGAATCGGCCTACACGTTGAAGATATACTTGTCTCCTTGGTTCTTTCAATAATTATATCCTGGACATTTAGGATTCTGGCCCATTAGAAAAACCAATACAGTTGTGTTTAAAAAATATTAGGCCAATTTTTTATAGTGTGACAAACTACACTGTTTTTTCTTAAATTGACCAGTGTATTATATTTGATTACTATCTGATTCACCAGGTGGCGTAGGCCTACTATATGTCAGGTATTTCGCCTGACTTGACACAGAGCGCTGTCAATGGTGTTTGCTTTCATGGTGGTGTTGGACGTGTCGGGTGATTTATTATGTTTTGTGAAACCCACCTCCAAACTCAGTGAATCATCCGACTGATCGTATTACTCCATCTCAATTCGGAAGGGCGGTTTTATCCTTCCTTCTCCTGACTTATTTTATGATGAAAAAAATCTTTAGGCCCGGCTGTAGGCCGGTAGCTTATTAACTTTATTTTGCCTCAGTTTTTGTCCTATTTAGGGGAAGGAGAGGGTGATGTGTGTGGGAAACGGTTGACATTTCTGTACACCAGTCCTTTTGAACATGTCGAATATAAAGTTTGGTGTCTCTAGGTTAAGAAGTATTTTCGTGTTTAAGAGCTTAAAGGGTTTTGGCTGAAATAATGTTGGCCCAGCGTCGCAGACGGTGGCCCAACATTATTTCACTATTGGGCCAATGTATCGTGTTATCCAGGTAGTGGCCTTTCGGGGAATAAAGCGTCACCCGTATAGCAGTCGGAGCAAACGGAGCAAACACTGGACAATCACCCAATTCTGTTTCAATGTTGGGCCAGCGTCGAATACGATTGAACGGCATTGAACCAGCAATCGGTTGCGACGCTGGCCCAACATTGACCCGGTATTGGGTGGGTAGGTATACATTGTGTGTACGAGGTACATCGTATAGACGCGTACACTGACACTATCAGTGAATGTCACTTACGTTCAGGAGTGAAAAAGGCACGCAGCATCTTCACTGGCAAGTATTGCATGGATGTTGGCCAGCACCGGCGATGGTGGTGGAAGGAATCGGCCTACACGTTGAAGATATACTTGTCTCCTTGGTTCTTTCAATAATTATATCCTGGACATTTAGGATTCTGGCCCATTAGAAAAACCAATACAGTTGTGCTTAAAAAATATTAGGCCAATTTTTTGTCTAAAGCACTCAAACAGACTAAAGCCGGGCCTTGGAGTTCGGGAACTCCTTTTCTAGTACTACAATTGTATTAGTTGTCTGGTTTACGAAAATTAAAATTGGACATTGTAAGATATGAATGTTTTGCTGTGACTATCATAATATATTATTTCTCGTCATTAATAATAAACTTAATGATCTTTCTCGAACTCGACTCTTTCTGGTTAATATTTTTAAATTGTGTTTCTGTCACTAAAGCCGAGATTCGTGTTTTTTTCTGATATGATAGGGCCTAAGTAATTGGATTATGCAACTTCTTCTCATTTGTATAATTCGCCTAAATATCAGGTGTCTCCATTTTCAGCAAATATAAAACAATTAAATAAAATGAAAAACGCTGACATCTATGCACAACCAAGTCCGCCCACAAAAATTCGAAAATTGGTTAAGCGGTAGCATTATGTATACTTTTTCTCGAAAGTCAGAGTTACACGCAACACGAAATCAGCTGCATTGTAAAATGCTTACATATCAGGATCTATCCCACAAGTTTATATACGTATTTACGTGCTTCCACCTACATGTAAGCTATAACATCTTACACGTATTTTACTATAGAATATTCAGAATTAGATCCAGAGGCTACATTGAGTTTGTAATCTGTTTAATATTATAGTTCTGTAGTATTATAATTTATTCTGCAATAAATGTAACTTGATCCACTTGTACGATGGTAATTTCTAAGCAAGTACAATATCTTCACCAAATGTTTAGAAAACGAATTTAAATCCACAAAATATTCTATTAAAAGTGTTTAAAATATTGCTCACAACTGGAAATTATTTGTTCAATCGGTCAAGCTGAATGTATAAATAAACAATGTGGAATTAATAAATATTGTGTTGTCTTAAATTTTATTTAACGTAATTGTTTAATATGCATATTATACAGAATAAGTATTTAAACAGACTAAGTCACATACTATGCATATGATCCGTGTTAATATTAAGCAAATAAATATGTGAGTATATCATCATTAACATCTTTAAGTGCAACAGAGAACTTGCATAAATGCTATATTTGGACTGCATAACCACCCAACATCATATAAACTGATAAATGTACATCATAATTATATAATTGTTCAACTATAGCATACATTAGTATTATCATACGTTTATGTATAGTTTGATGAATGGTCGTACACGTTATTTGACAGTGTGGGGAGCTGCTGGCGATAATTAATTGATTTTATCACTTTCAATCAACATGTTCAATATGTCATTCTAATAAATGAATAAATAAATTATTCTTTACAGCTCCACTGCCTGGTTTCATGAGAATTTCTAAGTGTCAGCACACCAGCGTAATGTGCTATAATATAACATGTCATTATCTATTCTAATACTTGCTAATCTGATTCAACGTTAGGACAACGTTACATTCGCGTATACATAAGTTTGATAAATTTGTTTGAAATTTGAACATAATGCGATAATGCACTTTTCTTGTTATCTGAACCAACTGAACGTATTATTTATATTGACGAAATATGCATCAAATTTCAAAATAACCAGCATCAACATCAAAGACCACTTGCCAAAAAGCAAATAACAGTCCTTTTCAAGAGATGATATTATTCATTATTCTAATATGCCGCTATAATCACGATGATGATAATTCTTCCCCTAGGATATGAAAGGGTGTATCTGCCACTTTACAAAGTGGCAGATACACCCTTTCATATCCCAAAAGACAAATTATTTACGAATCATGTTGACGAATCATGTTAGGGTATTTAACCAACAGACACAATCAGAGAATGTGAGATTAAATAATTCAAGACAATAGGACGCAAGTCACCTGTATTGCTAAACATTGCCAGCGTGTTCTAACTCAATGGTAGCTGCACATTAGAGTGTATATTATAATGTTACGCTAACATTATAGATTATGTACAGGTTTAAAAAGGTATAATGTCTGTGTACAAATATGTATATATGCATATGAATACAACTCATGTTCACCGACGATGTATAAGTGTGCACAAATAAACTACTGACTTTATACTTTGTCATTCTCCATCTGGATGCTGGACACAGAGTCATCTCTATTTTTATGGTTACAGCAAGTAAATCATCGCTCCAGATTTGTAGTCATTTTCCAGAAATCATATGCCATTAGCGGGATTTACTAGTTCGGTTAAAACGCTAAATTGGAAAAATTAAATTTTCACCCACGTGAAGTTGTGTCTCGCTACCGCGAGCCGCAACTTCAAGTGGGTGAAAATTACTAACATTTTTACAAATTAAATAAAAACAAAATGTAAAATTTAATGCTTATTCCTTTTTCGATTCTCTTTTTTAAGAACACACATATTTTATTTCTGAACAAAATCTAATGATATTCAATTATCGACGAAGGAGCGGGCAGCGCGTGGCCCTGCAAGAAATTACCGTCGACATACTGCTTTCAACCTTACCTCGACTAGGCCGCCATTAACGTGATCGCCTATTCACTTCGGGAAGGGAGAAACAAGGATATTTATCTGAAAAACCCACGCAGTATCTGCAGGGTTTGAATCCGGGACGCATGCGTGACTGGCGAGGCAGACAGGCGTTCTACCAAAGCGCAGCGCCACGTCCTCTTCTCTTCAAAAAATACTTATAGAAGCCGTACAGGGGCGGTATTCTTAAAACGGTTGACCCAGATCTTAGGCATGTGATTGATCAGTTGCCTAAGATCTGGGTCGATCACTTAACCCTTTAAACCCTCACGATGTATTAAAGCATCATTTTGCATCGCTGAAAAATGACTTAATTTCTTTTAAAATTAGGGGTTTTAATACGTACATATTCATCGAGCTGTTGTAATGAAAAAAATACATTTTTTTCATTTTTCCACCCACTTCAAATCATCTTCATCCACTAGAAGTCGAGAATTGCGATAGCAATTCGCGGCTTGTAGTGGATGAAGATGACAATGGTAAATTCAGGCTTGAAGGGGTTAAAGAGTACTAGTACAGATTAGCCTTGTCCTATTGGCATCACATGGACAGACATGACTTGTCACTTGACATCTCATCTCATAGGGTGTTATATTTTCAGTTTATACTTGAGCGTGGAAATTCATAGCTGAAGCGAGCACCGACTCTTGAGTGTTTCTTGCATAATTGTGGCTCCGCAAACACTCTCAGGCATCTGTCAAATCAAATGCCTCCTCCTACATTGTATTAGGTGTGATCAGCGTCCACATAATTATTATAAATTCGCGGTTTCCTTCATCTTCAAGTGAGCCTTAACCATTATAACGCTGACATATTTCTGCATAAACCATGGAGACCAAAATATTTTTTCAATTCGAAATCATCTTAAATGTCTTAGTTAGCTCTGTCCGCTTTATTTGAATACTTGTATATGTTACGGGTCTACGGCCATTATAAATATTTTACCCACTGTAGACGTCCAAATCTGACGTCTACAGACGTGTCTACAGACGTCAGATTCTGATAATAAGCATAGCCAGGCTGTTTCTCTTCAAACATAATATAATAGTAGTAGCAATATAATAGTTTCATTCTTTTTTAACCATGTGTTATAGGTTAGCTTCCTTACATTGTCATAAGCAGATAACCTTTAAGTAGCAGATGTGGCATTACTAGGAGTGGGGGGGGGGCGTTGACTTTCTTATAAAATATCCAGGTGGGGTGATTACCTGAAGAAGATTTCCGGACAGTGAAGTTTGAATGACGTTACATGTTACTTATCGTGATGTAGCAATATGCGTGGGTGCACACATTTATACAGCTTCATCATATCACTTCCTCTGTATTCTGACAGCTTCAGCTGCTAACAATATAACGTAACATTGCGTGCATAGTGGTACATGTTCAATTGAAGCTAAGACATATCAGTTACTTATCCAATTAATATTAAATATCAGAAGGTGACTTACTGTGCATTCAAGTAGTTTACAGATTGCTTTATACACTATACAAAGATAAGAATATATACATTGTAATTGCTGCGGACTGTATGTACACAGTATGTACATTGTCTAAACCCAATCTGATCTTTTTTGACCTCTCGGGATTAACAAGGTTGAAGGGACGTATTTGCAACTTTGTAAAGTATGATGGGTGATTTATCGTCATTATCAGTCTTATACGTGACCATCTGGTAAGGTATCATAAGGCGGTGTGGTGGGAGTATCATCAAAGGCTGGGTTATCTAGACCCGGTGTAAGACTACGTGAGAAGTTGATCACTTCACTGCTGGCTGATTTAGTTAGATCTTCTGCCGTCTCATTGTCCACCCTCAAACTAGTGTCTTGAATTCCACCTGCAGTGGCACCACCAGACGGCAGTTTGCCATGGATTTCATTGCTACCTACCTCTGGCAGCTCAGGCATCTGCTCACCGAGGCTGTGACTGGCCTCCACGTCACCAGGTGTCACCTCTATTGAAGAGTGTCTGTGTAAGGAGCTATCTCCATCATCCCCACCTTCACCAGAAGGCTGCTTATCAGTGTCTCCTGGTGAAGGCACTGCACCAGTATGTGTCTCTTGAGCTGGCAGGGCACCAGGGATACCAATGTCATGCACGGTACAAACTTCTTCATAAGCAGGAGGGCCCTTCTCAAAACTCACGTTGTTGCTTTGTGGTGAATGGGGATATGTTTCATCAAAGCTTGTATTTTGAGGTGGAATAACATTTACTTCCACGGCTACAGTATCTGACTTGTGGACCATGATGTCTTCTTCGCCTTCATCTTCTTCTGGTATAGCAGTCACCGCCCTGCCGTTGGACATGTGTTTGGGATCATTGTGTACTGTAGCCTCTATCACATGAGCAGCTATTTTCTCATCTGTCGGTCTCGTGATCACTGGTATTTTTAAGATTCCGTTTGTGGCAATCTTTGGCCTAAGTGTGAACGCAACATCCGGGTCTTCCACTTCTTTATGTGCCACGTTACCATTTCCTGTGGAGGTGGTCGCCGTTGTACCGTTGTGCAATATGTCTCCATTGGTCAAAGCTCCATCTTGATCGACGATCTTGCATTTTTCTTCCTTTTTGATACGAATCCGATCTTTTATGGCCCGCCTGTCTCTGAAACAATAAACAAGACAAGTAATTATATCAACATGCCGAGAAGTTGGTATCTGGGACAATTATTTCATAAAACTGTACTGCTCTGCAAAGTCAAAAGGCAGTGATTGCTTACTTCAAAAGTAGGCAGTTACATTGTGTTTTGACTTTTTTACGGCATAGTTATATCCTATGTAATCTAATGAAAGTTTATGACATCCGGGACCATGACTTTGTGATATTTTAAAATGTCAGAGTGGAGTTCTGTGTATGATCTCACAACATATCTCGCATATCTACCCCTTCGACGTTGGCCCAACATCGTATAAATGTTATACAAATATTTTGTGTTTGCTGGGTACTGACTCGTTTTTCTGTGTCACTTTTACTATTGCATCTCTTTCACTGTTCCATCAAATATTTTACCAACGTTTGGCTAGTGCTGTCGGCGCTGTGTAACAGTCCCATAATTAGCCTGATACCACTATTGACACTTTCCCTTTTTCTACTGCATCGCAACATTGATCATTGGATCAGCTGTCAACATTTAACCAGCATCACTTTTTTATTGGATTGTTTCTACAGATTATTGTGGTGAAATACAGTGGTAAAATTATTATGGAAACGTTGCTGAATACATTAGTCCTAATTGATCAGACGTGCAAAAATAAGATTTTAGTGAGAATAAAATATTCATAAGAAAATATAATTGAACAGCTACGCAAAAAAACAGCCTAGATCTCGCCCTCTGACCGCCCTGTCGTGATCGCTCCCAATCATCCATTACTATTTGCTTGTCGCCATAAATTATGATTATTTCTTAATTTAACTCACATAAAGGGTTTCTCTTATGGCCCAAATAAAACCTCGTGTGGGTAGCGAAATCAATTACATAGACCAATGAAAATAGAATCGGATCATATTTTCCTTGCATTATAGACTTGTATCTACGGAAGCGCATTAAATAAGGTGTTGTTATCTTGATTGAAATCTCTGTGCTAAATCTGTTCGACGTAAACGTTGATGAGCTAATATTCTCCAATATGACATTTCTGTCATTGATTGGTGCGTTAAGGAGACGTTAATAAAAAAAATATCGTTTTTATTATTATGATCGGTATTTATTGACGATGTATTATTATGATGCCTCCCATAATATACAAATAGACAAGCACTTCCGAAAATCCCACATTACGCCTTGTCCTGTATCAGTGTATAGACCTCCCAGCAGACACAACACGTTGAATCAATGTTGGTTTAACGTTGGTCCAACGTCGTAGACGTAAACCAACATTGATTCAACATATTGTGTCTGCTGGGTATTTTAAGCAGATTTTAAGCACTATGAAACTGACCTGAAATTTATGAAAGAGCTGATGGTGGATGTTCAGTTAGTGAAATAATTCAAATTATTGGGTATCTATTTCTCAAAAATGTAAATATTTGTCGTCATTCAAATAGCAACAACAATTCAGCAGGCAAAGGGTTATGATCCATCGCCGTATGTGTCAAATATGTACAATAAAATGCTCCTTAATAATATCGACAAATAGGGAAATTATAGTTTATGTTCTTAATCCGATTGAGAATTATGGCTTAAGTGTGTAATCCGATTGAGGATACTAAAATCAGTTTCAATATAATATTGGTCAAAGTCTTTATCAGTGAAAGAAAGATTTACATCACCACCAAAGAAACGTAAAGCAGGCAATATATATACACTCACACATCAGCCCAACAACAACCGAACGACCGATCCACGGACCGATCCACTGACTGACCGACCAGCAAAAAACAGAAAACCCCAGAAAACACAAAAAAAAATTCAAACATTTTTAAAACGTCATATGAAAATGTTTTATATTATTGAAACGTAGGATCAACAAAATATTATAAAACATTAAATAAAAATTGAATGCAAAACATTCATTAAAACGTTTTTTAGATTTTTTTTCAAAATGCAATTTTCAAATATGTACATAATATTATGTAAATATTATAATAATGTTTTTAAAACATTTTTTTCAATGATGTTTTTAAATACAGTAATATATGTAATTAACGTTTTAAAATATTCTGTTGATCCGACGCTTTAATGTTTAAAAAACAGTTAGTCTAGCATTTGCAAAATATCCATAAAATGTTTTTGTGTTTGCTGGGTCGTTTCACGAACCACGCAACGATCGATCGACCGATTCGGTCTCCACAGCGGATGTTACTCGGTATTCGGGTCAACACCATGTAGCCTACGTGTGGCCCGTGTAGCCTCTGTAGCAATCCGTGTGGTCTCCGGTCTCCCAAGATGCTCCTGGACGCCTACGGGAAACACGTTGATCCCTTTCAGCGCGGGGACCGTCTTTATACGTCATAATTTGACGTCTGTAGACGTCGGATCCTGACGTATAAAGACGGTCCCCGCGCTGAAAGAATTAAATATTTCTAATGGTCGTTGACCGATAATATAGGTATTCAAATGAATCAGAAAGAGCTAACTAGGACGTTTATGATGATTTCAAATTGAAAAAACCCTTTTGGTCGCCATTGTTTTAGCATTGCAAGGAAAGGTTCCATGAAGGCGACGCAGCGCTCACTGGGATGCGGCACGTATTTGTGTTACTCCTCTATCAGGGTGTGACTTTTCAAACACAATAATTGACACCGATACGAATTTCACAGTCGGGACCCAACTGGATGCATGCGACAAGGATGCCTGGGTGTTCACGAACACATCATCCGCATTTGGTCCTCGCTCGTACATGTGTGAGTGAGGTTAAATTCAATGATGCATGTACTTCATCAGTATTGTGATTTGCTGTCACCATATGGAGCAGTGCATGCTGATTTCATATTTTTAGGGAACCTTACATGCATGTTTATATGTGGAAACCGGGAGAAACTACTCGCCGAAACATCGGTATACATTTACATTCTGTCATCGCCTCAATGTTGCAGTGCATTACGGGCGCCTGAATTGTTATATATATAAAGCTCAAATATTGTGCTTTAGCATTAATTTGAAATTTTCATGCTGTATTTACGATCGTCAGTAATTGTCTAAACTGAAAAACTGTCTGATACACAAATCAACTTTTCATGACTGTGTAGATAAATAATGAAACCTCCTGGTCATTAATTTTCCACCTACTTGAAGTTGTGTCTTGCAACTTCAAGTGGGTAAAAATTTAGTATTTATCTGATTAGGTACAATACATATTTATATGTGTCAATTTGTGATGTTTAACTGTATAGGCCCCTATATTGTTCCCTGGTCACACTATAGCTTCCAGACTATTTCCGAACTGTCCCGGTCGTTGTCCGACACGGAGTTGTCCGTGGAATCTGGCTACATCGGGATGGTTTCTCATGGTTCGTTCAGATACGGACTATCTGGTACTGCCGGAGTCTAGTGAGTATATGAAACGGCATGTGTAACATGTATAGTATATCATGTTGGATCAGCGTCGTATTTCTTATTTTGGACATCCATGTCCGAAATAAAAAATCGGGAATTTCGTCTTTATATCTCGCTTAACTGGCAAATGCGCAACACAAATTTTATTAAAAAATTGCGGTTCTAGTTTATGGACATGTTTACATCATATGGTCATATTAAGAAGCCAAAGTAAGAATACAGATTTTTGGATGATTTTAGCCTGGTTGTGTCGCTTTAAGTAATCCTAAGTTACAGTTGTATAACAAATCGTTATACAAGTACCATTTTCAATCTTGTGAACAAAGACGCCCTAGTTTTGTCAAGGACATCATAGACCACACACGACATGTTGGTCATACTGCTTCACGTAAACAACCGTCTCACAGCCGCGAGCATCGAAATGATTTTTTTTAATTGACATTTCGCAAAATAAACAGGCCGCCATTTTGTATGATATCACGTTCAGTATTATTTTTTATTGTTCTCTGTGATTTCACCGATGTATTTCAGAATTTTTTTCTTGATTAACGATGTTCATCGCAAATGAAAAATAAATCATAATCTATTTCTGTCCATAAAACATATATATACGTGCCTGATGCACATTAGGGTTGTGTGTCGCGAACGGTGGTCTAAATGTGAAAGCGCTTCTACTTCTGTGTTAGACTCTTTAGTTAATTAATTGAAATCGGATATATAGAAGTTTAAATGTCACTGACGCAGAATGTAACATTTACATATTTATCTATAGATAGACAGTCGTGCGCACAGCTTCACGCTATAATATTTAGCTTATTCGAGCATCACGCTCGCATAGCCTAAATACTATGGTGTGAGGCTGTTATATTTGAAGATATATATACTCCGTAAATTCAAAATTATTATCGCATGTCAAATCACCTCCTCAAAATAAGGAAACATTATTTTGTGGAAGTGCTAAGATTAAGTGTCATTTTTAAAATGTGAAATATAAAAAATCAAGGCAAACACGATGGCATTAAATAACTCATTTCGTACGAGATTAAAATGTATTAGGAACTGTTACTTTTAAACACCGAGTAGGCCTATTTTTCCAAATTAAACCAATACAAAAACAGCATAGACAGCTAAATGTAGTTGAAAACACACAACTCGCGACTGCCACGTCACAAGTCTCCTTTGTGATTTTATCTGTCGCACCAGATTGAGCGCCTCACTATATGGAGCTGTGTTATTGGCTGAGGTGTAAGTAGGGCTGCACTATTTCCTGCTTGCCAATTGAATAAAATGAAACTTATAGAGCAAATTTCCTGAAATTGAAGATATCTTTGATCTTGTCCAATACTCCAGACATCTTGCTGCTGCGTCATGTGTGTCAAGGAATGAAAACATGATTGCTTGCTGTTCTGAGTTCGCTGGGGAGTATGGATGCTGTCCAACGTAAAGTGACATAGGGATCAACCCCCCCCCCCTCCCTGGACAACCCGTTCCTTATCCCACCAATCACTGCAGTGCATTGACCAGCTAAAGGCAGCAACTGATTACTTGAAAAAACCTAGGTCTATTTGAAAAGTAAGCAGTTACTGCCTATTCGTGAGCACGTACGTAGTGCTGTCCTAGTGAACACACCATGTTGGCTGTATGTTAGAGTCAACATCATGTGTTTTCTGTCAGACTCGTCAAGTGGATATACTTTTTTTTTGGGGGGGGGGCGATCCAGCCAGACCGTCTGTGGGGTTATCTCCATAGATTTCCAATTTTTTTATCAGATCTGCATGTGTTTCTGTTATTATCCAGGGGCACGGTGCGGATGCCAGACGTCTCAGCCCCTGTGACCGGGCAGATACAGCATAGCAGGCTGATTTATCCCTTGGGCAATATGACATGTATCCAATATCCAGAAAGTGGATAAGTAAGTAAGAAAGTGGTGTTTCAGTGTATTTCCAATACTACTCCTAGATCCGAATTATTCCTGGTGTCTTATTTTGAAATAAATAAATAACTTCCATTTCAGATATACAGTGGTAACTAAGTTTCTAATTTCGACACAATATGAATCACCGACGACATTTTGATCTTATTTGAAATAAAATATTACCAATTGCGCTAAGAATAAATGTGGTTTTAAATAGTTATTTAATTTTCGAGTTTTCTACTCGTGAGAACTAATTAACCAGTGGTGCGGAGTGACAACTCGTGGCCACAAATTAGTGAAAAATAGGAATGATTAGAGTTTTTATTGGTGATTTATTTGCCTATTAATAAGAATGTTGGATTGGTGTTGAAGAATTCATATTAAAATAAATATTGAGCCAACCAAAACATTGTATTATTTATGTACCGTAGAAATTAGCATAATCTAAATGCATTCTACAATTTATTGAGTATGGTACTAGTGGTCCTCCCGACAAACACGAGATGTTGAACAAATATTGGGTTAATGTTGGCTGACCGTCTTCGACGCTCGCCCAGCATTAACCAAGCATGTTATGGTGTAGGTCGTCTCGATATGTTCCCATCAATCAAATTTAATAACATGCTACTCAATTAATAAAAATGATATTCCACCATTTTTTCCATGTTTTCAACTGGAAAGTCAAATAAAATAAAATAAAATAAATATCTTACAAGATACCCAACTATATAGCATACAGTAAGCTATTAAAAACTTCGCCCTATTAATTGTAAGTATATAGGCCTATATGGCGGATCATCAGGCTTTATACACACAAATATTTGTACAATCAATATACAACATTATAAAATATGCAATTGCAGGGAAAGTATTAGGTTGTTATGACTGTTATGGCTACACACGAGTAAATATCAGAGATGTACAACAAGAGAACATGGCCAGATATAAACAGAATACAGTAATTTCCGGCACACTCAATTCTACTAATGTTGTGTTAGTCGCCCTGGCGACGGATTCCTGGCAGCATGTGACTGCTCAATATACGATCAATGACTCATTATGGTGACAATTAGTGCCGGCGCGTCCAGCTACCTGCATGCGTACACCGTTCAATTGCAATACCTGACCTTGACTGACATTTACGGATGCCTTTTACCCGCAGATAGCCGTGGTTGACCTGTGGTCTCTCACAAACAGTATGCTAAGTCCATAGATAAAACACAACCCAGCAAACACGAGGCGTTGACCCAATGTTGTTTTAATGTTGGGCCGACGTCGAAGACGGCGGGCAAACATTAAAACAACATTGGGTCAATGCTTCGTGTTTGCTGGGAAGTCGGATTAAAGCTGAAGGATTTTCTGTAAAACTTTTGGGTCGGTATTAAACAAATAAACCAGCTGGATTGTTAAGCTTCATTGAGCTATAATATTGACATTGCCGCGGACCCCACTCCTGTGGAAATTGTCCATGCTGCTAGTGCGTGCCACTGCATTGTGCGCCCCCAGCGACTCATGCCGGCCCACCTACTCATAAATCTAAATTATTATTGTGCTACTATTCTAGTTTTATTGTTATTTTCAAATTGAAAATAATTTTACCTAACAACGCTAAGGGTGTTTTGTTTCTTCTGCCGACAATTCTTCTGGCCACAATAATAGTATTTTGAATAGTTAAATACTTCTAGAATATATGAATAGTTCATTATATTATCGCCTATTTGTTGTAGGCCTAATTATTATTTTTGCCCATAAAATATGACCTATGGTATAAAGATGGCGGCGTGTCATAATTAAACACTCTCGTTTGCTTCTAAAAAGACAACACAATAATTTGTAGTTAATCTACAAATTCAATACAACTCTTCGTATGTTTCGATTAATTACATTTCACGATTTGGGGATATTAACGCCTGAATATATAGGCCTGTTTAGGCTATACCTACCGTAATTAGCTGTGAGCCTGCGAGGCATGTACCGTTTTTCATTCCTAAATTTCCAAGGTTTTAAAGATATATTAAAGAATAAACTTCAGGCAATCTTAAGGTTACAGATTAGCTGAAAGTTTCAGGCAATTAGAGAGGGTAATACCACTTTACATTGTTTCTGCCCCGAAAACTAGACTTACACAACGTATGCCATGGAGGCAGGTCTGCA
Organism: Flabesymbios commensalis; assembly: GCA_964017125.1. Classification (NCBI taxonomy): domain Eukaryota; kingdom Metazoa; phylum Annelida; class Polychaeta; order Terebellida; family Flabelligeridae; genus Flabesymbios; species Flabesymbios commensalis. Next base: position 50,982,174 of record OZ024906.1, read on the forward strand.
CCAAAAAACTAGATTTACGGAAAATAAATGTTTGTAGAGACGTAATATCACAGATAAAGCGTAGACACAATATAGTAAACGTATTTATAACGCTAGATGCATGTATATTATATATACATGTAGGCCTACATAGTTATGTACTGCAAAATACAGAGACCTTAGTGGAGGTCAGCTCCTACACTGTATCCCGATTTAAAAACTAAAAACTTGTGGTATGCTGATATCTTATTTGTGGTTCATCTGGTGCCTTAAAGAAAGTTTTAAGCAAGTTGACCTGCAAACCTCAAACAAAGTAATAGAGTGACTCACAAAGTGGAAAACTCAAACATATAAGGCCTATGTATGTGTATATGTCAGTATCTGAAGGTCAAACTCTACCTCAGACAGTTTCATCTCGGATTCAAAATGAATCCGATCTAAATTAATCAAACTATATATTATTAGCCCGCTCATGATTGTGTCCTCTTTAAGCCCTCACGATGCATTAAAGCATCATTTTAAATCCCAGAAAACAGACCTAATTTTCCTATAACTAGGGGTTTTAGAATTAATATTTCCATGAAACTGGTTTACCAATACATGGCAATTTTCTGTAGTTTTTAAGCCACATCAAATCATCTTCATCCACTACCAGTCGAGAATTGCGACAGCAATTCGCGGCTTGTAGTGGATGAAGATGACAATGGTAAACTCAGGCTTGAAAGGGTTAATGAACCATTAGCATGTGCTCTTAGTTTTCCTCAGATTACAAGGTAAGTTGATACACGGTGTCATCATATTTATGGCATCTAGTCATGTGTGGAGGACGTGGAACCCAAAAGCTCTAATTGTAATTGTAGATGAAAACCTTTTGCGCTCGACGTCATTTAATTATATAGACTATTTTCCTGGCCCCAAAAAGGGCCTACCGTTGTGACTTTTTGTGCCAATTATCATGATTAGACCATCGATTCCAGCCCTATCTAGTTAAGGATGACGACGTCATGCTCATTAGCAATAGCTGTCTGGGCACGTCACAGTAATACTGCCATGCAAACTTGAAGCCGAAAGTCAGTAACTGCTTACTTTTGAAGAAAACAGCTAATGTATTTTGGCCTTTTAAAGCATGTTTGTATACTTAACAAAAAAAGAAACGTAACATCACTTTATAGGTATACTGTACAAAATATTTTATATGTTTCAAAAAACTGAGATATACCGACGTGGTCCACCCACAGTAGTGCGTATGACCCATTTCTGCATGTTGCTTTGCAAAAAAGAGTTGACCCACGCAGTCATCCATAGACTGATGTCACTCACTTGTGGCCGCTTGGCCCCAATGCGGGACGATAGTGTCTGTGCAGAAACACACGTTCTTGTACCGCACCTGGATCTTCAGTGCATTATTTGTCCTCATCTTTCCTGTCGTGGCCTATCAGATGTTATTCGGTGTCCTGAAATCTGATGTTAAATCTCAGTATTGCTGACCTTTTTTTCTGACAATTCGAGCCATATTCAGACCACCTTTCGCCATAGCAATACATGGAGAAACAGACTGAGGCTGTACAATTGTCAAACGAGGAATTTTCACCAATCCATAATTTTTGAAAGAATAAACTTCAACTTAATATGAAAAAATACTTTTTACTCTCCACTCCGCATAATTGCCTAATTTCAGATGACCCGCATATTGAGATCACGCAAAATACGGGTTGGTGTCAAACACGCAAACATAATTTAAATCAATCGAGCGGTTTTGACTAAATTACCATTCTCCACACATAGATGTCGCTCAGGTAAACCCCCGCTGCATATAATCTCTGAGGTCAGAATTACCCGAAATAAGAGCATTTTTAATTTGTTACGTTTCTTTTCGTGCCAAGTATGCATGTGTGCCTATCTGTGGGTGAGTGTGCTTGTGTATTAATAACCTATTAACATCTTATTTTTTTACATTATTTTTTATGTATTTTATTCGTACTCGTGGTACAGAAACAACCACGCATACTATACATAATTATCATGGGACGTATTATTATCAGCCCTGTCCCGGCATTATCTGGGACGGCATTAGTGGACCCGGCATGAGTGGATCCGGTATGAAGTTGCAGTGGCGGGATTCGAACTCACAACCTCTTACTATAGTATAAGAGGCGCGAGCTCCAACCACTGCAACACCACGACCGGACAATCTCTGACACCTGACCACAGCAGACTCTGATCGACAAATGGTAAAACGTTATTATAATACCGTGGTGGACGCCCAAGAATGAGATGTTGTTATAGTTTTCTGGAACAACACTACAGCAGTCTAGAGGTAGATCAGTATAGAGTCTAATCAATTATAACTATGATGTACGTTAAGCTATGTTATCACGAGTAGTTGAGAATGTAAGTGTGTGAGTTATACACACGTAAATGTGGACAGTATTCAACAATAGAAGTTCGAACACAATATGAATTTGTATTTTATAATGACATGACACTCAATCATTCGTGATTGTAAATAAAATAATTACAATGTGAAGAAGTCTTTGAATCTACATTCCAGCTCCATCACTATCGACAGACTTTCATTTTCGCCAGAATCCAAACCTCAGCAAGCGAGTAAAAAATGTAATGAATGCGTTTTTTATGTCACCTTTGTGCACATATAGGCTAAACTGGGCCAGGAGAACCTCATGGGGATGGTGAGATGAATGAGATAACACTGCCCTTCAGACACAGGATTAAAAAATTGAGAGGTCCAGAGGTTTAATTAACCTACTGGAAGCGGTAGACACAATACGTTGAACTAAAAGTGGTTCAATGCTGGCCCAGAGTTTCAAATCACCGGGCACAGCAAACACGATACGGGGGGGTGACGTGATGATGGTCTCGAAAGCAACACGCCTCTAGAGGAGCGATCATATTGTGAGCGACAGGTTATCTATTTGATTATAAAATATAGATCAGATGCGCAGCGAAAATTAAAATAACCTAAACTTCTGGGTGAATTTTGCTACATAACTTCATAAAAAAATATAAAATAATTATTATCAACATGGGTATGTTCGAGTCGCATCTCAAAAACCTATGTTGATTTTTAGCTTCCGTCGTCACCGAAGGTGCGACAGATGGAGCTATGGAATCGGGCTCCGTCCGTCCTATATATCTTTTTGTTTCATGTGACAAGTTAAAATATTTTGTATTTCAATTCGTTATGCAAGGTCACAATAAATATTGAAGAATGTTCGGCCGTTGAGCCATCCGACCGTCCTTCTACTTTTTATTTCTGGAGCACCTACTTGTCCTAATGTATTCAAATTTTACAGACATCACCTCCAGGGAGGGGGGGGGGGGGGGGGCGTAGATGTGTCTTTTGGGTAAATGAATTTCGACCTACTTTTGGTTCAATAATATATAGCCTATTTCGATGTTTTGACAAACACTTCGATTTCGGAGCAGATCTCTAAAACTACTGGGTGGATTGCGGCCATATTGCACCTAAAATGATCCCAAAGATCCCTAGTTGTGCCTTTAAACTAATTTCAACTTGATCAAATTCAAAATGGCCGACTATCAGCCATTATTTACTGTAATATTTCTGATAATATATCTGATAAACCGTGCCAAATAGCTACACAATTATTATAAAACAAAATGTGAGGTTTCAGGGAAGGATACACCCTGAAATATTTCAACTTGATCAAATTCAAAATGGCCGATTTTCAGCCGTTATTTGTTTATTATGCATAATATCTGGTAAACCGTGCTAGATAGCTAGATCATTGCTATATAATAAAGAGAAATATGAGGTTTCAGGGAGGAATGTGACCTGAAAAATGTCAACTCGGTCAAATTCAAAATGGCCGAATATCGGCTATTTATAAAATCTGCAAAACTAGATGTGTCAAACAAGATGAGATAAAACATCCAGTGAAACATGCATGAGATTACTACGAGATGCTGATGCCACGAGACTAACATTACAAAACATCTGATGAAATATGCATGAGTTTACCACGCGATATGCTGAAGCCACGAGCCCTGGGTAACATCACAAAACATCCAATGGAATGCGTTTATCACATGAGATGCCGAAGCCACGAGCCTCGGGTAACATTACAAAACATCCAATGAAAATGAATGCGTTTATCACGTGAGATGCTGAAGCCACGAGCCTCAGTTAAGAAAAATGAAACTATATATATAGGCCTATATTTAAAGAATAAGGTTTAGTTATTTTGATCGTAGCGATCAGTATGAGTATAAGGTAATATTGTAAATGGACATAGAAACTCGATAGTGCCCTTATCTTCAAAATCATAGCTCAGAGGCGCGACAGATATAGCCATATGTCTTATATATGTTTTCACCGCACGAATCAGAAAAGAAATGCCATTAACAGCAGACATATATACGTAAATAATTTAATTTCAGATATTGTATATTAAACATTATAAGGCACATATGTGAAACGGCTAGCCTCATATCCACATTTGAAATATTAACATGTCTGTATATGGTTGACACAAGGATATATTCCATATTGCTACTTTGGTATTAAAACGTCAGGTCTATTGTTTTATAAAGGTTTAGATTTTATCCTTCAATTCCGAAATGATCGTCCAAATTAAAGGGATTCATCATTCGCCAGATTTAGTGGGCAACGTTTTAATAATATTCCCCCATATGCACGATGTGCGTGGCTGGCAGTTGCGAGTGAGAAAGAAAACAAAATACAAGCTATCAATATATTAATACAGAAATCGCAGCGTATAAGTTAACATTACGTTTCGTTAACACTTGTTAAGGGTGTGTAACGTAAACGAGGTGGAAGCAGCATGCATAAATAAGCCATTGTCCTGAAGAAGGATATTAACTATTAATGATGTGCTTAATGGTGCGTGCGACTCTGGCCCTTGGGACTTGGAGTAATTACAATGATTGCGGTGTTGATCGTGAAAGGTTTATGACATTTAATGAAAAGGGGAGTCCCGTTTGGTCGATCAAACGTGAAAATACATGTACATACCAAACAAAAAACATAAGCTCAGCTACGTTCAGTGTAAATTGTCTGAGACGCTGCATGGTATATCTGTAACAGTGTTGAAACTGCCCAGCCCGGGGACCGAACCACCAACCCTGGCATCGTGATGCCTGAGCGCTACGCATTTAGCCAAAGAGTCGACTCGTTGGCCAGAGTAGTAATCACTCCACTCCGCCATACACACACCCGGCTACATATCTACCTGACAATTTATTTTTTTCGTGATAAAATAAGATAAGAGGACAAGATGAAGTGCATTATTTATGATAATTTTACTTTCAGATCAATTATCGCTAAATTACAACGAGTTCAGAGAGAACTATTGAGCACTGTTTTGAAGCACAAATCAAAGTGACTGTGCTGATAGGCAGACGGTTCAAATGAGATTCACAGCGACTGCGCAGGTAGGCAGAAGGTTCAAATGAGATTCACAGCGACTGCGCGGATAGGCAGAAGGTTCAAATTAGGTTCACAGCGACTGCGAAGATAGGCGAAAGGTTCAAATGAGATTCACAGCGACTGCGCGGATAGGCAGAAGGGTGAAATGGGATTCACAGCGAATGCGCAGGTAGGCAGAAGGTTCAAATGAGATTCACAGCGACTGCGCGGATAGGCAGACAGTTCAAATGAGATTCACAGCGACTGCGCAGATAAGCAGAAGGTTCAAATGAGATACATAGCGATTGGGAGGATAAGGGATTCCTAAATAAGATTCGATGGAAGACTTAAACAGTCGCTATATAAACACGGTTTGAATTTTGACTCGTCACGATCCGCACGCATCAAATGACAAGAATGATGCAAAAAATACAAACTAAACGTGACAAATACAGCCTCACAAGTTTACCACATAATGACTGAACATACTGTACAAAGCAAAAAGGCAGAAACTGCTTACTTTTCAAGTAAGCATTTACTACCTTTTAGCTTTGCACAACAGAATAATATAGATCGGAGTTTGTTCGTCGTGTGACGTTTTCCGGTGCCACGCCCTACACGCTGTCACCAAGTGGAAGTGTGCCTGCGTTTCTCAGCAAGTTTAAGACCTCTACCCAATACTAAGATGATACCATTGAAGATATTGGCCCAGCTTTGAGGATTTGTTGGGTAAGATATCGAATGTTTTCCAGCTTTAGTATCAACGAGCAGTGGATGATTTGACCAGCATTTGGGACAATTCCAAAGTTGATTTTACGATAGTGACGAATGTTTGTGCTTTCAATTATATCAGAATGATATAATAACGTTAATAAGATATTATTTTTAAGCATCGAGGACAACACATCTTATGCCAACTTTAAAAAAATATATTTACTCATAATATGTAAGCATCGGTTGATTACATGCATTGAGTGTTAGTAAATAGGCCTACTGTAACCTAGGCTTCCAAAATATGTTTATTTCTCATTAAAACATGAATATATTATTTTAATAACATAGTATAGCCACTAACGTATCACCTATCGCGAATAACTTATATCACAGTAATTTCCAGCCGCTTGGAATTATCGTTATATTGATCTGTCCGGCACGAAGCATATTTTGTTCTAAATTCATTAGAAATGGAGATTATCTTAGTTCAATTTATGCTAGTCACTGTCAGTACATTGTACGTTGTATGTCCATTACGTATAGGATACAACTCGAAGAGCTCTACATTCTATTGAAAATGGTCGAGGCCACAGGCCGCAGCTTTTCGCAGCTAAGAATGGAGAACCCCGAGGGTTTTAACTGACCTAAAACACATTCGACCATAATGAGGATCTCTCATTATAAACAGCTCGGTCACACCTGGCTGATTATAGCACCATTGATAATTGGTCTGTACTTGGTCTACCCGGCTTAGAAGACAATAATGGATTAGTGTGTTTTACCAGCAGTTAATTTATATGGCTGATCTGTCTGAACAAGGAAAATGGAATCAGTTATATATTTAACTCTAATAACCGATAACCTATTTCCATATCAGGGGATATAATACTCACACAAAAGCCAATCAGTATGGAACGTACATTACACTATGTATGCTGAAACAGTGAACGTACATTGCGTACATTACACTATGTGTGCTGGTAATGAACGTACATTACACTATTTGTTCTGATAATCAATTCAATCAATCAATTCGGTAACTTCGATAGTGCCTAAATCCTCGGAGATACGAGCTCAGAGGCGCAGAATCCAAATCGAAATCAGCTCAATGTCGAAAGTCAAAGCTTAAGTCGTCAACTGGGCGTCTAGTCGCATTTCCGAGGGGGGGGGGGGGAGGGGGAGTCCGAATCGAAACGAAAAGTTTTCAGCATTTTTTAAAAAAGGTAAGTACTCGCAACCGGGAGGGAATTCCAGGTGGAGGGAGCTGCAACTGCAAAAGCCCTTGACCCCCATTTTCTTCGATAACGTGAAACAGTTACCATATTTGTGTTGGAGGATCTAAGCAATTAATCTTGAATTTTGAAGTGGGACTAAATAAATAAAGAGATATGTATGTTGGTGAAAAAGCAAGGCTTTAAAAGTGATGGTACAGAGTTTAAAACGTATGCGATATTTTACTGGTAGCCAATGAAGAAAATTTAGGAGAGGCTTAGATCTGCTAAAACGAGACGCTTTACTGACTACACGTGCCAGACAATTTTGTACCCGCTGCACTCTTTCAATGTCTCTATCGGGAAGATTGTACAAAAGGGAATTGCAATAGTCAAGATGACTAGTAACTAGAGCACATGCAACAGCTTTTGTAGCTTCTGGGCTAAGGTATTTCCTAATACGCAGAAAATCACTGATTTGATAGAAGCATATTTTGCAAGTCTGAGGGATTTGTCGTTTTAAGTTAAAATCACAATCAAAAATGAATCCCAAATTTCTAACGAATGCTTTAAGATGTGTGTCATGGTCAAGTAATAATATAGGGAATAGATCTTTGAACTTTTCTCTTTGTTTTTTGGAACCTATGATGATAAACTCGGTTTTACTTGGACTTAGCATTAGCTTCGAATTTGTCATCCGAGTGAAAACAACAGTAACACAGGATTTTAAATCGGTTAGGGATTTTAAAGCTTCAGAACCGGATAGAGATATATATAAATTTGTGTGTCGTCGGCATAGAGATGATTTTTTACATCATGCCGAGCGATAACCTGACTGAGGGGAGTAGTATATAAGGTAAAAAGTATAGTTCCAAGTACAGAGCCCTGGGGTACACCAATATATATATAAACCGCATCAGAAATATGATCCTGAATTTTTACCTGTTGACATCGGTCGCTCAATTACGATGTAAACCAGTCAAGAGCTATACCAGAAATTCCATACCACGATGACAAGCGGTTGTTTAGCGTGAGGTGGTCAATTGTGTCAAAAGCAGCAGACAGGTCAAGGAGAGTGAGTGCTGTCACGCTGCCCTTCTCCATATTGAGTAAAACATCGTTTTCGACCTTCAAAAGAGCTGATTCAGTGGAGTGAAATTTCTTGTATGCTGATTGCAATTTATTAGACATCGAATTTGCTTCCATGTGGGAAAGTAGGCGAGATGCGACCACTTTCTCCAATATCTTTGATATAAAACTAAGGTTTGAAACTGGACGGTAATTCTTTAGTCCATTTTTATTTAGAGTTGTTTTTTCAGCAGATGTCTATCATATGCTTTTTTGAACTGGTCCGGAAAAACAATGAATATACATTACACCATGTGTGCTGATAATGAACGTACATTACACTATGTGTGCTGATATTGAACGTACATTACACTATGTGTGCTGATAATGAACGTACATTACACTATGTGTGCTGATAATGAACGTACATTACACCATGTGTGCTGATAATGAACGTACATTACACTATGTGTGCTGATAATGAACGTATATTACACTATGTGTGCTGATAAAGAACGTACATTACACTATGTGTGCTGATAAAGAACGTACATTACACTATGTGTGCTGATAATGAACGTACATTACACTATGTGTGCTGATAATGAACGTATATTACACTATGTGTGCTGATAAAGAACGTACATTACACTATGTGTGCTGATAATGAACGTACATTACACTATGTGTGCTGATAATGAACGTATATTACACTATGTGTGCTGATAAACAATGTACATTACACTATGTGTGCTGATAAAGAACGTACATTACACTATGTGTGCTGATAATGAACGTACATTACACTATGTGTGCTGATAATGAACGTATATTACACACTATGTGTGCTGATAAAGAACGTACATTACACTATGTGTGCTGATAATGGGCGTACATTACACTATGTGTGCTGATAATGAACGTATATTACACTATGTGTGCTGATAAAGAACGTACATTACACTATGTGTGCTGATAATGAACGTATATTACACTATGTGTGCTGATAATGAGCGTACATTACACTATGTAAGCTGATAATGAACGTATATTACGTACATCACACTATGTGTGATGATCATGTTCAGCCTTTGGTTCAGCCTATATATGGGCGGATCTAGGGGGCGCTCCATCCTACTTTTTAACAAATATTTTAAAAAGTCTACTAAATTGGAATAAATGTAGCAGACACATCTAGGCTAAAGCCCCCAAACGCCTTCTCTTCAGATACTAAATCTGTCACTGCTATGTGAATAGTCATGTTAGCGTATCAACATTAAGCAGTCACAAATAGCCCAATAGATAGTCAGTGCTAAAGTAATATAATTACCCAAACATCGTTTTAAATTGTCAAAATTCCATCATTTGCTAAGAAAATATACATTGAATATTTAATTCACTCCAATTGTTTAATGCATGATGGGACCATAGAAAAAAGGTCCCATGCTCATCCATTCTGACCTCAGAGATTATATTTCTGATACCACACGCTCATATCGTCGTATGTACGCATGGCGATTGACCAGATTTATCAGCCGTTTCCACGTGAGTTTCAAGTTTTGAATAACCATCCGTATAACCACGGTGTCCACTTCGACTCATTATTTATCTTTTTTTTACAATTTCATTTGATCTAAGAGTTTGTCGCAGGTAAGATATATTTATTCTGTTCAGAAATGTATTAATTGAGACAGCACAATTCGCATGTCATTCAGTATTTTTTATTTGTTAGTGTTTTAAACCCATTGCAAATTCTGTCAGAAGAAAACATAAACATGAACCGTCTCACAGCAGCGCGCAGGCGGAAAAAGTAATCCCTTGATTTTTTTCTATTTCTCTGTCAATAAGAAACTCATATGTGGCGGAGTAGTGGTATTTTATATTTGCCATATATATTTAAGACACTCAAGCGTGTTTATAAGCCTACAGTTGTTATATCAACAAAACTGCTCAAAATGAGCAGTTTCTGCCATAACATGGCGTGCGGTTACAGAGAGAGAGCGGGGGTTAACCTGAGCGACATCTATGTGTGGAGAATGATGCTCATCGCGGCGCGCATCTATATTCATATTGAGAAGCCTACATGGTACAGTAAAAATAAAAGCCTTTCGTCTATTGTCTAACATGTACACATGGACAGATTTGTTGAAAGTGTGTCTCGCAATTGATCATCTATAGCATACAGATCAGCGTCTGTCAGCATGTAACCCGACCCAAATACTCCATGAAGGGAGCAATCAGTCCAGAACTGATCGTTACGGAGCAGACACAAGACGCTGAACCAATGCTGGGTAATGTTGGCCAGCATGAAGCCAGCATTGGTTCAGCGTCACGTGGCTGCCGGCTAGTTCATTGATTGACTGCAGCATGCTTTGATTCCGCCCACCTGGTGACCGCCATCCATGATTACAGACCCCCTAGCTATATATCCTAGTAAACACAAAACAATTGCATAGCATTTGTACAATGTTGTAATTTGAGTAATTGTAAGCAAATATGTTTTGAATAATTTTGTGACAAATAAATCAAAGTTGCCACAAATATGGTGCACAAGTGTTTCCTTATATGGGGTGATTGGCTATCATGTCACCCTCTGAGAGGGTCACATGATAGCCAATCACCCCATATAAGAACATAATTATTCATACCATATAAGGGGTGATACATCACCTTTAAATCAGTGATGCATTGATAGCTCCCAGAAAAAAAACAATTGTTCCATTTTTCGGACACGTAAAATGTGATTTTTAACCGTTTGTCGCAGCTACCTTTAAACTGATCGATGGACACATTACACTCTCACCATTAGTAGGGTAATAACCATAACTTTCGTGACCACGTGTTTAAGATTTTTAATTTTGACGTCTATAAACCTTTTGAAACAAACAGCGTCCCGCGCAAAAGTCCCTGTATTTGTTCCTGTAGGCGTACATTGTACAAAATGGCCGATTAAGCCAACTTGAGGGAAATAACTTTTTAAATATACCAGCTATAAATATGTGTAAATACACTTTTTTGGATAATTCGTCCACGAGAAATTCAATTCTGAAGGCTTTCAAAGTCATACCGACAACTGTTTGGCTTAAAGGATTAGAGGACTATTATTATAGCAAAAATTATAGCAAAAACACTATTAAAAAATCAGTCTCTAGTATGACATCTACGTTATGTAGCCTATAAATCAAAGTCATAGTTTTCGCTTACTCTAAATTCTGCATCATTAGATGCTAATGTAGTTGACATGTCCTTGTCTTCACAAACGGAGTCTCGTTACAAGACGAACGAATTTAAATATCTTCACACGACGATTCCCACACTAGAACTGAAGAAACCTTTGCCAAAGCTATTTTGTTTTAACCAAGGAAGAACTCTGAGCTTATAACTGGGAGGCTGGGACCACACCCTACCAGAATCCATAATGAGAAGACCCAACAATGCACCTATTGCAGCACCTGACCCATCGCCAGGTCAATACAGACAAGCTTGAGCATCTGGAGAGAGTCGGTGAATCAGAAACGAGTCAGGATATGAGGCCACGACAATGACAAGAATATCAGTGAACACAAGCATCTGTAGTGTGCGTTCACCAAATGACTCTCCATATGTCCAGACACTTGTCTCTGGTGAACAGCCAGAATTTGGTTCATCTCAACCACCAATAGGTAGGTAATAATAGAGATAAATAATAGAGTAATAGCGATCAATCACAATCTCTAAGCCATGCCTAACTGAGAAAATAAAGGGTGGTCCTCCATATTGATAGCAGATAATCTATGAAAAGTAGTTGCCACCTTGAAAATCATGGGTGAGGCTATCTGTGTCTGGCAGAGGGGAATACATCATCACCTTGGAAATGAAAGGGTGTATCTGCCACTTTACAAAGTGGCAGATACACCCTTTCATATCCATGGGAAACACATGTTTCGTTTTTCTCCCATTTTATGGTACAATCCTCAACCACGTGGCACAACTCTTTACGTCACTTGTCTTGTGATTTATTTTTTCTTCCTTCAGAACAGGCTAATGATTATTATTAAAGTTGTCTCCATGCCTGCAATTATAACTGAGACGCTTGTTTTTATAACTCTATGTCTTATTTGTCAGCCTTTGTACATTAGCCCAACGTTGTGCGGGTGTTAGTCATGTTGTTTGTTTATTTGGACCTAAATAGTTTAGCGATGTCAAGAATATGAAATATAATCTTACTTGATGGTGTCTCAAGCCATGAAATATTGTATCATGTTTGTTAGTTTTCAATAACATATAGCATATTATACACACACTGACAATGGCACGGTCAGCGACGGAACACGAATCTCTCTGCATCAAATGTGAACAAAACCTGGCAGTGCACTGAATAAAGCACCTAAACATTCATCGTATGAGCACTTTCTCATTTATTGCCGGAAGAAAGCCTAAAATGGTGATATTACATTTTTTCTATGAAACGTAAATTGGACGGGAGGCATTATCAGATTTTCTGCAGAAAAACGTACCATGAATACAAGACTACAGTTGCTACTGGTTGTCATATTGAACGGTTGAAAATGAAATAAGCGATATATGTGTTGATGTATCACGTCCATATTTTACGGGACAACCGTCAGTCTCCGGTAAACCTTCCTGTTCGTCACAAAAAAACGGCCAATAAACAAGCAAGTGAGCTCATTTGCTCTTCAACAATGAAATTTGACAAAGACAGGTATTACTTTTATCAAAGCCCTACACCAAATCACAGTGTTAACACAGACGAAAACATAGTTGAGATACATTACGCAATAACAGCTCACTGCTGTATTAAAACTAAATGTTATCTACTATCCGTGTTTCAAATTATACCATTTACGATGCTAGGTAACACTGTTCAGTGGAGGATCTGAAAAAAACCACGTCAGGCCACAACGGAATCTTCAAATGTAGAATTTCAGCAATGTCTGTTCATAATAGCTCTGGCCACATATGATATGCGTTTGTGCTTCGAAATTACCAAACTACTGCGAAATATGGGGCTGCAGGAAACACTTTATGTAAGTTACATAAATATCCTCAGTTAAAATGTAATGGCTTATAGGCCCTAATTGACTTGACATTATCTCCTGAGATGGATTATCACAGTCCCACTAGCTACATTAATAGTGACTTATAGAAAGCCGAATCGCTCAACATATTTTATTTCATTTCGCCATGTGAGCTGAATCCGCAAGTCCTTGAACTTGGCCTTGCTTATTCACCATGGAATCAACTTTTCCCACACATTTGATTATTCTGTGGAATTTAGAAGGCGTGCGTCTTTGTGTAGATACATTCTAAACTAGATCAGCAGGAGACAATCCTGTGAATGATAAGATGAATCATATGAAACTGTCCTACAGATACTAATCTGAGGTTGACGCAACCAGAGCTTGTATTCTCGTACAAGTTACGATATATCGTAGGCTTCGGATTGGTCGAGATGGCCATCTCGACCAATCCGAAGCCTACGATATATCGTAACTTGTGCGAGAATACGGGTGCAGATGGATTAGCCCCAGTGCTGGAGAGCATAACCAAGGCTGTGTTTCTGTATGCTGGTAGCCAGTGTATGCTGAGATTATTCCGATGAGATGTAAATCTGGCATTATAAAATAAAATAAAGATCATTGATCAATCAATGACGCATTAATTCATTACGCAATCGATCGTCCGCGCACCGGATTTTTGGGGCACAACTTTATGAATGGCAATTTGTGAAACGCATTGATGTCACTCGGTGAAATAAGGTTATATAACACCCCCTCTCCCATACTTCATTCTGTGGAACGCAGTGACGTCACTCGGTGAAAACAAGGTTATATAAGAACCCTCCCCCATACTTCATTGTATTAGCCAGCTCGGTGAAAACAAAGGAGGTCGAGGTCATTGAGTTTCACAGAATGGTTCAAACTCTGTATAACACAGAATCAGTTATTACGGACTATACAGTTACATGATATAGGCCTATACTGAATATTTGCGAGCGGACAGGTGAGAAACATTTTCTTTGAAACCTAAAACCTGAATACCAGAAGCGAGGTATTCGATGTAACAACTTTCCAATACAGGATGTCATGTAGGTCGGCATTGCATAATGCACCGGGTAGCCCCATCCTGACACTATAGCAGGTTGTGCACAAGGCTACGGAATCCCCTGCTATGACAGGATGGGTAGCCCCTTTGTAACAGCATATTCTGTTTGTCTTCCAGTTGATATCACAGATAGGCCTATTACTCAATAAGATCCTGTGGTTGTGTACACTATTATTTCTCCAAAACCTGGCCACCTTACAGTATTTCGATTTATTTCCGCTCTCTATGAAGTGCAGTCACTTAAGCTAATGGATGCCCGCCGTAAAACGGGACCCAGGTGTATCTAAACAAGCCTTGAACAATGGGTCTAGAACTGGCGATGCTCGAATGCGGAAACGTTTGTGGCGGACGACTGTTATCGTTGTGAATGCCACGCCCTTTTCTCTGTTTATCATAGTCACATCTGATGACGCCATTACGTGCGCTATATTTAGCCACGGTGGACCGCACTTCTGCATTCTGCGACCTTCCGATTGATTTAACCAGTATTTTGTGTCCCTGGGCTGGAAATGCTGCGGGTCCAGGTAAATGACATCCGCACAACACGCTGGCTAGACATTGGGTTGACCCAGCCAACCTCACATGAGGTTGGCTGGGTCAACCCAATGTCTAGCCAGCGTGTTGTGTGAGCTATCAGATGGATTAAGGGGGTGTTGAGCGCTACACTATGCAGGATGACATCCCGATCCCGACACATCGATTGAGGATCAGGTGGAGAGGACACGGATTTCTGACTAGAGTGGTCAGCACTTAGGCCGGATTGAAGCGCCGGGTCCATAACTCCATATAGCCCTAGCTTGTTATGTATTTAGGCTATCGACCTATCAATACGTCTGATTAGGTTGCTGTTTGAATCCTATCTCACTGTCACCATCTGCCAACGTTTCAATAAAGTAAGCTAGAAATATACGGATGTCGTATCAAGCTTCAATATACTTCACTTCCGTTATTTTTGACCCAGTGAGCACGAGATGTTGAGGGAATGTTGTTTTATTGTTGTTCCACAATCTACGACGCTGAACCAACATCAAACTAACATTGGATCTCCTGTTCGAAGACGTGTAGCTCTGAAACATGGTGAATCACAGTACAAATCTCGCAGTTACGTCCTAACTTATGTTCTAACTTTTTAAAAGTACCATATTCCATTGTAGGAAGTAGCCTACCTGACAGAACTTGGTTGGATTACGTTACGCCCATTCTGTCGTGGACAAGGGTAGATATTTCCATATAGAAACATTTAGGCTACCCCTGCTCCACACAGGAAGCATTTAAAAATGCCATGTGATTCAGGTCCACTTATAGCTTTAGCCTTCGCTCTTGCTAGTCGCCAATGACGACTTCCTGCCTGGCAAAATTATTGACTTCTTATTCGGAGAAAATGTCCCCCTTCCGACCTTGTGGTCTGCAAATATCAGTATTAAGCACACTGTTCCTCCAGGCCCGGGCTTTAGGCTCCTGATGCAGCTCATAATTTCAAGGTATGACATAATTTGGTGCACTGGACCATGGTGAACTTCTTGAGTATGAGGATATGAATTAAATGACATGCCCTCAAGACAAAACATTTGATGCACCTGAACGTGATGATTTTATCTTTTCCGGCTAACAACCTAAAAACTGTGTACTGTGCAGGAGATCGCCATTTCCAGGAAATCGGTGGCTTGTAGGAATCGAACCCAGTGGAATTTTGTAGAAATAAAGCATGTAGAGGAGATAGCTATATACACTGTCAATAAAACGCGTGGTTAGACATTATAGGGGTGCACATGGGTCCTGGAAATTATGGATTATTCACAGTTCACTTTTTACCCATTTTTTGTCCTCAGTGTTCACTTTTTATAAGGAAAAAATGTGTTCAGTTCATTATTTATAAGATATTGCCCTCATTTTCGCCTCAGTTTTTACAATTATTATGGCTTAGGACAATTCAATGACATACATGTAGGCTACAATGATGTAGGCCTATGTTCAAGTTGAGGGGCCGTACAATAAGATCACTGTGTCACTTCAGTTTTTATAAGTTTGTTTCTTCGTTCGATAGTTATAATATTCTGATGTCGATATTCGTTTTTTTATAGCTAGTACAGTTCGTTTTTTACACTAGATATAATTTTTTAGGTTCGTTTTATACACTTTTTAGAAACTGCAATGTTCGATGTTCGCCCCCTAAGAACAGGCGGTTCGCAGCTCGTTGGACTCGTTTTTTAACCCATGTACACCCCTATGATGATGCACGCATCTGAACCGCTTTATCATTATTGAGTGTGATGAGGAGGGGCGGGGATGGCTGAGTAGTGACTAACAAACACGATACGTTAAACCAAATGCCGATTTAATGTTGGGCCGACGTCGGAGACGGCGGGCTAACATTAAATCGGCATCGGTTTACCGTGTCGTGTTTGCTGGGTGACCACACCCTTGTCAGCAAACACGACGCATTATATCAAAGCTGGTTCAATGTGGGGCCAACGTCGAAGACGTTGGCCCCACATTGAACCAGTGCTGGAACTCTTCTCTGCAACCGGGAAGAACAAGCGATCACGCCACATTAACCAGCCGTGCCAAAACAACCCATCGATGTTCATTTGTGAGGTTTCCATTGATTTACTGACTTATGAGGGACCTCTGTGGCCGAGAGGTAACGTACTCGACGGACCTCAGACCACCAGGGTTCAAATCCCGACACCGATTATTTCGCGATCGTTCTGGTCACTATATTATTTTTAATTGAAGTAGAATCTTTGAAGAGGCTTGCACCACCGGAATAAAATTAAAGGAATAGTTGCCAAAAAGACATCAGTGTTTAGAAAGCTAACGGTTTCGAGATTTTGCTATCGACCAACAGTCCAGCAAAGACGACACATTTACCCAATGTCGTTTTAATGTTTGTCCAACGTCTACGACCTTGGACCAACATTAAAACAACATTGAGTGAATGCCTCGTGTTTGATGGGAAATGATGAGTATAGTGGTATAGTGAAGATACTGATTTAGACTGCAGTGACGAGAGTGAACTGGCCATTTTGCCACAAAAATTTGACCGTAGTCCAGATTGGCGGTTTGACCTCATTCGTGCCCGCCTTTGATATAATACAGAAGGTGCATTACTTTAAGATATACTAGTATGTAATATACTGGAAGATGTATGTGGGGCCAGGACAGTTCATTGGTAACGTGTTTGATTCTGACGTACCGGGTTCGAATCCCGCTGCGGTGGATATTATTTTTTCGGTGCACACATATACAGTATTCAAATACAAGGGACAAAAATGACAACTGCAAATCAATAACAAATTTTCAAGGCGGTCAACCCTTCAACTGTTGTAATAAAACAGGTTCAACATGCAGTGGAGCCTTTGTTATTATACCTTAAACAGTTGTAAACAAATCAAGCAAATCGGTTTTTCGTGTAGTGTAAGATATGGGTAAACCTGTGGGGAAATGACAATAACATTACGAGGTCTTGAAGAGTAATATTGACTCACGACAGATGATTTGTTTATTGTTTTCACAAATGACATATATTTGTACCCCAATTTGGAGGATATACTAGTATATCTCTTTTTGCTGAAGATGCTACTGCATGCACCTCGCATAGTAAATGTAGTCATAATATCACACAAACTTCAAAATGTAGCTACATCTGCCCACAAGTGGTGTAAAAATAATTAAACCAAATTGAGTATTATCAAAACCAAAGCAGCCTTATAGTTGGTTCAAAACAAAAAATAGAATAAATAACTGATTCTAATAAACAAATGAAACTCTTTGTTAATGATATCCCAATTAAACAAGTTTCACATAACAAATTACTTGGTATTCACATTGATGAATCGTTGACATGGAATTTGCAGGTAGCGAACATAAAAAAATATTGTGGCTTATTAATTGTTTTTTCTAAAGAGTACACGACCCTTTTTGACAACCCAAAGTATAAAAAAAATTTAACTACTATATAAAACCGTACTGGGAGCATTGTTGTAGTATATCGGGAAGCACATCCCAAGAAAACATAAACATAGTTATATAGCTTCAAAAAAGAGCAGCTCGATTGATCCTCGATGCGTATTTCTCAATTCGAAGTACGTTATTATTCCGGACATTTAACAATTTCACCAGCTCAGTTTAGTTTTTATTCTTCTATTAATAATGTTCCAATTTATTTACATTTACAAGATATGTTTCACGCCGAATACAATAATCATACTTATTTGTTAAGATCTCAAGATCTCCTGGGACCAGACAATAAGATATACCATGCAAGACAACACAGGAGAACTTTGTCGCTTATTGGTCCTACATTATGGAACGATTTAAGTAAAGAAATACAGAACTATTGAACCATAGTCTTCTTAAGCTAGTAGACTGTATAATTTGTTTGTACAATACAAAATATAATACATGATGCCACATCAATTTGGAACAGAGCATAAATTAGAAACACTATTGTAAAAATAGACTCTGTTTGCCACATTTGTCAACCTGGATAGCAAAGTTTTTCAGTAAATATAATGATGAACCCTGGATTAGCAATTTCAACATCCGATACTACTTCCTTATATGTCAAGGTTTGCAACATTTTCAATTTTACTTCTGTATATTTTATGTATCATTTTTTGCACAATCTGCTATAGGCCTAAGACGTATTGCATGTAGTAATCTGATGCCGCCTTCTTTAACATTTGGACATAATTCTACACAAAAAATGTTCAGAAATGGATCACCGCATATCTCAATAAAAAAATATTTAAACTATGCGTTGTTATATAAGATAAACTCCATATATGTGATTAATCACTGTATTATCACAGTATGTGAGAAATGCCACATGCAGTTGGGGCTTAATATTGGGCCAGCCATGGGCCACCATTTGCAGTGCACAGTGATTTTCAGGCTGGTAATCTGTATGATGGGAATCCGTGGATGACGGCCAGAGGCGCACCCCAATATCCCTAATTGGATCACGCGACCACTTACACAACTGCAAATCAACGGCCACGTGTAACAGCACCCGGTTTTACGACAATGGCCACGTCAAAATGGGGTGTCTGCGGAACAAAATACCCCCAGCAAACGCAGGACATTGAACCAATCTTGGATTAATGTTGGCCCAGCGTCGTAGACAGTGGGCCAATATTAAACCAACATTGGTTCAATGTCCTGTGTCTGCTGGGACGTTGCACCATGGACAGCAGTCGCCAGACAAAATGAAAGCATTGGGGGTTTTCATCCTCGCATATCGACCCTGGAAGTGTATAACCTCGTATCGATACATTTCAAGATGACAGCGCACAGTAAAGACCACACTGTTAGCTGGTCAGGTAATATGGTTACGTCAAATTGTTCTTTTAACCCTTTCAGCGAGGGGACCGTCTTTAGACGGCAGAATCTCACGTCTCCACGTCTAAGGCGACCCGCACTTAAAGAATTAAAACCTTTCTAATGACCGTAGACCCATAACATATAGGTATTCAAATAAAGCAGAAAGTGATGACTAAGACACTTATGATGGTTTCAAATTGATAAAAAAAACTTTGGTCTCCATGATTTATACAAAAATATATTTCAACGCTGTAAGGGTTAACCCTTTAACCGCCAAATTATTCAATTTGAATTTTCACCCACTTGAAGCTGTGTCTCGCTGACGCGATCCACAACTTCAAGTGAGTGAAAATTATTCAGATTTGACAAAATGGAGGTCAACTGTTTTCAGATATTGCTGATTGATGTCACATTTTATCTTTAACATGTTTAAAATGTGGTACTTAATTTGCTAATAAAAATGAAAACCCGAATATATGCGGCACCGGCGGTTAAAGGGTTAAGCACCATAGTATTTTATAGAAACTTTAGAGCATAGAGCAGCCCCCGTATTTTATCGTGCTGGGCGGGGGCCCTAGGGTAGTGGTTAGCTGCCTTTCACGCAAGAGTTCGGGGTTCGGTTCCCGGTCTCGGCGGTTTGAAAGAAACAAAAATGTTTCTTCCCCATCCACGTGTGAAAGTCAGTATTGTGGGGAGCCTCCGTGACCGAGAGATAGCGTGCTCGGCCTCAGACCGCCAGGGCTCGAATTTCGAATCCTGTGTCTGGAGGACAGTGTCATCTCAATCATCTCACCATCCTCAGGAGGTTCTCCTGACCCAGTTTAGCCTATATGTGCACAAAGGTGACCTAAAGCCCGATTCATTTCATTTTAGTTCATTTTATCGTGGTAGGCCACTATTTATATACGTTCTGTATTATGTGACCCGATCTGGCAAAATGAGTCGTAAGTCGCAGTTTTAAATATTGGAGACAATAACAGATCCCTAATCTGCACATAATTACCTTTAAATGGTCAGACAACTCTGTAGCGTGGTTTCTAAAAAATATGACTCTGTGAGCTCAGAGAAAGGAAGTTACGTTTGTGAAATTACGTGATTTTGAGAAAATGACATCTGGAGTTTAAAAAGGCAATTTGTACACCTTTTGAAAATTATACACAATTGGATTAAAATTAGGTAAACAAAACAAAGATTCATTTCGACCCATTTTTAAATAATAAATGTAAGTTTCTATTTTTTGTAAATTTTAACATTGTACGTCAGAGGTTGTGATGGACATCGGGATTTATCATACTGACTGCACAGTGTATTTTGCTACGTTGTCACATGTCTCACATTGTCGTACATGCCATGGTCAGCGAGGGTGGGATTTATACACTGCATGCATATTTTCTACTTCTTAGCGACTGTTACCATAAAAATAGAAAATAATATAATATAAACAAAATGTCACTGATTGGTGCCTACATGTAAATAAGAATAAAATTAAAAAATATTTTTTTTAACATGTACATTTATTTCTATGCAATGAAAAATGAAATTAATTTAAATGAATGGGGTTTTAGGCCACCTTTGTGCACATGTAGGCTAAACGGGGTCAGGAGAACCTACTGAGATTGAGATGACACTGCCCTACAGACACAGAGGCTCCCCATATTTCCATGTCATACCATTTTAGGATTCGAAAGTAATATATATCACATGAAAATAAAAACTTATGTAAAATTAGCTAAAGGCATTTTCGCTTTTAATGGCCCTAGCATCGCTTAGTTTGTCAGACTGCGACTTATACGACTCATTTTTCCAGATCGGGTCACATACATGGGCCTATATATACGTAAACTGAGTTATTCAAGAACGCCAACCTTCCAGAGTGTTAAAGCTCTAGCACCATATTATACTGGTACTTGTTTTAATAAAACCATTCGCTGCAATAGGGACCATATAGGCGACACTCTCGTACAAAGCTAAAGGCAATACATGCTTATACTTTATCCACGAGAGAGCAGCCCTGGCTGCGTGTGAGTCATTTTTCGATCAACACACGGAAGATGGCTGTTATTGATGATACCACCAAAGGTACCTTCGATTCGCACATTGATTTGTCTCCCGATACTAAATATTTACAATTATATGCTGAGAACACTGAACACACATACAGACCAATCTGAACCTTCTAAACCTGTGTCCTTGTGTGCTTTCTTCTATAACCCCAGGTGAGAATGAATCCAATAATTGACCTAGTTTTTGTATGAGCACGAACACGAGCAAAGTGGTGATATAGGCCTACATGATTTCGCAGCCGTCAAGCCAAACTAAATACCACTTAAAATAGATGAGATACATCATAGTAAATACCTGTAGGGAATATTATAAACAATTTCCCATATTTCCCTGTTTCTCTCTGACCATTAGCACACTTCGGAGAGCAAGTGTCGACCCCCTTTAAGATTATGTAAAAGGCAACCTTAGCTAAACGCCAAATAAAAAGGCATTAAATCGAATTATTCTTTTTCGGTGTTACAGGTAGCAGCACTTGTATATCATATCTAAGACAATTTCTATCTAAGTCGATAATACAAACGACGTAATTATGGGGGTCACAAGAGCGAGCCAAATGGATGGACTCTGTGAGACGTGCTGGACCCTCCGGAAATTCCTCACCGATTTACTGTGTTTACTATCCCAAGGTCGATAGCCTCGATTGTGTATAATGGGGATGGGGATCGACAATGGAACCTTGCATGTAAACTGGGTTCTGACACATGCCTCAAGGCTATTTGCTTAACGACACCTCTTCCAAAACTTGGCACAATACTGGACCAAAATCGCCCCGTCATTAAGCCAGCGTTGACGGGCTCAGCAAACACAGCGACGTTAGCTAATGTTAGTTTAAAGTTGGAACAGCGTCGCAACTTTAAGCCATCATCGGTTAAACGTCCTGCGTTTGCTGGATAAACGTGACATCTATACAAAGAAAAGGTATATATGCCTATATTTAGAAATGTCGACAAACAGGACACCACGTTTTCACGAGTTCGTTCCGTCTGGTATATAAATATACGAGAACTTAACAAGACGTATGTTTAAGAGAAAGGGGAAGGTGTACGTGATATCATGATTATCTGATCTGAATACAGTTTCCGTGGGAGATAGATCAGTTTTTTCTCAACTGAGGATATTTATTTTATACTAAACTGCTAGACATAGAACTAACGCCTATATCATGCTGATTTTTTCTTCTCCAAATAATTATTTTAAAACATGACTTTTAAATATAATCTATACATTAGTATATCGTTTTATATAAACACGACATTTTAAGGATTTTTATATCTGAAATGTAATCAATAAACTATTGGTATATCTATATAGCATGTTTCTTACCTACCAGGCAGTCCAGATGTTTTAACCAATTACGCAGTAGAAAATACATCTAAAACAATTATGTCTTGGTTTATTATATTGTATTCGGATATGATTGTGTTCTTTATCACATATTCTATTCGATGCCTTTTTTATCACTGATTGTATTGGACTATGTGTTCTTTGTATTCGAATAAGTGTTCTTTATCACAAGCCAACAGATTACAGTGACATTGGTCAGCAACAAACTCCTTTCTCAACAACTTCCCCAATAAGTACATCGATATGTTACAACGTGACTGCCTATTAATTTCCATTGGCTTCTCACAAATTTTGTTTTTGATTGATTGATTGATTGATTGATTGATTGATTGATTGATTGATTGATTGATTGATTGATTGATTGATTGATTGATTGATTGATTGATTGATTGATTGATTGATTAATAGATTGATTGATTGATTGATTGATTAATAAATTGATTGATTGATTGATTGATTGATTGATTGATTGATTGATTGATTGATTGATTGATTGATTGATTAATTGATTGATTTGATTGATTGATTGATTGATTGATTGATTGATTGATTGATTGATTGATTGATTGATTGATTGATTGATTTATTGATTGATTGATTGATTGCTTGATTGATTGATTGATTGATTGATTGCTTGATTGATTGATTGATTGATTGATTGATTGATTGATTGATTGATTGATTGATTGATTGATTGATCTAACATTAAAAGACACAATTGACATGAATTACTGAGCATGCACAATCCATCATTATAACTACCAGCCAACATGAACAGTGGTCATGATGGTCATACTCATAGCTACAGGAACGTCACTGCCAGGGGATGCTGATTGATCAAATAGACCATGTTAAGGCCAAGGTGACATGCAAGGTAGGCGTGTCCAGGTTTATACAAACTATCAATCGAACGATCTACTATGTCAAGAAACAGTACCCACTTTTGGATGAAACTATCACCTCAGCAGTAACTTGAAATATCCATGGTAAACGTGAGACCTCTAACCATATAGTCAAAATAAATTGATTACTCATCTCCACCACACAAGCCAATACATATATCATATTACTCACCTCTACCAACAGAACCCATACATATCATATAATTTTGTATCTGTTTACAGCATCCTTCGAGTTGTAAATAATATATGTCATAATTTAAGTAGAAAAATCAACATATATTATAAGTGATCATTGTTTATAATATTGCTATGATAACTTTATACAAACATTCTATTTTCGCTTTCATTATATTCCCCTGTGCAAGGTTCAATATTTGGCAGTAACGATTATGACACATAGATGGCACAATGTTGAGCCTAGGCCTTTTCAGTCTTCTCAGTTGCTCGAGCAACCCAACATTTTAGTAGCTGGTGTTATTATCTTGTTATATAATTATTATTCAATAAGTAAAGTACCAATAAGAAAGTTCCACATCTATGTCAAAATCACACAAATTAAGCGTGTTAAGCATTTGTGACATGCGATCGTATTGATGCGATATAATCATATCAGCAGTATTGACGCACAGCGGTAATCAAAAGATTGGAGAAAGAAAACAACAGGCTAAGATTTGTCAGCGCCGGCACATCGCTAAACCAGCATATTCCCAGCAAACATGATATAGTGAACCAATGCTGGGTGAAAGTGTCGTGTATGTGTGACTGGGGTATAATGCAGGCATCATTGAATTTTAAATTTAACTAAGTCTTATATAGCTTTATAAATGCGCTTACAACATTATTATATAATTCGACCATCAGCCCCAAGTCAGTATTGAAACATAAAACCAATCTTTGCCAAAGGTTTGTCAAAGACAAGAAAGCAAACCAGTAATATAATGAAGGCAAGTGAAGTGCCAAACCTAGCTCTGCCCACATACATAGTAAACGCCTATAACCCAGCCAACACGATACATTGACCCAATGCTGTATCATTTGTAATGGTGCTGCTCAAAATTGTGCAGCGCGAAAGCATCGAGAGGCTTTAAAAGTCTAGTAGGACCATAGCATAATGTGTCTGTTTTACAGAACCCAGCTAACCCAGGTAACTGTCTATTTGTTCTACTGGACCCAGAGTTTGCTCTATACTGAGGTTACCTGTTTATCACGCTATCTTGTCCAATTTGCTCTACTGAATGCAGATGTCTATGTTCTACGGAACTCACAACTTGTATAATTTGCTTTCCTGGATCTAACTTCCATCTGGCGCTTGTTCTATGATTTCACCGAGATGACAACCTTTGCATAAGACTCAGTGGCTGGGATGGTCTTCAGAACATACATGTAATGCATATAATGCACACAGGACATATCATTTAATTACAATAAGTGAAATGACACCAAATTGTTCGGCCAGCCACAGCGTCATACGAGAGATTTATCTGAACAAATTATCAATCCAAAGCCGTGGTTTAGTTGTGATTTTGAACCAGAGATGCCTATATAAAATATTGTATACAGAATCGGAGGGTCATTATAGCAATGGGTTGTGGAATGGATAGCGCACCAATTGAATAGGCATACTCATATTGAACCGCTGATTTCAGAACAAGTTAATATATATTTATCATGAAATTGTATTTTATTGTTGCAGAGCTGATGGACTAGTTCTGAATTATCTAATAATGATGATGTGACCTAGATTTCAGACCCATGAATGATCGATATATGGATCCCGACTAGACTAGTTCTCTATGTTAGGGCCTGCATCCCTTGGGCGCTGTCAATGGATATATCATCGACCTTGCCGGATCGAAAGTGTCCACAATACATTTCATGAAATGTCTGTGGTGTGCTGAGCATATTTTTATAGATTGTCCGCGGTCCTTGCAAATTACATCAGTTCCATTCAGAAATCAACAAGCCAACCATCACATTTCTGGGCCCATAATTATCTGAGGCATGTGATTAGTAATAATATAAGACTGTATTGCCAGCACATCTGAATAATTATCATACAATATAATGTATAACAATATATGTTTTTAAAAGGCATTCCTATTGTATGGCGGATGCCCTGGTGTAGTGGCTAAACTCGCGAGTAGGCATACTAAATCGTTCTAAGGTTACAAAGAAGGCTTTTTTGAAGGATTCCGATTTTACATTTCAAAATACTATAAAAGATTGGCAAAATATATGTAATGTAGAAACACAAGGCGCTGTGAAAATGAATATCGAGGGTATGTGTAAAAAACTAATATAGACATCTTGTTTTATACGCAGGCTTATCGATGTATACAGCCTAAATCGTATGTCATTGATATGTTTGTAATAACAACAGTATAAATTGAATGCCGATATACCAGTGCAATGCAATGCAATGCAATGCAATGCAATGCAATGTAATGCAATGCAATGCAATGCAATGCAATGAAATGCAATGCAATGCAATGCAATGTAATGTAATGAAATGCAATGCAATGCAATGCAATGCAATACAATGCAATGCAATGCAATGCAATGCAATGCAATGCAATGCAATGCAATGCAATGCGATGCAATGCATTGCAATGCAATGCAATGCAACGCAATGCAATGCAATGCAATGCAATGCAATGAAATGTTGACCCTCGAATGTAACAACATACCAATGATAGTGAATTAGCTTACCTGACAGCTTTTATTGCAGATATGATACAGATCATGATGAATAGCGCCCCCACAATGGCGATTCCCACGAGACCGCCAAGTGAAATAGGGAGTCCATCATCCTCTTGTAAGGATACGTCTTCTCGCCCCATTATCACCACAGTAAAGCCCGCGATGGACTCCACCTTCAGCAAGCTGTTGTTCAGCGCCTGGTAGAGCACAGCACCATCCAGCACGGAGTGTTCAGACTGTACAGATGTGTCATCTACTCCTAATAACACCAATAAATGTAATTCTAGCACAGGTCCCCCTTCACTTGCATTTGTCTGTGCCAGATAAACCAACACGTCTTCACCGTCCACTCTCTTTACACTGTTGGTGTTGTCCACACCTTGAGGCACACATTCAGCAGCGTGTTTATTACAGTACCCGTTTACTCGTGACGCCACCCAGTCCCTTAGATCCCTACTCAGTCCTTTGTTGTAGGTTTCCCAGGTGGAGTTTTGAACGATCAGCACGACACCGCCCTGTTCTTGGAGACCTGGCTCCAGCACTGCCTGACAGCAGACGGGGTTTTCGGCCTCTTCCTCGTCGGTCTGGCAGGTGGCAGAGCAATTGCAGGACAAGTGCTGGTGGTGGCTGTTGCAGAGGTAGTCTTGTTGGGTCGTCGTAGCATCGCGCCTGAAGCGATGAAGGAGCTGGCCCGCTGCCATGCCCAAGAGGTGCCGGGGCTCCAAGTTTGGATTCCCGGCAAACATCAACGCCGGCTCCGCACTGGACCAACGTCTAAGACGTTGGCCCAGTGAGAAGCCGGTGCTGGGCCTCGTGTCATGTGTCAATACAGGAGTTTCGATCCATATAGGTGACGACCTGACGACCTGCTGGCTGAACAGCGTGCACAGACCTATTGTTTTTACGACATTGGAAAGTCCGCTGGCGTGACTTGTCACACATGTCAGCCACGTGAAAACAACAAACCACCTGTATCTGCAGCAAGTTGGCCTCCCCCTGGTGTGCCCACCATCATCCAGACCGCTGCCAGGCCACCAATACAAGTCATAGGTGCACATCATCGACTGTCTGAAATGCTAATGTGTCGTTAGTTTATCCCATGATATAAATTATAAATGTAAGCAGTTGTAACAAGTGATCATCAGGATCGTATAAGATTTAAGTTGTTAAGAGTATCTCAACTCAGAATCCTGTTGCGGACGTGACAATTAGAGAGAGACACGTGAGAGTTATTATATGTTCGTGTCATCTTCCATAAAATCAAGCTTTCTCACTCAGTCTCTGATGACACTTACACATGTTCTGTTGCAGACGCATGGAGGCTAATTTCATGGGCGTAATTGATCGCCTGGCGCTGCATTAAGCCCACTGTTGTCTGCGGCACCCCATGACGTCCAGAATCCGACTGCGCATGCCCGCGCCTTGAAGTCACGTGATATTGTGATGTGCGGATAATAAGCGTGTGCTTCATTAGCTGGAATCAATCAGTGCTCCATCTATCAGTCTATGGCTTCAGTTTATTCTGCTGACATGTAATCAGCTTATCTGAAATACCACGTTTCCTTTATATGTCTTCATAGTATCCTCTCTCAGCATCATTACATACCACGTTTCGTTTATATGTCACCATAATATTCTCTCAGACTCTCAGCATCATAACATAATCGTTGCTACAAGCAAAAAACACATGTTAGAAATGTAGAACATACAATACTCGCCTTGCGTTATCAAATACATAAGCATACATAGCTGAGTTATTCAGAATAATCACATTTAATAAAATGATATATATATAACTATGGTTGCTAGTTCATTGAAATGTAATCATGTAAAATGACTTTATTGTGTCATTGTCACTCGTATTTTGTTTGAAAATGCGACATTTGACTTAAATTATCAATTGTAATAATAATAACAAATTGCAAAATCGAAATAAAAAGGAAATGACGAATATGGGCCACATGCATATGACACAAAAAATAGAAGACACTTAGCTTCTCCTTAGCTTCAATAATAATAATAATAACAATAATAATAATAATAATAATAATAAATTATATAGAATGAATAAAGGTTGCTTTGGGTCACTTCGTGCACTGATTGACTTAACAGTGAAGATGATTTTACTGTGAAATAATGAACACATGCATTGGGATGCAAAGCCAAAACCATTGCGTGGCCGACATTTTTAGACAAACTCAGCCAGCTGAAAATTGCTGGTCAATCGTTTTGTTAAAATAACGTTTTATTGAAGATGTCATCGTTTTTGTCCGTGCAAGGTTGATGATGTTTTGCTTCGTTAACCTGTTTTCCGACAAGGATAATATCTCATAAAAATTATTATTATAGATTAAGGTCGAGTGAACAAAACAAACAACAGACAAAAAACGCTAATTAAATCTCGGATTAACGTTGGGCCTAAATCAGCGCTAATTCAACATTTCGTGTTTGCTGAGAGCCACACTAATTACCAGAAAGCCACATGTAAAGTGTATTTGATGAGAGCGTTCTATAGATTCACCACCCTAATTACCAGAAAGAGACATGTAAAGTGTATTTGATAAGAGCGTTCTATAGATTCACCACCCTAATTACCAGAAAGATACATGTAAAATGTATTTGATTAGAGCGTTCTATAGATTTACCACCCCAATTACCAGAAAGACACATGTAAAATGTATTTGATGAGAGCATCATATAGATTCACTACACTAATTACCAGAACGACACATGTAAAGTGTATTTGATTAGAGCGTTCTATAGATTCACCACACTCATTACCAGAAAGATACATGTAAAGTGTATTTGATGAGAGCGTCCTATAGATTCACCACACTCATCACCAGAAAGACACATGTAAAGTGTATTTGATGAAAGCATTATATAGATTCACCACACTAATTACCAGAAAGACACATGTAAAGTGTATTTGATGAGAGCGTTCTATAGATTCACCACACTAATTACCAGAAAGACACATGTAAAGTGTATTTGATGAGAGCGTTCTATAGATTCACCACTCTAATTACCAGAAAGACAAATGTAAAGTGTATTTGATGAGAGCGTTCTATAGATTCACCACTCTAATTACCAGAAAGACAAATGTAAAGTGTATTTGATGAGAGCGTTCTATAGATTCACCACCCTAATCACCAGAAAGACACATGTAAAGTGTATTTGATGAGAGCGTTCTATAGATTCACCACTCTAATTACCAGAAAGACACACGTTGATTCAACATAGCATGTTTGCTGAGAGCGTTCTATAGCTTCACCACACTAAGTTACCAGAAAGATACATGTAAAGTGTATTTGATGAGAGCGTCCTATAGATTCACCACACTCATCACCAGAAAGACACATGTAAAGTGTATTTGATGAAAGCATTATATAGATTCACCACACTAATTACCAGAAAGACACATGTAAAGTGTATTTGATGAGAGCGTTCTATAGATTCACCACACTAATTACCAGAAAGACACATGTAAAGTGTATTTGATGAGAGCGTTCTATAGATTCACCACTCTAATTACCAGAAAGACAAATTTAAAGTGTATTTGATGAGAGCGTTCTATAGATTCACAACTCTAATTACCAGAAAGACAAATGTAAAGTGTATTTGATGAGAGCGTTCTATAGATTCACCACCCTAATCACCAGAAAGACACATGTAAAGTGTATTTGATGAGAGCGTTCTATAGATTCACCACTCTAATTACCAGAAAGACACACGTTGATTCAACATAGCATGTTTGCTGAGAGCCTTCTATAGCTTCACCACACTAAGTACGGGAAAGACACGTTGAAACTTTATATTTTGTTCTGCACATTTTAGTCTGCAGTTTAAACACTTTAATATATAACCCAGCGAACAGGGACGGTATGACTTGAAAAATCTATATCACACGCCCTAGCAAACCCAGACAGTCATTTGTCAAAGCAAGTCTCGTTTTTCCCAAGTAATCAATATGTACGGTATATTAGTTTGATATAATCAGCGATATTAATAATTATGATGTATCAATACAGAGGTCATTGAGCATAATTACTAATATAATGGCTGCAGGGCTCATTTTGTGTTATGAAGCCCAGAGCCCGTATTCTCGTACAAGTTACGATATATCGTAGGCTTCTGATTGGTCGAGATGGCCATCTCGACCAATCAGAAGCCTACGATATATCGTAACTTGTACGAGAATACGGGCCCAGGTCTGGTATCTACCCGATTACTCCTACATGTTGCACATGTGATTACCATTGCTTCCTGAGGTATCTGTCATCCGAGATAACCCCTTGCCTTCAATGACCTCAAATAATATACGTAAAACGCAAAAATACAATAATTGTTTACTTGAAAAAGCAAGCAGCTACTGTATTTTGGCTTTGAAAATCAGTATAGTTATAGATTAATAGGATTCGAAACATGTTGTTTCTGATTGTGAAAATATGTCTGAGACTACTAGGTAGGCCTTACTGTACATACTAGTGCCACTGAACCAAGCGTTTTATGTCGCCTTTATCTGAGTGGACATAATCTGCATATGTGAGATCCATTCATTCTGAATATAATCACGTATCTCTATTATGATGGCGGGAAAAAGTAATAAATTCCTCCCATCATAATTGTATGTGCCACGAGCGTAGATGAACAGGCGTGTGTGTATGGGTGGGTGTGTCAAAAACAAAAATATTAGGATCCAATAGAGTCTAATATCATAATTTATATAAACGATCCGTAATATTGCTG
Organism: Flabesymbios commensalis; assembly: GCA_964017125.1. Classification (NCBI taxonomy): domain Eukaryota; kingdom Metazoa; phylum Annelida; class Polychaeta; order Terebellida; family Flabelligeridae; genus Flabesymbios; species Flabesymbios commensalis. The sequence goes on from OZ024906.1 coordinate 51,013,745, forward strand.
GTCATATTTATATTTACTATGGTATAGATTTATAGTGTAATCTTTCGCCTAATTTGTGTAATGCTGCGCCAACATTGGCCAACTTCAGGCCTACTTGTAAAGTAGTTTGCTGTCGACATCAATAGTGCAGTGCATTAATTGTACCAATACCGATTCACTAGAAATTGTATTGTGTCAATCGTTGGTAGCCAGTGTCGATTTAACTGATCCATGCGATAAAACTCAATTTAAATTCAATTTCTAAAATCAGACAACGTGACACGCGCGTGTACATTTACAGGTGTATTCTACTGTGTCCACTGATGCCCTCATCACAGCGTAGATTTTATTGACACATGTTCCAGGCGCGGATCCAGCAGAAAAATGCCAACACATCTTGTGGGCGAGCCTCCAAACCCCCTAGTCCAGGTAGATCAAGGTTGCGTGATTGCAGAAGTGGACATTTTAGAAAAGGATCCATGATTTCGAAAAAGGGGGATCCGATGTATATTTAGTTGGCCTTCGCCATTTTGTTTTTAATTTAGGCGCCAAAATCCTTTCTTTGTCTTTTCAGCTGATACACGAGAGTTCGAGGCTCTTCCAGAGAAAATATATAATTTTGGATCCGCCAGTGTATATCAAGTAGGCTGTGAGTCAGTGTGAGACCGGTATACTGCAGTACCGCTGTGCAAAATAAGAATGCAGTACTAACCCTTACAACGCTGAAATATGGATGTTTTAAGAATGGAGACCAAAGGGTCTTTTTCGTTCCGCGATCATCATATTAGTCAGGTATTTCCGCTTCATTTGAATTTAAATTCTTTCTATAGACGTCTGATTCTGACGTCTAAAGACTGTCCCCGCGCTGAAAGGGTTAACTGCTTAATTGATGCTGTTACTGCATTCGGGGACAGATGGTGGCAAATCACCAAGGAGGGATACATTGTACTGCTTTCAATTCTACTGGCAATTCATGAAAAACCTGATATGGTGCCATATTGTATGTCGATCATATGATTCTTGTTCGAAGTTTGTCCAATTTCAGAATAATAGTGCTCATGGCCAACGTGCCAAATAAATAAAAGCTTTCACATGTAAGACATTTTCCAGGTAGCAAGTGCCGCTCGTATAGCCAAATTGTAGCAGGTTGTGATAGTCTTGGACGTTGTGTCTGTGGGAGGCTGGAATAATTGGAACAATTACCATGAGCAGCTGCCACAAAGATGCCCAATTCAATCTGTACTTCAGGCAAAAAGAAGAATTTACGTATCGTAAAAAAAACGTTTGCCTGGGCAAAAACAAAATGTAGGATTTGCTTCATCTTTTATTGGTTTGTTTTTACTTGGGAATCAAAACACATGCTTTTGGAGGAGAGGGATCTTTAACCGAGATATGTATTAATGATTATAGCAAAAACGTATCTTATGGTTTGTGAACTAGTGCGCCCTTCACTAGAAATTTGTACTGCCAGTCGTAGCAACATAAATTCCTCAGACGACAATGTATACTCCGAGTTATGTTAGCAGTTGGCCTTTGCATTTATATTTTTTTATAATCTACATAATGTTGGATTGATGAGAGGTCAGCGTCAACATCAATCCAGCATTTGACTAAGTTTCGTGCCTGATGTGGTTATCAGGGGATGACATCAGCACAAGAATCACCATGATCTTCAAAATCAGACCCCAATGTGGATTATTTGCTGCTATTCTGCAAAGCTCCAGTGTCTTAGCGCGAATGTATGGTACAAACAAATCACGAAGGTAAATGTAAATATGATGATGAAAATTTGCATGATACAGAAGATGGAATTTGTGTTTGCCCAACGTAAAATGGGTCACAACAAAATTGCCGTTTGCAAGCACAAGCCACTTTGTCATGTTAATGCGACTCTTATAGTCCTACGATATTTGTATAAAACGAATGGATACATTTACTTCACGATAAATAATACCAGTCAGCACATTGAACTATATTAATTGGCCATTAAGAGCTCTTTCTTGGTAGTAACTGGTCGGTTCATTTTGGGAGACATGCTGGTGTTAGCAAAATGAGTGATCAATACATCTAATGGTCATTATGACGTGTGAAGATTAACGACCACTGCTGGTGGACATGATGGGTAAGCATGTCTATCCATAAACAACCTAGATAAAATATCTATATCAATATGTCCGAAACAGTCAGCCCATCAAACACAAGACGTAATATCTATAACAATATGTCTAAAACAGTCAGTCCATCGAACACAAGACGTAATATCTATAACAATATGTCTAAAACAGTCATCCCATCAAACACAAGACGTAATATATATAACAATATGTCTAAAACAGTCAGCCCATCAAACACAAGACGTAATATCTATAACAATATGTCTAAAACAGTCAGTCCATCGAACACAAGACGTAATATCTATATCAATGCCTGAAACAGTCAGCCCATCAAACACAGGACGTAATATTTATAATAATATGTCTGAAACAGTCAGCCCATCAAACACAAGACGTAATATCTATAACAATATGTCTAAAACAGTCAGCCCATCGAACACAAGACGTAATATCTATATCAATGCCTAAAACAGTCAGCCCATCAAACACAGGACGTAATATCTATATTAATATGACTGAAACAGTCAGCCCATCAAACACAAGACGTAATATCTATAACAATATGTCTAAAACAGTCAGCCCATTAACAAAGGACGTAATATCTATATTAATATGTCTGAAACAGTCAGCCCATCAAACACAAGACGCAATATCTATAACTATATGTTTAAACAGTCAGCCCATCGAACACAAGACGTAGGCCTAATATCTATAACAAAATGTCTCAAACAGTCAGCCCATCGAACACAAGACGTAATATCTATAACAACATGTCTTAAACAGTCAACCCATCGAACACAAGATCAAATGTTGGATTATTGTTGCGTCAGCATCGCCGACGGTGACCAACATTGAACCAAGAGTTAAGCACGTTTGGTGTGAGTGTAGACGTTCTCCCAATCACCTTTCTATGCAGCAACAAACCGCTGGTAATCATGTCTCCCCTCTGAAGAGGTGGGGACATGTTGGTTTACCTCTTTATTTCACCCCTCTGAAGAGGTGGGGACATGTTGGTTTACCTTTGTCCGCTCAGTTTGTCCGCTTGGTTTGTGTCTGTGCGTTCTCTCCGTTTGTATGTTCCATTCTATCGTGCAGGCAGTCGAACACGAAACGTTGGCCCAATGCTGGGCTAATGTTGTCTCACCATCTACGACGCTGACCCAACATTAGCCCAGTATTGGGTTACCATGTCGTGTTTGGCGCCATGCTGAATGTGGGCCAGCGTCACAGACGGCGAGCCAACATTAACCCAGCTTTGGTTCAAAGCATCGTGCTGGTATACTGCCAGCATGAAGTACTGACTAGGGCTGAATAGATCAGTGTCAGCTTGTACTCTGTGGACACACCACCGCCAACAGAAAGCACTGCCCAGTGTTGAATGGTTGATGACCAGAGCTGGCGACGGAGGACCAGTGTTGAACCGGCATTGGGTTGATGCGTGGTGTTTGCTGGTGGTAGGCAACTTGGCCGCTGCATGATACGGATCCACTTAGCTATCCAGCAAACACGGGGTATTCACACAATGCTGTTTCAATGTTGGCCCACCGCTTCGACGCTGACCCAACATTAGCCCAGTGTTGTGGTTTGCTATCAACCTTTTGGCTGCTGGAGGGGAGACATCTCCAGTTTTTTCTTTACACAAAAAACTAGACCTGTCTAGTTAGAATATGAATAGCTCTGAATACTCAACTGGCCATTCAGGTAAATGTGCATCCTATATTGAAACACGTCGTATATTGAGTTATACAATCAATCCTTGTATTTTCAGTTGTTTAAATATAAATATGTATGTATACGGTTAGTTTTTATTTTATTTTGTTGTGTTTCAGATCGATTAAAATCATTAGGGGAGTTCGTTCTTCATCAAGAAAGAACTGAGGTGCATGCACTCCTAAATATCATGATACACAGAAGTTAAAACGCTTGTCGTCAAACCCTCCCCCCCCCCCCCCGAGTTTGCTCTGTGTTGAGCAATGCACAGGGATCCAACATTTCAATAGGTTGCAAATAATTATAAAGAAAATGTCCATGATAAATGAAAGAGGAACACTTCCCTTGTTAGCGTATTACTTTTGGTTTGCATTTAAATTAAGTTAAATTATATATTGGATTTAAAAATGGCATATCAAATTTAATAAAAAATGACATAATAGACGTTCTAAAATTAATTTTGTATATTTTCGAAGACGATAATGTTTCTGTCGAGCTGTGTATTTTTCTGTGGCCTATCTGAACATATTATTTATTACATTCCGCACATGATCTTGGTGCTAGCGGTCCTGTTGGCCTCACATAATCCATGTGATCCGTCTGCAGAGATCATACAGGCTCAATCAGCTAATGAAGGCACTATATCCCAGCAAACACAAAACATTTGTATAACATTTATACAATGTTGGACCAACGTCGAAGACGTTGGTCCACCATTGTAAACCATTTATTTTGTATAACATTTATACAATATTGGACCAACGTCGAAGACGTTGGTCCAACATTCTATAAATGTTATACAAATGTTTTGTGTTTGCTGGGATACTGCCTTAGGTAACAGCCACACCCTCTTCACTCACTAACAGAGGCCCAGGCACCGGGCAGCAGATAGAACACATCGTACCAATGCTGTTTTGCCGCTGGGCCAGTGTTGCATACAGTTGCCCAACAGTAAACCAGCATTGAGTGAAAATATCGTGTGTGTGATGGATACATCAGCCTTCTGACATGATCTCCTCTCATCTATATGTCTGTGTTGAATGTAATCATGGTAATTAGGTGTAGTCTGTAGACTGAGACTCCAAAACTACTTTTCCGTCTAACTTTTATGAGAATTAGGTTTCTTGGTACAAAATACAAGCTTATCATCGCTAGATTATATCTACACTGTTACGTAACTGCTTAGGTACGCGTAGTTTTGGCCCGTTTTAGCCTTTTTTGGAAAATTTTGAAAAAGGTACCCCGGTATTGATATAATCTAGAGATGATAAGCTTTATTTTGGTACCAGGAAACCTAATTCTTATAAAGGTTACACGAAAGTTGTTTTAAGAACCTTTAGAAAAATAGATTACAGCCTAGTGATATATTTTACCTAAGAACCTATCAAATACAACATGCATGGTTTTGCTTACGCTATGGTTTGTACAAGACACCCCACCATATGAGTGAGTGATTTCACGTCGCGTTTTGTGTTGAATATCGCGGGACATAGAAACCCGAAACCACGTTACAATACTTTACTCTTCTCAACAGACGTAGGCCTATTTGAAGGCACACCTTGCCATAGACAGCATATATAATAGGTATTGTTAGAAAGTTTTGATCTTGTGGGAAACGACAATATCACAATTACCTCATGCACGCCTCTGACGTTTCTAACATCATCAGATTTCAATTCGAATGCCTATGCCACGATGACACTATTATACAAAGGAGAGATGTTAGTCTACTGATGTGCCATTGCTGCCCCTCAAATGCAGTCACATGGGGATTTGTTCACACATGGCATAGGTAATCTATAATACGCGTGTCCAGCAGGTATATAGCCGATCCACATTCTGACCTAGATAATTATTAGGCCTCCGATTGGTAGAAATGACCATCTCGATCAATCGGAGGCCGAATATACAGAATACTGGATCGGTGCTAGATGACCGGGGATTCCCACACGGGACACGGGTGAATCCCGCTCATCATGGCTGATGATCCATGTCAATGTGCATTCAGCCGATAACGGGACGTCTATACAATATAACAATAAGAATCACAATCCCACAATCACAGTCCACATTTACCATCACACTCTCCTACAATACGCGCAATTATCCTCTGTTTTATGGTCATCTAAATACTAGGTTATTATATTCTCAGCTTGACTTTGACCTTGGCTATCATAGGCTTCAATAAACGAGACTTCACTGATAAAATGTTGGCTTTGTCGGAGGTTTCAGTTCACAGTAGTAGCTTCTATAAATCAGAAGTAAAATACTAAGACTTTTCAAATTGGAAAATAATTTGATAATATTAGATACTTTCACAAACGCAAAAAAATATAGGCCTATCATATGGATAAAAATGTTTAACTGTCGAAAGGTAATATTTAATGACAATTGGTGTAAAAAATTAATAGCGATACATATACAGGGTTGACCAATAGACCTGAAAAAAAATCCTGAGAATTTTTCCCAAATTTAATAGCTCACAAAATCAGAATTCACGACACTTTGACAGTGCGTGAAATCATAATTCACGACACTTTGATAGCGCGTGAAATAATAATTCGCGCACTGAAGAATCACTTACCCTGAAAATTTCATTCGATTTATCAAAATGTATTTTGATTGATAATTATGTAATTAAACATTATGTATTAATAAATACAAAACTATTTAATATTAATACTAATTATGTTAATATTTCTCCCAGACGCGGAAACAACAGATTGTGAGATTGTAAAAAAATATTTTCAATTATTTCTAAATATATTTTTGTTTATAATTTCACACTGTTTTATCCAACCATTCTAGCATGGTGTTGCGTCATGCTGTCCTTCTTGACCGCCAGGTTGCCATTCGTAGGCACCATGCTGCTATTGCAGTCATAAATATTTAGAAGGCTCTTTGAACTATTTCCACCCACCCAGCCGGGGGCTGGAAATGTCTGACCGAGTGCGGCTTTTGTCGATCCCCGCGCTGCAAGGGTTAAGAATCAGGTGCACCGTATTTAAAATAATAACCATGAATATTCACATCTCACGGCATAAGCCTAATCAGCGATTATATAAGTATTACAGGCGAAATAGCAATCGATCTAGGCGTCACGGAAAACAGAAATGTAATCACGTAGACATTACGTAGAAATATAACGAGAAATTTATTTGCAAAAAATCCGAAGAATTCCACTGAACAAAAAAATCGGCCAATAGAATGTAAAAACATAGAAAATCCGTAGAATACAGAAAAGCCGTATAATTGGCAATCCTGTATCATTTTTAATCCTTAGAGCGCTGAATTTTTTTTTTTTGCAAACTATGGAGAACAAAGTGTTATTTTCAATTTGAAATGTTCATAAATGTCTTAGTTAGCTCTTTCTGATTCATTTGAATACCTATGTTATGGGTTTACGGTCATTAGAAATATTTTTACTTTTACGGTGCGGGAATCGTCTTTAGACATCAGAATCTGACGTCTGCAGACGTCAGATTCTGACGTCAAAAGTCGATCTCCGCGCTGTGAGGGTTAATGTCATTAACCCTTAAACTGCTGAAGTGAATAATTAAAATTTTCCGCCTGACCCCGATCACGTTCCCAATCACAGTGATTTCAATAGCTAATAAAATTATATAGTCTAGTCGTGGTGCAAGGGTTAACAGGTTAAAATTATATGAATGCGCAGCAGAGACTTTATTTGCACGGCTACAAGAGCTGATGAGGATACTACAATAGTATTGCACGTGTAAATATTTTTTATTGATCTAATTTAAATGTACCAGTATAATGATTCGACCTTTTCCTCCTGCCGGTCTCAGGACGGACATCCTACTGCCGAAGGCCCCTTTAGGTCATGGGTGCATAGAAAATTTTGTTTATATTTCGCATAATATAAATACAGCTAAGCGCCAGGACACAGAACATCGTGTAGCACGACGCAGGCGAGTTGTAGCGTCTTGTTACCAGCCATTTACAACTTCACCAGTCAAGCGGTTCAGCTGAGGTGATACCTGCGACAGAGTGTTACTGCTAATGGATTTACTCTCCAGGATCATCTGCGACGATGCCGAGTGGTGGGCTGAGCTTAATGACAACAGTTGAAGCTATGGGCACACTGAGCTGGCATATTTATGACTCTCAGGCAAGTTCACATCAAATTGTCTGTGTCACTTCTTGCGATAAAAATCGCAAACTGCTTCGCCCGACGCCCCCTATGAAAGCTTTTTGCGATTGATTCACTGCTGGTACGTCTGCAACCGTACTACCACCACACTGCGACCGACTCCGCTCTTACATCAGTCGCATAACACTTCCAGTTTGTTCGTGGTATAAATTGTTATTGCAACCCTTCTCATGCGATGGGCTGCGAGCTGTCGTCGGGTGATTAGAGACGAGAAATCGGTATGTCATAAAGAATGGAGTTGTAAAGTGGTAGTGCTGAAGCAATGTTTTTATCCTCCTTTAGTTACATTGTAATTACAGTTTGTGAGAAAAGGTCATTGCACTGACTTTTATACTGCTCACATGGTCTGAACTATAATTACCTGGTGTGAGACATTTCGGACCAAGTCTGGTATTATACACCTTAATTTAAACTAGAAGGGTTTAGTTTTTTGTAAATAAAAAACTGGAGATATCCCCCCTCCAGCAGTATAACCATAAAGGTTGATAGCTGATAGATGTAGTGTCAATGGTTTTTGTAATTAATGTTATTAAATGGCTCCTGTGGACAGTGGAGACTGTATTTAGCGGAATTTATTATTCCGTTCTGGAACCACGCCGATGTGCAAAACACAATGTGGCTTGTCACCATTCCCAGCAAACACGAGACATTTGAACTAATGCTGATCCAATTCTGGCTCACCGTCTGCGACGCTGGCACAGCATTAACCAGCACTCGTTCAACGCCTCGTGTTTGCTCGGCTGCGTTAAATAGCAGCTGATCTGCTGGTAGTGCATATTGCTGGCGGCGAGTACAAGCCGACACCTGCCGACACCGCTAAATGTTGGGCCAGCGTCGCCGTTTCTGGCCAATATCCATTCAGCCCTAGTCAGTACTTTATGCTGGCGGTACCGGCATGCTGGCGGTACCGGCATGATGCTTTGAACCTAGGCTGGGTTAATGTTGGCCCGCCATCTGTGACGCTGACCCACATTCAGCATGGCACCAAACACGACACGGTAACCCAATACTGGGCTAATGTTGACTCAGCGTCGTAGACGGTGGGCCAATATTAGCGCAACATTGGGTCAACGTCTGGTGTTTGACCGCCTGCACGATAGAAAGCGCTGGACAGAAATGAATGGGACACATACTCACAGAACGCGACAGAAAACATTGAGCGGACAGAGGTACCAGCATGTCTCCACCTCTGTGTACAGAGGGAGACATAATAACAACTGAATGACAGCGGTAATTGGCCGATCTCGTCACGAGACAGGCTGAACCACTCGTCAATTGGTCGGGGGTAGACTATTAGACTTTTCGCATACAAAACGGCTGGTAGTGACCGACAGCAACGTTTTTTCCCTTATTTCGACTATTTGATTTCCGACATGTCACGACCGGTTGCCAACGATACGACTCGCAGACAGTTGTAGGCTGACTTAACGATTACATTTTTTAAATTCTAATCGCAGAACATTTTTGTCGATTATAGTCACAAACTGGTTGTAATTAATTCGCAATGTCAGTGTGGCTGAATGCATTGGACTCTCAACAATACTGTAAGCTCTCTCAAGCGATCCCTGAAGTTTAGCTTTCATGGCGTTTATTTAACTCGCCAAGATGTTGGCGTTACTCACTGATATAACTGTCACATTGGCTAATATAGCAATGTATGACCGACATATAATCAATGTAGCTAGGACATTAATGTGTCGGCTTTGGTCTTATTTAGTAGCGAGGATATTGAGTCGGCTTTGGTAGCTAGGACTTTGAGTCGGCTTTGATCGTTTATCTGCCAGAGTGTACAAATTGACGTCTAATGTCATTTGTTGAACCTTAGCTGTCGGTGCAAAAATGTGTATGAAATGCAAACTGTCGAAGGAAGACAGGAATAACCTTTGCGTAGGTCGATCCTAAAGAGCAAACAAATTCCCAGTGCAGAATCTAATGCAGCCATCTCGCCAATTCTAAAGCATAGCCTCTGCTTTTGTTGAAGATGTAGGTACATCTCTAGGTCGGGGAGGAAGATCTCACACCGAACTCATGCATAACAGTATAAACACTGATAAAAGACCTTTCACTTGGTAAATTATGAGTTTGATATTTCCGCACTTAACCCTTAAACCGCCAGTACCGAGTATACTCGTTTTTTACATTTTTTATTAGCATATTGCATATCAGCTTTTAAACAAGTTGAAGATATAAAGTGACATAAATTAGCAGGAATTTAAAAATAGGTGACCTCCATTTTGTGAAATCTGAATAATTTTCACTCACTTGAAGTTGTGGATCGCGTCAGCGAGACACAACTTCAAGTGGGTGAAAATTTCAATTGAATAAATTGGTGGTTAAAGGGTTAAATAATTAAATCAAGAAAGGATATACATCCGGCTGGAAATGCTGGACACGAGTCTCAGTATGTTTTATATCAATATTTAATGTGCCCAATAATTTTTTTTAGTTTAGATTGAACGTATTTCAGTTGATTTTGAGTTCATTTCATTACAACGTCTCATTTTTCAAATGGGAGATAAAAAATTTAGGTTGACAGATATTGGATAGGTGTCCTCAATTTATTTTAACTATGCATGAGAATCACGATGGAGAGTGATGTTTGGATCCAAATGAAGCCCGACGTCGCACCAATGCCCCGTTTTCTATAGAAATAATTACGACAATTTGAATGGGCATCGCATTGAATTACATAGCTTAGCCCCCTTTCATTATTGAGAGTAGTAATTGATTATTGATATTTTCCATCTGTCATATAAGGTATCACGATGTGTTGCTATGAACTCAATGGTGGGCCAGAGTTACAGATGTTGGTGCATCACTGAGCCATTATAGTATGCCATTGTCCATGTTAGCTGTCATCATGATGGCAAATACGTCATTTGAAAAGCCCAAATTGTATGGAGGAAATACCCCCCCCCCCCCCCCATTCTATAACGGATTTTATCAAGTGCTGTCCTGCGCATACATATCTAGAATGACAATTTGCAGAATATGGCAAACATGATTTTATTTGCTGTTTTGTGGATAGAAGGCAAACGGACGTGATTTGTGTTTATCGTTCACTATATAAATTCAATAAAGCTGTTGTGTTTAATAACCATACATTACGTTTCAACAGTTAAACACATAGCTATAAGCAACATTCGAATTCAGCACACCAAAGTTATGTAAAAACAAGTGAAGCGGAAAAATAATTTGCACTCAAATGTCAAGCAAAGTTCAATGTTTCATATTTCAACCCATGCTAAATACACACATTTGCAAAAATGGCTGCAATAATCTCGCATTTAAAAATATATATGCCATGTACAAATCTAAATAACACTTAATTTTAAGCATATTCTCAAATCATCTAGGTTCAGAAAGCATAAGTCAAATATAGAGAGGGCCAATAATTATGTTTTATTAGGTCGTTTCCATTGTTTTGTTGTCGATTTTGATTATTTTGAGATAAAAAAATGTTTCAACGTATTTCTAGAGGTAACCCTTAAATCCATTGCATCATGCAATACAACATTAGAACGGAAATTTAATTAGTTTTTATGTGGTATATTGCATGCGTGGATTTGTAAGCAAGAATAGCAACGACAGACGTTTGCGTAACCCTACCCCCTAATTTTAGACAGGTATACGTTGGTGTGGAAGAGTTGTGCGGGGGGGGGGGGGGGGGTGCACGTAGGGTGCTAGTAGCCCATGGCCTAGTTGCTTCACCACGTTCAACGTCACAAACATCAGTCAGCATTGATTGGATGTTTGTACGGAACCTTAGGCCCCCTTTTATGTCAACTGGGCCAGGAGAACCTCCTGAGGATGATGCGATGAATCAGATGATACTGCTCTTCAGATACAGGACTCGTAATTCGAGCCCTCACGGTCTGAGGTCAAGCACGCTACTTCTGGTTCGCGGAGGATCTCCGCAAAACTGAATATTTACGAGTGAGCGGGGAAGAAACATTATTTTGTTGAAATATGACTAACAGAGCGGGGAATGAGCCCACAAACCCCAACTTCAGAGGCAGGCAGCATTAACACCAGGGCCCCCGATCAACCGGCATTGAGCACACGCTGGAGTATTATACACCATGTGCCCACTGTGCATCGATCAGCCTCCCCTACCCTAAATCAAGTTTATTATATAGGTGATTGATTGATTGATTGATTGATCATCTTACCTATGCTCACTCCGCTTTTCTACACAAACAACCAGCTTAATAGATTTTTTTCAATGACGTTCGCTGCTTATTACATTACCATTATAGAGACTCAGTATTGTAAAACGAAGGTATATTTTGATCATGTTAATAATACAAGTGACTTTAATTATTTATTAAACAGATATTGCCAATTTTGAATGTGGTACATTTTATACATAAGATAAATCATGTCAAAATATAATCAGTGTAGATAAAGTGAATATTGAAATCATTGTACAGAATATAAAGATTTATGAGTATGAAGCAACAGTCAGAAATTCTGTTGCAATTTGTATGAGGTTTCGACCATCCTAATATTGCCACGAGTTTAGTAACACTACACTACGACCCAGTAACCATGAGATGCTGATTCAATGTTGGACCTGCGTCTGTAACGCTGGCCCTTCATTGAACCGGCAACAGAACCATTACATGGCTGGCGCGTGCTGCGGACGTACTTACACACTCCACCGATCTACCCAGTAAATACAAACCATTTGTATACGATTTATACAACGACGGCCCAACGTGGTCCAACATTGTATAAATGTTATGCAAATGTTTTGTGTTTACTAGATAGGTCACTCGTTCCCTTTGACAAAAAAAAAGCGTCGTCACAATTACTGGTCTGTATTTTTCCATAACGTCCAAGGTTTTGGTGCAGCCATGTATAACAGGTAGGTATTATGTTGCATATTGCTAGGCAGCACGAACAAAATATAAAACGCACTCTTCTACAATGTACATTTGTGTTGGTGACATGAAACGTGATCATACCACACTATTTATTTGTTTGTATCAGATTGTTTTTATATAGGCCCCCTAATCAAAATCACTAGAGTGAAAGTCACGAGGAGGGTATGTTCAGAGATAAAGCAGATTTGAATAACATTCTAAAGTTTAAAACAAAAATGATAAAAAATTCAATCCTTAAGCGATAAGCATTCTTTAAAAGGACTCATGGGAGCCTACCATATTAATCACTGTTAACATGTTCTTCTGGGAGGCATATGGATAGGCCAAACTTCATCTTAATGGACAATTTTAAATTACTTTAAAATTCATTCGATTCGTATTTTTTCACTGTGAACGATTTTGAATTGTTAAAAAAATATAATTAGATTTGTTCTGTCACTAGCAGCGTATTATAATCACAGTATTAATATTATCAGAGATTATTATCAGAAAATAGTTTTCAACTCTATCATCGTGGTCTTTAGACGTCAGAAATGACGTCTAAAGACGATCCCCGCACTGAAATATTTAAAATATGTATAATGGCCGCAGACCAATAACATAGGTATTCTAATGAAGGGGAAAGAGCTAACTAAGACCTTTATGATGATTTCAAATTGAAAAACCCTTTGGTCTCCATGGGTTATACACAATTGTTTCAGCGCTGTAAGGGTTAAAACACTGATATCCACATGTACAATGTATAAATTGTACTAACTAACAGGGCTGAATTGACCTGATAAATGCCCGCACAGACCTGTATAAATTATACTGTATGAATCTGCCACAATGCCCTACATATTGACACTAATATCGAACCCATGATTGAGCGAGCATCACTGTGAACTATATAACACAATGCGGATATAAAGCCATGGCTCTTTTAATTGATGGACATTCCCCCGATGGGGAATCCCCTTCACTTTGATATCCTGCATAGGCGATATTGAATGTTTTTACGGCGTAACCATGTGAACACAAAACATTTTTATAACATTTGTACAATGTCGGACCAACGTCGAAGACGTTGGTCCGACGTTGTACAAGTGTTATAAAATGTTTTGTGTTTGCTGAGAATAAGCTGATCCAGCTAGGTACTTCGGGTCCCATAAAATGTGCACGTCTCTCCGTCCAGTTTAAAAAATGTTATGCTCAGTATATTGTGGGGAGCCGCCGTGACCAAGATGCCGCCATCTTCCCTTGGCCAGGCTCACGCGAGTGCATACCACAGTAGCCTGTCCGTATCGAGTACTACAATCAGTTATTCTGTCTACTTGGTCATCTTGGGGGTGTGTCTGAGATTCAAACCTCATTGGATGCTTCAGATTTATAAATGTGTCATGAAAGGTCGCTAAGAATTGACCTCTTGCTCATCTCTCATACACAGTCACATGTTTCCGTTGCTAGATGTACTATATAGACAAGTTGGGAATCTCTCATTTGGACAGTGACGTGTACCGCCATTCAGGGAGCTGGGAACACAATGACATCAGCGTGAGATTCCGAGTTTATCTACCTATCAGATCTATCATACCAACGGAAACAAGCAGGCTATGCGCTCAGTCAGCTGTCAACGCCTGGCCAAGGGCTCTCTGATTGGCCGGTTTTGCGACGCGCGACATTCAAGGTCTCTGGCTATTTAAAATAGTTGGACTGTATGTTCGATAAAGCAAGGTATCCCCTGCGTGCTCGTGGGTAAGATAACTTGTTGTGGAAGATGGATGCCGCGTGCTCGGACTTAAACCGCCAGGGTTCAAATTTCAAAGCATGTGTCTGGAAGACTGTGTCGTCCGATTCATACCTTCCTTGAGAGGCTCTACTGACCCAGGTTAGCCTATATATAGATACATGTACCTCCATGATCGCTGATGTTTCATGGCAGCTTAGAGACTTAAAATCAGTCAACACATTCTTTGTTTTCTTTGAACAAAATTAACAAATTCCTTTGACATTCTCTAGGTGCTCACACCTGGCCTATAACACTGCTCAATTAACTGCCTCACTCGTCACCACAACGTCACCATAATTCATCACACTACGTATCTCAGAAATGTGATAGCATTTCGTCACCTTAATAGCATTGTATATAAGCTATGTGGTATAATGATCTTATTAGCAGATCAAACCAAGGTGTACAAGCTCTTCCTGTTACATATGACATAACCCATGTCGTGCTAATCAGGTACACCTAAGCCCAGTTAATCTATTATATAGCCGTGGACCAGACGACTCGCTCAGCGTAAGGTCGATCACATCCTGCCAGCAGACTTAGTGAGTGAGAACGAATACTCATGAAGACTGCAGGATGGGCCGAGCAGCGCTACCATACCAGTTGTCTGGTTATACCATACTAGGAAGGTTACATCTCCCTGATCATACTAATAGTGTTTCAACGGAGAATCACTGCCACCGTCCACTGGTCCTCCTCGTCACTATCCAATCCAGGCTTTGAACTAATGTTGGTTTAATGTGGATCAGTGTAGCAGCATTGGGTCAATGCAATGCATCCTTTTTGACTATTATGTAACTAATAAATCATATAGAGTGTCCAAAATTTCAGAATAATAAACACTGATAAAGATGAATATATTCCAAATGTTATTGGAAATCCCACATGACGTCTTAACCCCTAAAGCGCTAAAAAAAAAATTATGAAAACCTTAGAGACCAAAGGGTTTTTTCAATTTGAAATCATCATTAATGTCTCAGTTAACTCTTTCTGATTCATTTGAATACCTATGTTATGGGTCTACGGACATGAGAAATATTTTTACTGTCTAAGGGCGGGGATCGACTTTAGTCGTCAGAATCTGACGTCTACAGACGTCAGATTCTGACCACTAAAGTCGGTCCCCGCGCTGTAAGGGTTAATGACGTGATTTCGGTTTGGCTCTCATTATGATCAGATAATACTGACATTGGCTTGTCAGATCGACCTCGCTTTGGTTTGTCTATTCCCGGCCATTATCACTGATTAGAACTGACTCCAGCTTGCCAGGCAACGTCACCGAGAGTGGTTTTAGTGTCAAATTCTGTTTTGTCGCAAATTGGGAATCTCACTGATGTAATAGTAGGCATATATGTGCATTATATTACCGTCACTGTCCCGGACCCGCACAGTGGATAATTCGTCTCTTTGGATATGAAAGGGTGTATCTGCCAGTTTGTAAAGTGGCAGATACACCCTTTTATATTCAAGGGGACTAATTATACTGCACCGCAATTACCTGCTGACATCATTTGCTTAATTGCAGTGAAAGGATTATAGGGGGCCTACATTGTATAATCTATACTATAATAGAATAAGGGATTTTAGGCTTCGTCGGTCATTGAACGAATCCCCTGACCATATCGCTTTTTTGCGCCCAAGTATAATAATATTTAATAGTATATTATATACAATATAGGATCATTTCATCACAATAACGTCTGCACAAACAAATGGTATTACCAGTGTTGGTGAACATTATGTCTACTGTACGAATCCCAGTGTTACTGCATGCCTATGGGCAATATAATAGTGATTTTTCCTTCTGTTTGTGGCACTAGTCCCCCGGTAAAAAACTGTAGGCCTATACCTACCGCTTACGTGTATGATATGGCACCAGTAGCTACACATAATCATTTTTCTGTCACTTAAGTGGATTTATAATACGTTAAAAACAATACAATTCGTTGATAAAATCAATTATGTACAGATAATGACGACGTCAAGGGTGGGGTGATTGGGCATGGTGGGTTATCGAGAGTGTTTTCTGGGCATCTACCCCCAGGGGATCTACCCTCAGACATGCACAGATGGCCGGAGACCTGGGTTTTGCCGTGCAATTTAATACTAAAACACTTTGGCCTTTCGCACATCTCTGCATGCTATCCTTGGATCGGATAGTCCCCTGAGTAACAATACTTGAGGGTAACTCTATTCACGCCAGTGAGAGACCTAATGTCAAACACTATATTTTCGGTCACATCAGCAGATCAGTGCCTGATGCGAGTTGCATTAGCTGCGCCGTTGAGAGGAGGAACCAGGGTACGCCGCTTACATTCCACGCCAATGTGATGAAATTGCCTTGAAGGCTGCAGCTTCTCTTGGATGGTAGACCAGTGATTCTGTACCATGACGTACAACATGTAAACAGAAGGAACAACTCACCCAGCAAACACGATACACTGAAACAATGTTGTTTTAATGTTGGTCCAACGTCTTCGACGCTGGCCCAACATTAAAACAACATTGTTTTAATGCCAACATTAAAACAACATTGTTTTAATGTATCGTGTTTGCTGGGTAATAAGCTGCCCCTGGTGGAGACGAAAATTACTACTACCAAGAACCATTCCACTAGTCCTATAACTATAAATATAATGATATATATTATAGTATATATTGTATAGTTATAGTAGTTGTTATGCGCGCTACAATCAGACGTTTAATCACATAATACGGGTCATGTGGAATAAATTGAAGAGTCTGTTTTTTCCTCCTGCATCATTAGAGACGGCATACAGAAAATTGTAGATACAATTCCTGTGTTACGTGATGTGACCATTTACCATTGATCACTAGATGTGTGAGCATTATGGGGCTGTCAACTGTCATCATCGGCTGTATAATATCTATATATCCAGCAAATACGAGGCGCTGATTCGCCGTGGGTCTAATGCTGGCCCAGCATTAGATCAGATTCGTGGGCTATATAGTAGAATCAAGTCATGCGATATGTGCATCATCATCACTTACTGTTAGACACATCTTTATTTCGATAGTACCAGATCGAGCGTTCCATGCAAATTAATTAAAATACTAGAAAACGAGTTCCCGAAATCCGAGGCCCGGATTTAGTCTGTTTGAGTGCTTCAGACAAAAATTTTGCCTAACATTTTGTAAACATAACTGTATTGGTTTTCCTCATGGGCTAGAATCCTAAATGTCCAGGATATAATTATTGAAAGAACCAAGGGGACAAGTATATCTTCAACGTGTAGGCCTCTTCCTTCCACCACCATTACCGTGGGCGGGGGCCCTAGGGTAGTGGTTAGCACCGCTGCCTTTCACGCCAGAGTCCGGGGTTCGGTTCCCGGTCTCGGCGGTTTGAAAGAAACAAAAATTGTTTCTTCCCCATCCACGTGTGAAAGTTAGTATTGTGGGGAGCCTCCGTGACCGAGAGGTAGCGTGCTCGGCCTCAGACCGCCAGGGCTCGAATTTCGAGTCCTGTGTCTGGAGGACAGTGTCATCTCAATCATCTCACCATCCTCAGGAGGTTCTCCTGGCCCAGTTTAGCCTATATGTGCACAAAGGTGGCCTAAAGCCCGATTCATTTCATTTACCATTACCGTACGCGTCTGTACGATGTACCTCGTACACACAATGTAGGCCTACCCACCAAATACAAATCGTATTCGACGCTGGCCCAACATTGAAACAGGATTGGATGAATGCCCCGTGTTTGATCTGACTGCTGGATGCACTGACGCTTTATCCCCCAAAAGGCCACTACCCGGATAACACGATACATTGGCCCAATTGTGAAATAATGTTGGGCCGCCGTGTGCGACGCTGGGCCAACATTATTCCAACACAGTTACCGACTACACTCAGTCACTGACACAGTTACCGACTACACTCAGTCACTCAAACAGTTACCGACTACACTCAGTCACTCACACAGTTACCGACTACACTCAGTCATTCACACAGTTACTGACTACACTCAGTCACTCACTCAGTTACCGACTACACTCAGTCACTCACACAGTTACCGACTACACTCAGTCACTCACACAGCTACCGACTACACTCAGTCACTCACACAGCTACCGACTACACTCCGTCACTGACACAGTTACCGACTACACTCCGTCACTCACACAGTTACCGACTACACTCAGTCACTGACACAGTTACCGACTACACTCAGTTACCGACTACAATCAGTCACTCACACAGTTACCGACTACACTCTGACTCAGTCACTCACACAGTTACCGACTACACTCAGTCACAGGGTACATACTCTGCCATACCAAGGAAAATTAAATCTGATTCTATTTTCCTTGGCCATATACACTGGAACACATTTTACAATCACACTCATGTTTATACACTCATAATAACAATAATAATAGCGTACTTATAAAGCGCAGCATTACATGATTTTTTATGCGCTGACAATTATCAAATTTATATGATATTTATGTTTGAAAAGTTCATGCTCCGAAATATACATTGAAGAGGTCGGTTTTAAGGTTTACTTTAAAAGTTGTTTGTGACTTGGTTAGAGGGATATCGTTCCAGAGCCGAGGGCCACAAACGCTGAAGGCATAGTCGCCAGCTGCAGGGCACCAGTGAGTAGATGGTACTAATGGAATTATACTATCGGTGGCAGACCATCATGTACATACCCTACTATGACATAGACCTACGGATAATAGTGTTACAGTTGAGTCATTTACATATATTTAAACACCAAAACATCTCCCCTGAAAACAATCAAATAATCGTTTGATTCAAAAAGAAAGCAACCAAAAAACAGTCAATATTCGTCACAAAAAGTTAACAATAACCAGTAGGCCTAATGTTGTCTGTTGATTTAATGGTGGGTGGGTGAATTTACATAAACCCTTCAATGCATGCTCTGCTCAGCTCAGAGTTGAACAGATTTTACAGATTTTAAAAGAACTGTTGTGGAATATTAAACTTAAAGCATATATATACATGAGTAGATAGCCAGCAAACACAAAACATTTGTATAACATTTGTACAGCGTCGGGCCAACGTCTTCGACGTTAGTCTAACATTGCACAAATGTTATACAAATGTTTTGTGTTTACTGGGATAAATGGTTTATCCAGCATAGAGTTAATTTTCTGGGAGTTGTAGTATTAATCAGACTTACCTTGGTGAGAAGCCAGGTGGTCTGTAATCCTTAATCAGGAGTATAATAGTCTTTCACGGACAGTGCTACGGATCCTTGTAAATCCTTGCAGTGCTAATAGTCCACCTGGATCTGCCGGACTGCCGGGTGGTCGCACGTGACACACTACCGGAGTGGACACATGGGTGTGTCTGTAACCACACGTCACCACACGCTCACAGCATCAGGACCGAGTAGCTGTGGTGGAGTCCTCTGCTGCTCCCTGCCACAGAGACGACCAATCTAGAAATGCCAGCTGCTCGTTCGATCACACGATACGGGCGATCTTCATCGCGTCGTGCTGCTGCAGGAAAGTCACCGCCTAGTCTACCTGTTTGCGACCGTGGACAATGCCGCCGCGCAAAGTCAAAAGGCGGTAATTGCTTACTCGTTAGTAAGTAGTTACTGCCTTTTGCCTTTGCCGAGCAGATTGCTTCCCGCATTGAACGCCCTGCGTGATGCCACCGCTGGCTGATTGGTGTACAACGTAATGACAGCAATGACACCTCGCACTCACAAAGGATCGGGTCTACCGCGAGTAAAAGCCATACAGTGCGGCATCCATGCAAACATTAGACGTTGGCCCAGCGTTGGCTTATTGTTGGACCAACGTCGTAGACGGTGGGCCAACAGTAAACCAACGTTGGGCCAACGTCTCATGTTTGATGGCACGGAAGTATGATCACACCTCTAGCTTTTTAACTATCGTAATAAAATATTTGTACATGTGAGCCTACTAACTTGATCATGCACATACTATATACCTGAAATTAAAATACCATATCGGTGTATATGCAGATTGATGAATATTAAATAATAGACAATATAATAGTTCACTTTAAGAAATGCTCGTTTCTTATGAAATCATCATTGAACATACCGTTGTTCGTTGTTGCTCTCCTTAGATGACAAGGTGACTGCGTTATGCCCCTACAGCGGTTGCAGATCAAAGCAACTATTAGCTCGTGCCATTTTATTGTATGGATGGGCATGGCATTACTTCTAGCCACCATATAATGAGTACGCCGTGACCATATACTACACAACATTGAACGCTATGGTCCATTGATCAGCATAACATGAATTTTGATATGATCTGTTATTAATTGGGCCCAAGTGTGGTACTCTGCTTTGCAAATCTAAAAGGCAGCGGTTGCTTTTGTTTGGTTTTGCACGGCAGCTCTCGCCACCACAGTGAGCAGGTGAGATCGCGAATGTTGAGTATCCATCTAATATCACGTGACTACTTTCAGTAGGTGTCGAAAAGTACAATTGGAACATCAACTAAATAGACACCTAACCAATGACAGAATTGTTTGTGGTGTTAAATTGGCAATCAAAAACTGTTATTAAACTATACCTAGGCCTAGATTTAAGATTATAAAATCAATCATAGTAAATGTAGTTCTAAAGCAGATTATATCTTGCTAATATGTAGACTAGTGCCTTCAAAATAGGGAAATTTATGTACAGCTGCACCAGTTTCCAACAGTTTTGTTTCAAGTTTCTCCGATTTTAGATTTGACTCTTCAGTCTTGTAAAAAAAGCTACATTTACTATAGATAATAATATATAATATCCATATAGCAATTAACTGATCAATAATAAATATAGTGAAACAGAAAAATCATACTCGCTATGATATCACAAACAATATGAACATATAAACCAGTTTTCAACAGTTTTGTTTTAAGTTTCTCAAATTTTAGATTTGACTCTTCAGTCTTGTAAAAAGAGCTACATGTACTATAGATAATAATATATAATATCCATATAGCAATTAACTGATCAATAATTAATATAGTGAAACAGAATAATCATACTCGCTATGATATTACAAACAGTATGAACATATAAACCACTTTCCAACAGTTTTGTTCCAAGTTTCTCCAATTTTAGATTTGACTCTGTTAATATAGCTCTTTTGTTAAAAGATCTATATGTACTATAGATAATAATATATAATATCTATATAGCAATTAACTGATCAATCATAAATATAGTGGAACAGAATAATCATACTCGCTATGATATTACAAAATATATGCAGATATAAACCATAGTAAGCCCTCGTGTATATACAGGGCATTCGGTTAATGTGCAAGTGACACCCATATATTTAATATTTACAGTATTTACCAGTTTACTAGATTCACGCCGTGCTGTTGATACTGTGCTGCATACTGTTTTCTTAGAAAAAAACAATAAATGCAGTAATTGATTGCTGCCAGAGAGTAATGTCAGCCGTTTTATGAGAATTACTATTTTATGAGGTTATAAACGAAGTGAGTCAATCATGTGTCATGAAGTAAACACATGAGCTAATGGGAGCCTCTGTATCCGGTGAATGTACATTTGAGATTGGGCCAGGAGGACATGTATCAGAGATCTGTTATTCACCCTTACAAACTAACGTACAATTCAATGGGACAACCGTTATGTTTTTATCCTATTACTATACTTCTGTTCAGAAATATGATTAATACGGCCTATATCCGTACGCATATTTGTAAGCCTATAGTTTATTATATGCGTATTTAGATGTATGATAAAACCTTCAGCATCAGGATAGATAAATAGTGCAGAAAGAGGAAAGTGGATGAGCTCTGTCTTTCCATTATTCACACACACGCTTACGTAGGGTCGAATATTTCTACGGTCAATAGTCATTCTTGGAATGCCGCATAATCTTTACGGTCACATACTGTAACAGTCACATATATACGTAAAGCACATTTTGAATTTTTACATGGAGAAAACATGCGGTTGTCGTACGGATTATGAATGAATGATACACGACGGTCGCTTTTTATAAAAGAAATAACACGGCAATAATAATTTCTACGGCTAATCTAGAAATAAAAAAATAGTAGTAGTAGTAGTAGTAGTAGTAGTAGTAGTAGTAGTAGTAGTAGTAGTAGTAGCAGTAGTAGTAGTAGTAGTAGTAGTAGTAGTAGTAGAGTCGTATATTGTCATTTTGTCAATTTAGGAGGACTGCTAGTACAGAGCAGCAAGTGTCATTACATCAACTAAATAACAAATTAACATCACAGTTAACAAATAAGGAGCGGATGAGTATTGATAAATCCTCAGTATAGCTGTCACATGGGCTGTTAATACGGACGCGCGTAGAAATCTTTCATCAGCTCGGTTTATTGATTAAATGATTTCATGAGGTCGCAACTTATTTAATGAACATAAACACACGATTAATGACAATAATATGAACTGCGCAGTAAATATGTGGGTTCCGAAGGATAGCTAAGCCTCTAGATCAGCATGCAACGTCGTGAAATATACGCCGACAATATACATGATATAACGGCTAGTTAGGTTCTGTTTGATTATTGATTATGTACTTTATTTGATTATCTACAATGCTGCTCTGTAAAACGAATAGAAGTAAAGTAAGCAGTTACTGCCTTTTAGCTTTGCACGGCAGAGTGGTGGATCTCCGAAATGGGTTAACCCGTTTAGAAGTGCAGCTGTTTACATTTTCACAATCCCATACAACGTAAAATAATTTTAATTTTGTTTATATCTTCACCACAAAGTTTGAATTAGGCTATTATGTTTCAGTGTTGTTGACCGTTTCAGATAAATTTGCATAAACAGTGTTCGAGCATAAACATTGTTGAAGTAGAATCTCCACTATATCTTATTAATATTTTTGAAAGTTTAAGCAAACAGCGAGTAACATGATACAGGACCATAATGTCATGTATAAAGTTAATTCAGCAAACGCTCTGTTATTTTCCTGTTGCGGTTACTTATTAGATGATAGAAAAGTGTTTACTTTTTACTACACTACCAAACGATGAGCAATGGCCTAAAACATTTGGTCATCTATTGATGGATACGTCGGTAACACTGTTAATTGCTATAAGGATGCGTTGGTTGAGTATTAACAATTGTACTTGCTGCGTTTAACGCTTTAATTGCCGTTAGGGTTGATGATGCATACAATGGTTAGTGTATTCCTATCATAATTATATGCAGCACGTTATCTGGATTTAAACTCTACGAGCAGACTTATTGTAGAAACTTGAATTCCCATTCAGTATATTTGTTTGGTATAGATACTAGCTCTCTATGCGATGTGGGATATATCATCATGATAATATGTGACAAAATGGGTACAGACCACCCCCCCCCCAAATATCTTTTGATATCAAATAGTTTTGATTCTAAGACCATTTCACAGCTTTTAAAGCAGACCGTATAGTACATTGGTGGCCATCTTGGATTCTGGCAAAACCGCAATGGGGATTTTTGTCACTATTGAGTCACAGCTTTGACACCCAAAGTTCGACCAACATAATTATTGATCAGAGTCATGGTAGTAGCCTGTTATGCTGACTAGGGCCTATGCATGTCATCATACTATGAGCCTATAACTTGATATCTCAATTATTTACACACGAATCGTTCATTCTCATTTCGTGCCGAAAATGAATCATACACATGTTAATTGTAGGAAATGGTAATTTGTAGCGTCGTCTGGATGATCCCTAGTATTGTGGATATATATTAATTTGAAAGGCATTCACTAATTCTATTACCACAGTGCGTCCAGTCAGAATCACAGCTATAGGAACCTATTACTTTTAATGGGGCACTTCATTGTGTAGTGTCACATGTTGGAAGTGATAACATTACATGTCACTCTTAGTCTCAGCCATACTGAGGCCCTAGGGGGGATAATTAAAGAGACCTCTAGCTATCGAAATGTGTAACCGCCTAAATTACCCGACCCCCCTGCCTGTGCTATGCCCGGGTATAGTCTGGACTATACCCTAGGTATATCATATATGACTTGCAATCAATTATCAATATAATATTTGATCGTAATCTCGCATAATTCTCATGTATTAACCCTCTGAGGACTAGAAAATCTTATGTCCCCTATGTTTGCCTTCTGATGGCTAGAGTATAACATGTATCACCCTTCTGTCGGGTAGAGCATCACATGCCTCATTGATTAACCTTCTGAGGGCCAAACTCTTATATGTATCCTATATTAACCTTCCAATAGCTAGAGTATCACAGGTCTCATTTAGTAACCCCCTGGAGGCTACAGTATCACATGTCTTACATATCTTATGTGTTAACACTTTGCCGGCTAGGCTAAACCAGGTACCATGTATTAACATTTTAGTTGAATGCTAGAGTATCACGTGTCGCATGTTTAATCATCTAGTGACTATAGGTTATCAAAATAATGTCTCATATATTAACACATTGGTAGCTAGGGTACCACATGTTTCAAATACTAACACTCCGGGGGCTAGACTATTATATATGTCTGTTATATTACCCTTCAGATTTCTTATCTCTGGGACCACAAGGTACAGTATTCTCTGCTGGGGTTAGACAATCGTATGTCTCATACATGTATATTAACCTTCTGGTGGCTAGATACATATGACATATTATGATAGCGTAGCCTCCAGAGGGCTAATACATGAGATATTTAATACTCTAACCTCAGAGGATTAAAAAATGAGACGTAATTATGATACTCTAGCTAATTAATTGGTGTGCATCAAATGATTTAGTGCGCACCAAATAAATATTCCGAAAGTATTTAATTGGTGTGCACCAAATGAGATAATATAGTTAGGCTGACTGGTTGCTATATATGTAGGAATTGTTCATTTAATGATAAAAGCATGAAATTTTACATGATGTAAGAGAACACCGTTAAGAAAGTTTTTAGCTATAGGGCCATCAAAAAAATGACCTGTGATCTCGCTGGCGGCCATTTTACAAAATGGCCGCCAAAATGTATATAAGTGTCAGCATCTCAGCGCCTAATCCACTTGGAATCGAGATATTTTAGTCTAAATATACAATTTCAGGGGTACTTATAATAAATAAAGTATTTTTAAACACTTTAATCAAACTTAAAGCATTTTAATGACTTTAATGGCAGCTATTTTACAAAATGGCTGACCAAATATATGATAATTTGCCAGCTTCTAGTCCACAAATATTCTGAATATCTATGTCTAAATATATATTTTGAAGACAACTTGTAAGAAAACAAAATATTTTTAAGAGACAAAAAAAATGTTTGACTTTACTGGTGGCCATTTTAAAAATGGCCGACATAGTCCACATACGACGCGTGTCAATATCTCAGCTTCTAATCCACCTAAAATCGAAATATTTTTATCTAAATATACATTTTCAGGGGTACTGATACAGAATATAGTATTTGTAAACACATTATTCCAACAGAATAACAAACATTTTACTGACTATAGTGGTGGCCATTCTACAAAATGGCCGACCAAATCTGAGTACGTATCAATATCTCAGCTTCTAATCCACCTCAAATCCAAATATTTTTTATCTAAATATACATTTTCAGAGGTACTAATACTAAAAAAAAGTATTTTTAAACATATTATTCCAAGAAAAAAATATTTTTACTGACTCCGTTGGTGGTCATGTACAAACTTGCCAGACCATATCTACATGTATATGTCAATATCACAGCTCATAATCCAAGTAAAATCGGAATATTTGTATCTGAATATACATTTTCAGAGGAACTGATAAAAAGTATTTTTAGAAATTTTAATCAAACAAAAGACATTTTCATGAATTTAATGGCAGCCAGTTTACAAAAAGGCCGGCCGAATATATTTAGGTGTCAATATAAGCTAACTATGCATTTATAAGCGATTTTTATACAACAAAAAACATTTTACAAACCACAACTGCGGGCATTAAAAAAAATAGCTATTTTAATAGATATATGTTTCAACACTGTCTCATACTCGAGGGCAAGGATTACTAAAAAAAAGACCCCAAACACTTTAATTCTACAGAAGAATTCAATGGCAGTCATATAATTGTCGGTCAAAAATATATAAAATAAATGTAGATCAATTTCTTAGATTTCCTGGTAATTTTTAGTTATACCAGTTACCGGTGATTATTCGATAAAAGTAGCACATAAGGCTTCCTCCAGTCGCGATATTGCCATAAATGTGCAGAAAGCGACGTAAACTATATTCACCCATAATCCAGTCACAATGTAATTGTTGTGTCTAAATATAATTTGTTATTGGCAGTGGCGTATTCAGAAATAAATTAAGGGGGGTGCTCAGATTTCAAAGAAACCATTCAACAGCAGGGACCTATAGGGGGCATGCCTCCGCAAAATTTTGAAAAAATAAACATCAAATAGTGCAATTTCGTGGTATCTTTGCTGTAAAACGAAGATATGAGATACTGGCTGAAATGTCAGTTTTAACTTAAGGACAGATTAACCTATCCTACTCTAGTCCAACTATTTAAGCTAACACAACCACACAATAGGAAAAAACCCGTAAACATGATCATTAGCTCATTTAATAGCGAGTGCGAACTACTAGGCATAGTAAATGAGCTAGATAAAAATAAACAGCTGCCGATCCAATGTTGCCTTTATGTTTGACCAGCGTAGCAGACGGTGGAGCAACAATAATATTAATCAAACGTTGGGTCACCCTCATTGTGATAATAATTAAACAACCTTGTTTGTGGAATGCCGAGTATGCAATTATGTACGGCCTAATTATGCAACATTCATCTATTAAAAGTGATAACATGTCATTGAAAAAAGTTGTGGACCATTAAAATGTTTACAACGTTTACTAATGATCACTTAAAATTCCTGAGATATTTATTTTTATTACACCCTTATTATTTTGCCACCCTCCCCTATGGCAGAATATTTTTTAATGCAAATGTTATATTCCAGTTCATCATCAGCTAGACCTATATCAAATATTTGTTTTAGTATTGGTTGTAGTTCCACGTTTTTAAAACAACTTTACTGCCAATTTTTAATTCTTATTCTTGATTTCGTCTGTGGTAAAAAAAACTGTTGAGTCCCAGCTGTATCTGAATTATTTCGTGTCAGTGGCTATACTGGAGGTCTATATATTGCACTGAGAAAATACGAAAAATTCAAATAGGCCCTAAAACAATTAAATTTTGGAAATTGAAAAAGCGACCCTGTTTTTTATCCATTTGTTCTCAAGACTGAGTCTCAGAGATAATAGCTCTTGAGAAGTAAATTCGCCATCACCCAGGTGAAAGAATCATGGTAATTGAGGAATAATCTTTATCCCGTGGTCCTTAATATTTTATTTTATGCAACCCCAACTGCTTGAAAGGGCAGCACGTCCAATCTAAGCCGTTGTCCGTTTAAACGATCCCCATAGCCTACTGTGGATTGTGCTTGTGGTGTGTTATAATTATCATAGGGTAGGATAGTCTATGATAATTACTATCAGTCTTAGCATATCTACTTTGGAACAACGTTGTTTCAAGGTATTCTATGATAATTATCATGAATCTTAGCATATTTATTCTCCATAACGTTGTTTCAAGTTTCGCTCAACGTTTCAATTATTGGCCAAGACTAACACAAAGTTGATATATTTTACTCTGTTTCTTTTAAAAAAAAAAGATTTTTTGAAAAATATGTCCGTCTCACACTAATTAAGGGCGGACAGGAGAAAGAAAACCATTCGCAACAAATCCCTACTTTTAGGTGCTCTGAATGGGCATTTGCATTGTAAAGATTTGCTTCTGTCGCCACATAGGGGCTATGTAGCTATCATTTATTTGACTTCCAGTTAAAAACATGCAAAAATGGTACATTATCATTATTATTAATTAGGTATTTTTTTGAACATGTTATTAGCTTTGGTTGACGGGAACAGGTCAAGACGACCTCTACAATGCCTGTCAACCATATTAGTGAATTAAAATTCTGTAATAAAATAATATGACAGTATAATACAAAACCAACTGTTCACTGGCTATAGGTGTTGCCATACTTATCATGTAAGGCAGCATCATATCCAGTGCTTAAAATAGCAATGCTTTTCTGTACATGCTATTTAAAAATGTACATACATAGTATAGATTATAAATTTTGCGATATGTACACATAAAATAAAATAACCGATAATTGTCTGTCATCTGTTTCCCGCACCAAAACCAGAGATAAAATAGCTACACTGTGCTCTACACAGTGTAGCAAAAAAGGACATGCTGGAAAGCGTAGAAACCTAATTAAAACCTCTAAATCCTTTAGTTATTTATTATATAAAAGGACAGACAACTAGGGTATGTGTAAAGGAAAAATAGTAAAAACTAATGACATACATCCCTAAATAAAAGTAATACTATAAACCTAGAATGCATCTACTGACGTCAACGCAGCCGAAATATGCTGAGTAGTACCACATATGAAACATTAGACTGGAGGAAAAACAATCCCAAACTCAAGGAGTAAATCAGTTGATTAGAGATCTTTGAAATTCAGCGTGATGTTTGGTCTGTTCTGAACAGTATCAGAGACTGTCTCCGGCCTGAATTCGAGCCAGGCAGACAACACAATGCAGCATTCGCAGATTATCGTTCATAGGTCGATCACTTAAGGTGCCATTTGTGCTGGATGTATAGATATATATTCAATACACTAGTATAAGTTAGGCGGGGCGGTTCGTCAGCTGCCAACACATGAGTATCGACAACGGAGCCCTCCGTCCTTAGTCATGCGTGGCTGGTGACAGCTCAAATAGCCGTCTCACAGCCGATTCAAATTGCACAGGTAGTTTGAGACACAAAATATTCCGCTATATTCGACAAATTCCACAAGCACAAGCCAGGCTCCAGGTACATCGATTATTCACATCAAATAAGTTTACCATGGTGAGATATAATTCATTCAGGTTCTTCTTAAAAATCTGCAAGCTACTAGCATCTCGGATAACAAAAGGTAAAGTGTTCCATAAACGAGCAGTGCGATAAAAATAAGTACATTGGAACTGAACAGTCTTGCACAGAGGTAATTTGAATAGAACACTCTGTTTTGCCCAGTTCATTGTCTAATCTGAGTCTTTATTCTGTTAATGGCGCCAATGATGCATCCCAGACACCAGCCCTTTAAATCGGAAGGGGTATATATTTAGGTGTGGAGGGGGCTGGAACCAACATGTCGGACACTGGTGGATTAATTGTATATAAAATTATTGGTTGTAAAATTACCACTATGGAAATTAAAGGGGGTGCTCGAGCACCCTGAGCACCCCCCCCCCTGGATACGCCCCTGAGTGGAAGGGATTAAAAGATATATTAAAAAATGTCTTTATCCAACAAAAAACGCATATTAATTAGTAACTTCAATATATTTAAATCCACTTAAAGTGGAAATATATAGTCTAAAAATATATATATTTTAAAGTACTTTTAAAAATCTTGAATATAGAATGATTTAAAAAACGGCATCTTAATAATTCAGACTAATTATATTGGTAGATAACTCATTTTAGATAGTTATTATTAAAATCAAACATTGTTACCATTGAAACCTTCTGTTTAATATGAAAATATAAATAGTTCTTAACCTGTTCTTGCTACAAATAAAATAGTTTATAGATCAAAGAGCTTTTATCTTGCCTACTTCACTTCTCAGCTCCCATAGTTGGCACTTACCCTAATTCACAATATCCAAACTGACCAGATATTACTATATGAGACAGAAAGGTTTGTTTTTAACTTGGATAATTACGTGCTTGTGCATTATGAATACACATACTATTTACATGAATTCTCTCATTAATAGCGTCATGTATGAAATTATAGTCTGACTTATTAGGTGCCACCCCCCCCCCCCCGGGTAATTTGGTGGAGTGTATGACTGCTGTAGCTTGTCTAAAACTCTTCCATAAATAAAATGATCACTGTTCAGAGTATTATGGTCAAAAAGATCGATGTCTGACAGGGTGTTTGGCCTTGAGCTTTGGTGCATATACAACATGATCTGTGTTAAAATAATGACAGAGGTTGCTGCCCAACCTTGTAGAACTATTTATGACACTACCATTATGATAATACACAGTGCCAATTTAAATAGAGCCTCAGCCAGTTCTTTATCTTGTTGTGGATCAGCACAACGCTGATGTCTCCTGTTTTCGTCAAGTTATCTCCCTTTCTTGTTTGGCGCGGTTGTAGAGGTTCATTTACCATGTTTATAAGACGCCAATATGGTTCTTGGCTTTCTAAATAATAACATCATCTGTGTATAGTTCAGCCAGCATACTTGCATCTTGTAGGTGTCGGGCATATTTTCTGACCGGAGCATCAAGATCAAGCGTATGGTACAATAATTCTGTGTCTGTTGTTGGTTCCATGCAAAAAACAGATCTGTCATGCCACTATTTTGACGAAAATAGGGCCTATAGGCCCTATCCTTTGGAAACATAATGTAATGTCTGCTAATGCTGTTTTTCTCTTATCAGTTTGTTCAAACATAGTCTTGTTAAATTGTAAATAAAATTCATCAAGCCATTTGCCTTTTTGGTTTTAAACGTTCCGCCTAGTCAAGTAGCTGTAGACGGGAAATAATATTTGATGGCAAATATCATTTTTTAATGCTACCGATCACAGCCTGTATCAACCAAAAAGCATTACCATGTATATCTTATCTGCATTGATATTAATGTTGCGATGATTTGTAAATAAATCAATAGAACGATAAAATAAGTATTTATCAGATCATTTAGATACGTATTTCAGATTATTCTCCCTAATCCTTTGTCTTGGTCCTGAAAATGTATATTTAAATACAAAGATCTTTTTCTATGTTGATTAGTAGCGGGGATATTAAAACATGTATATTCTGGCGGACATTTTAAAAAATGACTACCACTGCTATAAAAATATTAAGTTAGGGTATTTTTAATTGCATTTTGTGTAATCCTTGGTCCCGAAAATGTATATTTAGACACCGAATTTTTTTTTTTAAATCAATTAGAAACTGAGATAATAAAACACATATATTCTGGCGGTCATTTTGGAAAATATCAGATACATTTGATATATAGTCTAGCCCCCAGACGATTAATAAAGAGATATGTGATACTCTAGTCTAGGCCCCAGAGGGTTAAAACTTCATACATGTGATACTCTAACACCACCAGAAGGTTAATACAATGATAGTTAATACATGAGGCACTTGCTTGACTAGCCCTCAGAGGGTTATAGTCCATGGGCCAATAGCCAAAATTTCATCAAACGGTACTATCTGGGCGGGCAAATTCTAATGTTGATATTTTGTAAGTTGCATAACTGTAGATGAAAACTAGGGGTGATAGGCCTTCCAGATGAGAAGCTTAAGAGCAGTAATAGGCATGTTTTAACATTTTGACACGACCCCTAAATGACCGCTAATTTACCGCGAAATGTATAAAACATTAAAGGCTGTGTACTTTTTTCAACAAATTATCACCTATCAATAATATAAAATTACACAGAAAGTATATGGGCACTGTTAATGACAAAAAAAGTCTTATTTTGTCAGCTTTATGGCACTAAACTATCCTTAACCAGCAAAGGAAATACGTCCTTGTATTGTTAGATTCAAGGCACCAAATATCATTAACCAGCAAATGAAATATTTCCGCCCTTTGTAGATTTAGAGTTATCTTTTACAACCAAATTGACTAACAGTGAATAATACATGCAAGTCAATAAAAGGCAAAGGTGAGGCAAAGCTGCAGGTTTATAGTCTTATATTAAAAGTGACCTGCACGAACATAATCAGTCGAAGTCGCACTCATAAGAAATCGTACAAATGTACTCTAGTTATCATGTGACCATATCTGATCAAAATGATACACAGCTTCTAAGATATTTGCGGTCAATATTCACAGAGACGTGACATTTTAAAGTTCAAAATTCCGGAAAACGACTGTTTCTGAAATTAGCTATTTCATTTTTTTATTCAAATTAGCTGATTTTCAAACATACCACTTAACTACTAATTAGTAGAACTTGTTTTAGATGAGTAGGCATAAACAGTGTAATCCTATCATTATATTATGAGAAAAACGATATACTGAACAATTAAAATCTGCGACTTCCAACTGATTATGTTGGAAAAGGTCACATATCACAAGACTTGCCAGCCGACTATACAATTCACTCCCTGATCACAGGACCTGTTCATTCGTGTGCCATTTGAACTACACTGAGTGCTTACAGTCCTGGAGCCATTTCGGCACATTGAACTTATCGTACACATTGCCATCTCTGTCCTACCAGGTACTAATTTACGCCTCAGCCAAGTGAAACATTAAAGGTAAAGTGTCTTGCCAAAGAGACACCAATATTGAAACAATGTCTCAACGTTGCGAAGAGAGAGAGAAACATTCAATTACATTTTTCTGAAAACCTGCCTCAAGTGGGTATTGAACCAGCATGACAGGCAGTGGCAATTGCAAAGCCATACGCTCAAACCATTGTGCCACGTCCCTGTCTAAGTGAATCTACAACAAGCATCACCGAAGCTGGGTGCTACCTTATCAGTGCTAATATATTCCTTGTGAGGTTGTCTACTTACTTTCTAATACATCTTTACAAAGAATACTTCTATTAAATACAGACATAACACCGGGATGTCTGAATAGTGTATTTAATACAAAATATTTATGAGAACAGTTTCACAATCTTGCTTTGCTGCTTTCGATGCATGCAAAAAAATGCGCATATCTGCTTTCTCGCTTGTTGAATTGAGCAAGCTAAATTCCAGTTGTTAGTAATTTTAAAACAATGATCCACAGAGGCTGTGTGTACAATGCTTTATTTTTCTTATTTCGACTATATGAACCTTCTTCTATTCTATAAATTCTATAAAGTAATCTCAATAAATTTTCCATGCTGTTTTTAGGATTTATTTTTGCACTGGAGGCTGCCATCAGCATTCTTAATGGACGTTTTTTTCTGTATAGATCAAATGAAGCATCAATTATATATGCATTAATTAGTATTCTCCCATATGGCGCTACCAATGACCAATCAATATAATATATAGTTATTAGAGGACTTCTTAAATACCTAAATCTCGGCAGAAAGTATAATGTGTACAAAAAGTTTGCTGTCTGCTTGTACAATAACTGTATTTACCTTTACGTGGTTAGTCCGTATCTTCCATGTCAAATTAGACAATGTTTTCAAGCTCTCCTTATTAACTTTTGTTTTTGGAAGATTTGTTGAAAAATTAGGTTGTTTTTTCTCAACTTTATTGAACGATTTTAAGATCTTTGCAATATCTGGTGATGAAAATATTTTCATGACTGCATAGGTAACACCCTCTGCAACAATTTAAGATTCAATTCATAGCTCTCATTCTGAAAACGCTTACTGGCAAAATGTGGAAAGGAAGCTCATCATAGTATGAAAATCACCCATCCCCACAACATCAGATGAATGAATCAGGGTTGGTCTTTGCAATTTCTGTTGTCTTCACAGGGCTCGGACAAAGACACAAACATATGCTAGAAAGTTACAGTGACTTGGTGTGAATGATTCTGCACCTCAACTGCTGTGTATATATATTTATGTGGCAAGTACATTGATGGTTAGTAGGTAGCTGATGGTGTCAATACGGATGTATATGATTATGTATCGAATGCAACCCAGTCCACCTGGGAATAGCAATTTAATTCTCCACCATGGATTTTTCTTTTCCAAGTAATGGAAACCGCACCCTCCCATCAACATTGAAGACTTGTAGTGGTAACTCGTCATTCTTATAGATATCTTGTACTTTACAACGATGCTGCCGTCCAAATAGAACTCCATATACTATGAATGAATGAATGAATGAATGAATGAATGAATGAATGAATGAATGAATGAATGAATGAATGAATGAATGAATGAATGAATGAATGAATGAATGAATGAATGAATGAATGAATGAATTAATTAATTAATTAATTAATTAATTAATTAATTAATTAATTAATTTCTGAACTAGAAATACAGGCTAAAATGAGCCATGCTAGGCTTACAAGGATGGTGAGATGAATCACATGAGACTGTCCTGCAGACACAGGTTTTGAAAAGTGAACCCTGTTTGTCACGAATACTCTCCACAATATCGAATCGTGGATGAAATATTTTGTTTCTTTGAAACCAGAGCGGGGGATGAACGACAAACTCTGACGTGAGAGGCATAACCATTACACCAGGGTCCACACCCCATAGATTATGTCTTGACCAACATAATATGTGTCTCTATGGACACATTTCATTTATTACTGCTGTGTGTCTTTTATATTACAATAAACAAACATTTATCTGTTTGTAGCTGTCACGGTTATGCAGACCACATTGTCATTGATGGATCCACTTCATATTTTGCGTAATCACCAACCTCGACCCAAAGAATGACCGATGAGCATTTAAATCTAAATTAACCTAATTGATTTCCCCTGATCAGTGCCAGAAAATCGAAACTGCAGCAACTCAACGGGACATAAATTCACGATATAATCGATAATTGCCATGTAGGCCATACGCTTTTAGCTATGAACGAATATATTGTGAAAGACAGGTAGTCCAGTGAGTGGACTTAGTCAGGAAGTTTGACTAATTCTGAAGAGAGCTGTGATGGTTGAGGGACAATGAGTATTAACATAATGATCTCCTATGCATGTATTATTGGTCAGTGGCAAACCTCATCATTTTCAACATTTCAGTCTGTTGAAGTCGCCTTTTTAAAACTGGCGGCCATTTTGTTTGTTTTTCACTGAAGAAAAAAAATGTATTTACTCTTAATATAATCATTAATGATACATTTGATATACATTTGACTATGATAAACTTTTTAAGCATGTAAACAACACACATTGTACAACATTGGCTAAAATTCGCCGCCATTTTGAAATTTGCCGCCATTTTGATTAAGCTACTCATTTGAAATGTCTATCATACTGAAAATGTTTCCCATACACATACTGACATGGCCATATGACTGAAAATTCCCCCGCTTTTATAATGTCGACCAACCTCATGGCCCATGGACTATTAATAAAAGAGACATATAATACTCTAGATATCAGAAGGTAACATAGGAGACGTATAATTATGATAATACAGCCCACAGAAGATTGATGCACGAGGCATGTGATACTCTAGCCATCAGAATGTAAACATAAGAGACATGTGGCACTCTATCTCCTAGAGTTAGTTAAAACATGGGACATCTAATGATCTAGCCATCCCAAGGTTAATATATGAAGCATATGATCATCTAGCTCCCAGAAGGGTAGGCTTAGATGTAACCCACCTCTCAAATAATTAACTGGTGCGCAGCAAATGATTTGGCGCCTCCAAATAATTAATTGGTGCATTTTTTTATTGTGCGAGAAAACTTTTCAATATTAAATTTCTAATTGATTGTAATCATACGGTATATATAATCTCCCAGAATATACCCCTATCTCCCAGACTATACCCCACCCTGAATCTGATGAGGTATAATCTGGGCATTCGGGGCATAGTCAGGGAGCTTCCAGACGATACCCCAGGGTATATTCCATATTATACCCGGGCATAGTCCAGAATATACCCGGGTATAGTTCAGTGGGGGGGGGGGGGGGGGGTTCAGGGCGGTTACACCGGCCCATCGTCATTTGTCTAGCTCATTTTCTTGAAGTGTTCCTACTTATCGTATCTTTCCTAGTGAACATTTAATTTGTTTTCAGAGCTCTCACCTTATCTATTTAAAAATATTTTATTTTTTCATTTGTTAGGTCACATCCTATTTCCAGACATCTATCTCATCTGCTCATTTCTACAGGTCACAGGTTCACCGTCTATGTAACAGGTTCACCTTCCATGTCATAGGTTCACCTTCTGTGTCACAGGTTCACCTTCTATGTCACAGGTTCACCTTCCAGGTCACAGGTTCACCTTCTATGTCCCAGGTTCACCTTCTATGTCACAGGTTCACCTTCCAGGTCACAGGTTCACCTTCTAGGTCACATGTTAACCTTTTAGGTCACATGTTCACCTTCCAGGTCACAGATTCACCTTATATGTCACAGGTTCACCTTCCAGGTCACAGGCTCACCTTCAAGTTCACAGATTCACCTTTTAGGTCACAGGTTCAACTTCTATGTCACAGGTTCACCTTTTAGGTCACAGGTTCACCTTCTATGTGACAGGTTCACCTTCCAGTTCACAGATTCACCTTCTATGTCACAGGTTCACATTTTATGTCACATGTTCACCTTCTATGTCACAGGTTAACCTTCAAGGTCCCAGGTTCACCTTCCAGGTCACAGGTTCACCTTGTATGTCACAGGTTCACCTTCTATGTCACAGGTTCACATTCCAAGTCACAGGTCCACCTTCAAGATCCCAGGTTCACCTTCCAGGTCACAGGTTCACCTTCCAGGTCACAGGTTCACCTTCCATGTCACAGGTTCACCTTCTATGTCACAGGTTCACATTCTATGTCCAAGGTTAACCTTCCAGGTCACAGGTTGACCTTCTTGACGCAGTTCACCTTTTAGGTCACAGGTTCACCTTCCAGATCACAGGTTCACCTTTCAGGGCACAGGTTCACCTTCCATGTCAAGGTTCACCTTCAAGGTCACAGGTTCACCTTCTATGTCCCAGGTTCACCTTCTGGGTCGCGGGTTAACCTTATTGCCTATCTCTACAAAAATGATTCCGGTCATGATAAATTAAATAGTCTATAGGCCTACCACACGAAAACCTTACATTAATGTATTATACGTACAATAGAAGTTATATATAAAACCATAACAAATACATGTGTAAACATGCACACACACAAATACCTCGTTATATTGAGTAATACATTGTGTAATTATGATCAGATTACGGCACAGACCAACTTGACATCGTTGTTTCGCCATGTTGCTTTACCGACCACAATATCCAGTT
This sequence comes from Flabesymbios commensalis, assembly GCA_964017125.1. Classification (NCBI taxonomy): domain Eukaryota; kingdom Metazoa; phylum Annelida; class Polychaeta; order Terebellida; family Flabelligeridae; genus Flabesymbios; species Flabesymbios commensalis. Next base: position 51,051,339 of record OZ024906.1, read on the forward strand.
GAGTTGTCAATTGAACATAAAATTGAACAGACAATCCAATTCTGGCAGGCTAATTGAAGAGGGCTACTTTGCAGATGTGTCTCTCTATTGGGACCACAAATCGCCAGCAAACACGATGTAATCCAGTAAACACGAGACGGAAGCTTGATGTTGAACCGGCGTCGCAAGCGAATACAACTGTAAACTGGTAGACTAGAAGCAGATTCTAAAAAGTTAATGACTGAGGCGTTTTTTAGTACAAGCTGCCAAGATGGCCATTTTACCTAATTTGAATCTACTGAATCCGAATATCAATGTTGGCAAACTCAAATTTGGATTTTAAGGGCCGAAAATCAACATTCAAAATGGCCGCCATTTCGACGCTAGATGCGGATATCAACAACACATCCCCAGTGAAGTTTACCTATTTCTAAACAATTAATATACTGTTTAAAAAGGAAACATTATATAATATATATGCCAAGCCCATTGAATTACTTTATTAAGAAAAGGCACAAAATTAACATTCAAAATGGCCGCCATTTTGACGCCATTTCGATGCTAAATGCAGTTATCAGCAAAACATCCCTAGTGAGGGAAATTTATTTTTTAAACAATGACTACACTTTTTATGAACAGAAATATCCATTAACATACATCTCAAGCAGATTAGATCATAACTTTTTAAAAAAACATAACATAACATAAACATCAACCAAACATCCCAGTGAGAGTACACTTATTTTTTTATTATTAACTAGACTTTATATGAACTAAAATATCAATTACAATACTGTTAAAACAAAATACACCCTTTCATGTATTTGCAAATGTGTGATAATGAATGACAGCACATCAGAGATAATGTTTTAAAATGACTACCATTTTGCCAATGGTACACAAAATTACAGCAATTACAAAACATTTAAATTTAGACTTTATTTGATTGCACATATTCTAGCAATTGGCACATTGACTCTCTATCACCTCTTTACAAGTACAAGCTCTGGTGCAAGACATTCTTGGTTTTTTGCATGAGCAGCGAAAGGTACTACAACCAGTGCGGCAGGTGCGATGGTTTACATCATGGCAAGCTTTAGGGATAGAATCCCACTCAAGAGAGTGGGATTCAAAAGTTCTCCATCAAGTTGCCATCCCATTCCATGTGGCTGGGGAATGGCTAGGTCTGTGCAAATGGCCTGCTTCCACACAAGTGCTTGATAATGCGAACGCATCAGATGGAAGCGTAATGCATTACTTGTTAGGGGCATGTGTTCAGGTTTGCTTGCCTTGAAGAACAATGCAGTACGCACTTCATCTGTGGTGTCAACCTGATCAAAAGTGTACATTCTGCACACAAACTTCTCTTTGTCATGAAGTTTCAGGTCTGTGAGTTCGCCCTCTCCTAGTGTGGCCAACAGGCCAACAGATTTGCACCTTGTTGCCTGTTGGACTTCCCAAAAAAGTAAGATGTTGTGTCACATCCTTTCAGACTGTGATATGGAAGCAAAGCTGGTACGGTATTTTTGGACAAGGTATCATAAATCTCCCTGATAATGAAATCTCCCTGATACTTCCGTATTTTTGCCGTTCCTGCCATTAGCCACAGGTTGTTGGATTGTACATGGTCGCAGTGAGCCACTAACAGCAGTAGCACATCAGTGTCCCTTGCGGATACAACAATAGTTTCAGAATTATTGTGGATGCAATGCAAGACCATTCGTGTGTCTGCTTCTTCGTGTGTAGCATTAAGGTGGGAAAGATTGGTGGTTGCCAATCGTACCTGACGCTCGTCAGTGAATCCCCCCTGCTACAACAATCTCCTAATCGGGGGGTGTTTGTGCCAACAGCTCACGAGAAAGGAAGTTGGCACGATCTGCGGTACATTTCGGCCTTTACCACAATGTCTGATAGTCTTCTTCGTCTTACAGCGTCTCTGCCTTTCAGCTGACTTGATAGAGGTTTCTCTATACCTATCAAATATGACATCAATTCGGCCATAAGGTTTACCAGTTTGAAATATGACGGCTGCAAATACATCTGCGAAGTCACCAAAAGTCTGTGCCTTGTCAGGCTTGCATATGCTACAGACAAGAGCCATCCCATCTATCAATAGACAATAAGAAACTAACGGGATCACAATTGTTTGAGGACAGACAAATGGATTTGTCAGCGACGTCGCAAGTGTAGACTTTGTAACCGTTCTTAGAGATCCATCTGTTTCTGCTATAGAAATCATGGGACTGGCATTAGATAATGTCTCATCACATTTTGTATATTAACATTACGGCCACCTTCATATGATGTAATGAGTCGTTGCATTACATCCCTAGCTGCTTTCCAGACAACCTTCCTATCATTTTGTGTTTTGTCTTTTGGATTGTCGAGTCATACAGGCTTTCAAGTGTTTGAGGTTTGTTTCGCTTTGGTACAGTTTTAAATGGAACTGCCACTTTACCATCTTCGATGAGGAGTCTTTCTTCGACAAACTCTGTCACATCTAGTGACTTGGCATAAAGGAGAGCTTCCTGAATAGCATCAGTTACCAGGTCCTAGGTAGATATGTTGTGAAGGCGTTGAGGTTATACGTCTTCTGACATGACATGGAACTGTAGTAATGTGTTGAACATTGCATCTTCTGCCTCATTGTCTTTTTGTTGTCGACCATGATTCGTCATGCATTAGACTATCCTGATAGACTGGCCATACATAGTTTGGGCAGCCATGACTATGCTTGAACGCAGATTGTATGAAAGTGCCCGGCGACCGAGCGCACTGTTTGTTTTGGTGATCCCAACTATCCCTCCACCAGTTTTCCCTGCCCTATTCAACCATTATTGTCCATGTCAACGTCGACCTGGTTGAACTTTCTCTGTGATCTTCTAACAACAAAATCGCCCTGTTGAAACTCATCAAGCACTGGCTTTGGAAGCTGCATCATGTCTGCCAGATATACTGGACCCCATTTTCAGTAGTTATGATGATCGTACCTCATAGTTTGAGTGTGATTTATCGCAAAGGATCATGCGCCATAGTGTGTGTACAGTAATTTTGTGAACTTGCATCTCCCTTTTATACTTTTTCCCTTTCAGGACAGCATCTGCAGCACCAGGACCAATAATTCCACTTTCTATCTAATCTTCCTTTAATGCAGAGCCTGTCATGTGGTTTCCAATGGTTGCCAAGAAGGCGAATTTAGTATGCAGACTTCCAAGACATTGTATATGGTGTTAGATGTGGGAAAACGACCACACCCAAGCACACTGCAGTAGAATGTACTCTACATCAAGCTACCATGTCAAAACAGTTGATCAAACTTTTCCACAGAGCTAACCACGTTCTGAGCTATGAACATACAGATAGACACTGGTCCATACGAAACATTTGTATAACATTTGTACAACGTCGTTTTTTAATATCAATACCCCTCTCTCTCTAACGCCAAATAAATAAAGATATCTTTTGGATGCACTTTACCAATGTCAGTAGCTATAGGCCTACACATATCACAAATCAATTTGAAGCAATAGAACAAATCGCCTCCAAGGTCGACATTCAAACATATCCTATCAGAGTCTGACATTTTATGTTTTACCTTACCTATTTCTGATGTGTCTGTCATGGTTAATTATTTTTGCTGGCTGAAATGTAATTTATCATGTTTGGCCTTCGTTATCTTGAAGCTATAGACCACTTTATGTATGTTTCTGATTTTAGTTGTACCACAGTTGCCTCCATCTCTGTTATCAGCGAGGTAGTAGGGTGAAAAACCTAACTTTCATGACCACTTTCTGGCTAAGATGTTTTGATGATTGATCTGACGTCCTTGAACCTTTTAAAAAATATTTAGCCCCAGTGTCCCTCGCAAAAATCCCGGCATTTTTTCTAGAGGCGTAAATCCAAAATGGTCGCCTGCGCCATTATGAAAAAAAAACTTTTGACATATAAAAGCTACAAATATGAATAAATACACTTTTTTGGCTAATTCGACCACAAGGAATCCATTTCTGACGTCAATTTGGTATACGAATACATTTCTGACCCCAAAATCCAAGATGGCCGACAAATTTGGATAGAAGATCCATTTTTTTAAGCGAAACAGAATTTGATCCCCTTGCAGGTTGGTATGAATGCAACAGTTAATATGCCTACAGATGAATGCATAGCTCTAAATAACAATCACAAATTACAATAAAAAATATAAAATAATAAAATAAAATAAAATTCAGCACGTATAAGTCGTATATAGGCCTCCACCGTGTGAGGCGAGGAGACAAATGAAATGAAATGAATCGGGCTTTAGGCCACCTTTGTGCACATATAGGCTAAACTGGGCCACGAGAACCTCCTGAGGATGGTGAGATGATTGAGATGACACTGTCCTCCAGACACAGTATTCGAAATTCGAACCCTGGCGGTCTGAGGCCGAGCACGCTACCTCTCGGTCACGGAGGCTCCCCACAATACTAACTTTCACACGTGGATGGGGAAGAAACTTTTTTTGTTTCTTTCAAACCGCCGAGACCGGGAACCGAACCCCGAACTCTGGCGTGAAAGGCGAGGAGACAAGTATACTGAAAATATTATATGGATTGGATTACACCTCCTGCCAGGCTATATTCTGGTTTTATTTTCATATCAGCTTCACTTAGCCTTTCCGAGACGAGCCTGAGGTGGTAAATGTGCTCAACAGCATTTCTGCTGTATATGATTATACCATCAATGGAGACGAAGCAACACTGATCACCCCATGTAGCCCCTGCCCATGGTGCGTCGGAAGAGGCTGAAGCGTTGGCCAGCTCATACGGCATTTGCATGAACTCAAATAGGCCGCTATGGCAAGAGGAGGTTGTTTTGTATCGATACTCTGGTGCTACTGGAATCTGCCAGTATCTACTTATGAGATCTAAAGTCGAAAACAACTTGGCAGGCAGTAGGGGTCTGAGTCTTTTACAGTGGCCACATTAAGCTTACAGTAATTGATGCAGAAGATCTAGGTATGATTCATCTTTTTGGGGGTCAATGTGACTGGCGCCGCCCATGGTGATGTTGAAATCCAGATTACACTAGTCCGAGTTTGACGTGAACTGCATGGTTCAGCGTCAGAGATTGACAGCATGGCAAAAGCTGTGGTTTTCTATGCTGGTGGTCAGTGTACGCTGAGACGAAAAATTTCAAGAAAAATGTGAGGGTAGCCCTATTTAGATGATTAATTCACCTATAATGACAGTGATTTAAGTTCCCACGTTAAGGCATTATTCTAATGAGATGTAAATCTGTCATTACAGAATGATATAAAAAATAATTGATCAAACAATGACGCAGTTATTCATTGCGCAATCGATCGTACGCGCACCGGATTTTGGGGGCACAAGTTTACGAATGGCATTGATTACAGACTCTGTATCGCGCACAGAGTCTGTTATTACGGACTAGATTACATCCGCTTTTATCATATTGTTGACCACTTCCCATATTGAGAGGGGTGTACAGTAAGCCCTCAGTTTAATGGGTCAGCAGCCATCAAGTTTGATGAGTAGGGTAATTAGGTTGCAGTGACCAACCTTGGTTGAAAAGTACTTCGTCAAAAACGTCTGTATACCCCTTCATGACGTCATTGATGCAAGGGTGGCAACAGCTCTCAGACAGAGGCTGTATGGGGGATGAAGTCTGCATATGGCGCAATGCTGTAGTTTTGACCAAACGATGTAACTTTCCTTGTTCCATGTGCCGTGGTGTTTTCTTCTGGCCTCTGACCAGCTACTAACCTCATCGGGTGGCTGCATCCAGTGTCGTACTTCGCCCAGAAGGTCACCATCTGTCGTCTCCTGCGCAAATAAAATAGGCCTTTGTGTTTCTTTGTTCCAATCTGCTGATGCGTCGCATCCACTTAAACAAACATGTTCTAGAAGTGCTGGCACTGCTCTCCAGTCTTGGTTAACGGGATACTCGCATCAGCCATGTTGTACTTCTTTTTCGTGTCTCATTTGTGTCAGCAGTGGAGAATTTGTGCTTACAGAAAAAGCTACATTCGATCAAACTGAGGACAGAAGAAAACACCACGGCATACATCCTGCGATTCTTATCTGAAGCCAAGCTTGCCTACCGCACAGCATGGGCGATGGGTGAAGAGGGAAAAGTAGTCAGCTTCCTGAATGGATTCACTGACAGAGCCTTTGTTGGCCACCTGTTGAGAATAGTACAAGCTAATACTCTCGGAACAGCAACAGAGGTGGCCCTGGAAAAGGAGGCTGAACGGAAAAAAGAACACCAGGTGATGGACGAAGAACCCATAGAGGTGGGTGCGGCACAGACAAACCAGGAGTCGTCAGATGGGCTTCTGTCGATTCTGGAAACCCTGCAGAGACACATGGGGCAACTACAGGCCTGTATGGATAAGCAGGAGTCCCGCACAACTACCGTCACCGAGATGAGTCAAAACCTTAGAACAAAACAAGAGAACGCAGGTAGTATTGTGGACCACGCACACAGATGCGCAAAGGACGGTGAACCTGAACCCCAACCACCGCCCCAACAAAGAACTTGACAGGATGTATCTAGTGTGTCTCAAACTGGGATGTCTGTCATTACTTTGGCCACCCGGTTTGGTATGTTAACTTGGCGGAACTCCCCTGCCAGTGATCAGTGAAACAGAAGTCAAACTCATGGATGCCGACGCGCTCCCAGCACTGGTCACAAAAGACTTCCAACATGAGTTGCTGATAGAAAGTGATGCCATCAGCCGAGGGAATGGGGAAATTGATTATGGAACAAGAAAAGTGACATCGTTTGGTCAAAACTTCAGCATTACTCCATATACAGACTTCACCCTCCATACAGCCTCTGTTCGAGAGCTGTTGCCACCCTTGCATCAATGACGTCATAAAGGGGTATACAGACGTTTTTGACGAGGACCTTTTCAACCTTGGTTACTGCAACTTAATTCCCCTCACCATCAAACTTAATGGCTGCTGACCCATTGAACTGAGGGCTTACTGTACACCCCTCTGAATAAGGAAAGTGGTCAACGATATGATAAAAGCGGGTGTAATCTAGATCTCAACATCACCATGGGCGGTGCCAGTCACATTGACCCCCAAACGATGAATCATACCATAGATTAACCATAATAAAAATAACTAGTCTATCCATAGGCATAGGTCATGTAGGTGTCATATGACATAAATTATGAGTACATTCCAATAAACCTTCAATAATAGAATCTACAGGATAGTTCAGTGACAAAGGCTATAGGCCTAGTCTGAGATGCCTGGGCAGTACATGCAGTATGGCTATGAGAGCCATATTAATTCAGCAGAAATGACCCAATTTAAACTCAGGGGGCGCTGTGGTGCGCCGTGTGACAGAATCGCCCATTGGTCAGTGGTTTATGACGCATCTATATGTGGTTAATCTATGATCATACCTAGATCTTCTGCATCAACTACTGTAAGCTTAATGCGGCCACGGTAAAAGATTCCTACTGCCTGCCAAGTTGTTTTTCGACTTTAGATCTCAAAAGGGGATACTGGCAGATTCCAGTAGCATCAGAGTATCGATACAAAACAACCTTCACTTGCAATAGCGGCCTATTTGAGTCTAAGCAAATGCCGTATGAATTGGCCAACGCTTCAGCCTCTTACAACACACCATGGACAGGGGCTACATGGACAGGGGCTACATGGACTGATCAGTTTTGCTTTGTCTCCATTGATAATCATATACAGCAGAAATGCTGTTGAGCACATTTACCACCACAGACTCATCTCGGAAAGGTAAGTGAAGCTGGCATGAAAATAAAACCAGATGATGGTAAACAGAAGAGAATGACATATTTATCAGAATCTGAGGATTCAGAACATAACCTGGAGGTGTAATCCAATACATATTATATTTTCAGTATACTTGTCTCCTCGCTTCACGTGGTGGAGGCCTATATACGACAATACGTGCTGAATTTTGTTTTATTATTTTATATTTTTTTTATTGTAATTTGTGATTGTTATTTAGAGCTATGCATTCATCTATAGGCATATTAACTGTTGCATTCATACCACACTGCAAGGGGATCAAATTCCGTTTCGCTTAAAAAAAATTGATTTTCCATCCAAATTTGTCGCCCATCTTTGATTTTAGGGTCAGAAATGTGTTTTAATACCAAATTGACGTCAGAAATGGATTCCTTGTGGTCGAATTAGACAAAAAAGTGTACTTATTCATATTTGTAGCTTTTATATGTCAAAAGTTTTTTTTCATAATGGCGCAGGCGGCCATTTTGGATTTACGCCTCTAGAAAAAAATGCCGGGATTTTTGCGAGGGACACTGGGGTTAAATCTTTTTTAAAAGGTTTAAGGAAGTCAAATCAATCATCAAAACATCTTAGCCAGAAAGTGATCATGAAAGTTAAGTTTTTCACCCTACTAAGGGTGCAGATGTGTCCTGCTGTTCGTACACAGTGGACCACTCATTTAACATTAATTATATATAAGATTGATATACCTCAGTCAAGGATGGTCAGCCGACCTGGTCTACAGTAATTAATTAATATGGCCACATTGAATAGCTGTAGAGCGGTGTGAATGCGTGATGTCCCAGCAAACAGAGACATTTGATCAATGTTGGTTTACTGTTGGGCTAGCCTAACAGAGGGTGGCCAACAGTAAAATAACGTTGGTTACACGCATCGTGTTTTTTGGCATAATATCTACCCCTATTAGACTCACGGCTTAATCACATATATATAGCTAAGCTAATTTAAATTGATTGATTGATTGATTGATTGATTGATTGATTGATTGATTGATTGATTGATTGATTGATTGATTGATTGATTGATTGATTGATTGATTGATTGATTGATTGATTGATTGATTGATTGATTGATTGATTGATTGATTGATTGATTGATTGATTGATTGATTGATTGATTGATTGATTGATTGATTGATTGATTGATTGATTGATTGATTGATTGATTGATTGATTGATTGATTGATTGATTGATTGATTGATTGATTGATTGATTGATTGATTGATTGATTGATTGATTGATTGATTGATTGATCGATTGATTGATTGATTGATTGATCGATGGGTAATATGTGTGAAGCGCACAGAGCATTGTATGTGCGCTATATAAGAACTCACCATTATTATTTATTATTATTATGTGAAATTGCTACATTAAATCAGGATATAGCCAATTTATCATGCTTTAGTGTATCCAATATACCCAACATGTAGACATTGCTATAACTGATCTGAAACGTTTATGGTTTTAAGTGTTCGAATATATAATATTTAATTATTTTGTTAAGCGAAATCACTTCATCTGGCATTTAAGGAAATTTTCGTCACTTTCAGCAGGGCAAACCACGAGGTTAGTGGGCACACACAGACGAGGCACAGCTATACGCCTACATAGAACCTGTATTATGCTAGTAATTAAATTGAACACATTAAAAGTCAAATCTATGTTAAGTGATGATCGATCACATATATTTTAAATTGGCTTAGCTATATATATGTGATTAAGCCGTGAGTCTAATAGGGGTAGATATTATGCCAAAAAACACGATGCGTGTAACCAACATTATTTTACTGTTGGCGACCCTCTGTGAGGCTAGCCCAACAGTAAACCAGCATTGATCAAATGTCTCTGTTTGCTGGGACATCACGCATTCACACCGCTCTACAGCTATTCAATGTGGCCATATTAATTAATTACCGTAGACCAGGTCGGCTGACCATCCTTGAGGTATGTCAATCTTATGTATAATTAATGTTAAATGAGTGGTCCACTGTGTACGAACAGCAGGACACATCTGCACCCTCGCTGATAACAGAGATAGAGGCAACTGTGGTACAACTAAAATCAGAAACATACATAAATTGGTCTATAGCTTCAAGATAACGAAGGCCAAACATGATAAATTACATTTCAGCCAGCAAAAAAAATTAACCATGACAGACACATCAGAAATAGGACAGGTAAAACATAAAATGTCAGACTCTGATAGGATATGTTTGAATGTCGACCTTGGAGGCCATTTGTTCCATTGCTTCAAATTGATTTGTGATATGTGTAGGCCTATAGCTACTGACATTGGTAAAGTGCATCCAAAAGATATCTTTATTTATTTGGCGTTAGAGAGAGAGGGGTATTGATATTAAAAAACGACGTTGTACAAATGTTATACAAATGTTTCGTGTTTGTTGGGATCTTAGGTTTTATCAAAATGTAAATAAGTGAAGACTGTTACTTTGCTTATCTTCCCGTGGCTCACTTTTCTTATTAAGTATGGTATTCCACCCCCAACTTAAATTATAACCTCAAGCGATAACTAACTGGTGGGAGGGGATCAGATAATCCCGGCGTGTGATATGCTGAGTCAGGGGTAACCCAGTAAACACAAAACATTTGTATAACATTTATACAAGCTTGGACCAACGTCGAAGACGTTGGGCCTATTAAATGTTATACAAATGTTTTGTGTTTACAGGGAAACAATAGTTATTTATCTAAAAAGGAAATCAGCATGACATAATGTTGAAGTGCTATTAGCAAAAGCATTATTTAAATCAAGTTCGGCCTTGAAATTGAAGTCGACACAATAAATGTTTCTACCACAAGTCATAAAAATGAAAATGTAAACTAAATTAGCAAAGTGAAATTTCCACCGATGTGACGGTGTTTCGCAACCCCGAGATCGATCGATCGATCGATCGATCGATCAATCGATCGATCGATCGATCGATCAATCGATCGATCGATCGAGATTGATTGATTGATTGATTGATTAATTGATTGATTGATTGATTGATTGATTGATTGATTGATTGATTGATTGATTGATTGATTGATTGATTGATTGATTGATTGATTGATTGATTGATTGATTGATTGATTGATCGATCGATCGATCGATCGATCGATCGATCGATCGATCGATCGATCGATTGATTGATTGATTGATTGATTGATTGATTGATTGATTGATTGATTGATTGATTGATTGATTGATTGATTGATTGATTGATTGATTGATTGATTGATTGATTGATTGATTGATTGATTGATTGATTGATTGATTGATTGATTGATTGATTGATTGATTGATTGATTGATTGATCGATCGATCGATTGACCGACCGACCGACCGACCGACCGACCGACCGACCGACCGACCGACCGACCGACCGACCGACCGACCGACCGACAGACCGACCGACCGACTGACAGACCGACCGACTGAACGACTGAGCGGCCTATCGGACCGCAGCGTAGGCCTAATTCCCCTCACTCACCGGCGTCATATGATTTTTTAGATGTACCAATGGAAATATTAAAAAGAACATTGAACATCAAATGTAGGCCTATAGAGTATTATCGAAAATACATTGAAGGTTCAGTATGTATGTTAACACACGGCGATGAAGACATCTTGTTTTGCCTGGAGTTTGAAATGTTATCGATAATAATAGCCACACCTGATATTTATAGCTCAATCTACGTCAGCAATATCATTTTCGAAAGGATCAAAATGTCTTCCTGAAATCTAATTTTGTATTTTTTTCAAAATCTGGTAATGTCATCATGTGGGTTAGTTCGTGTCAGCTGTATCATTTCGTGCTGATATCAAGCCATTTCTAAATATACAATTTATCGAGTTGAATTAATGATTTTTCAGCATGAAACTATTATTTTGAAAAATTAGAGCGCGTTTGACTCATATCCGAATCTGACAAGGCTGTACATTTTATCTGACTATAACAAAATGTAAATAGCTCACCAAAGAGTAGAACAAATCATCACAAATAAACATAGAAAAATGATTGTTTATTTATACTGGTGTTTAATTTAAAACCAGGCTCGCACACAGACCATTGTGAAGGCATGCTTTACAGTCCGTATCAATTAATCAGCGAGTCCAGCATGGATCATATCTCTAGAGCACGATTCATATGCACTAATTGGCATATGATCACATCAGGATCCAGAACAATCCGGATAAAGGCAGGCTACCCCATGTGGGACGCTTCAGGAACTAAATTTCCTGTGAATTTTCGTAATTTTTCACCCACTCGAAGTCACTATCCCCAACTGAAGTGTGGGTGACTATTTCTCAAATTGGTGAGATAGAGATTAAGTTCTCATCTCGCTTTGTTTATTTGACTTCCAGTTAAAAACATGCAAAAATGGTACATTATAATTATTATTATCATTTGTTGAACATGTTATTAACTTTGGTTGACGGGAACAGGTCGAGACGACCTCTACAATGCCTGTCAACCATATAAGTGAATTAAAATTATAGAATAAAATAATATCCATTGTTTAAAATAGCAATAGCAATTTAAAAATGTACATAGTATACATTATAAATTTTACGATTTGTACACATAAAATAAAATAACCGACAATTGTCTGTCATCTGTCGGTTATTAGTAACCGTAGACGACCTCTACAATGCCTGTCAACCATATAAGTGAATTAAAATTATAGAATAAAATAATATCCATTGTTTAAAATAGCAATAGCAATTTAAAAATGTACATAGTATACATTATAAATTTTACGTTTTGTACACATAAAATAAAATAACCGACAATTGTCTGTCATATGTTTCCCGCACCAAAACCAAAGATAAAATAGCTGCACTGTGCTCTACACCGTGTAGCAAAAAAGGACACTCTGGAAAGCGTAGAAACCTAATTAAAACCTCTAAATGCTTTAGTTGTCTATTATATCAAAGGACATACAACTAGGATATGTGAAAATGAAAAAAAGTAAAAACTTATGGCACTCTTAATTTTAACATAGGCCTACATACATCCCTAAATAAAAGTAATACTATAAACCTAGAATACATCTACTGACTTCAGCTCATATAGCCGTCGCGCAGCCGAAATATGCTGAGTAGGACCACATATGCAATATTAGACTGGACGAAAAACAATCCCAAACTCAAGAAGTAAATCAGTTGATTAGTGATCTTTGAAATTCAGCTTTCTCCACGCAATGTGGGTAAGTGGTTGGGTGGGTGAGTGAGTGAGTGAGTGAGTGAGTGAGTGAGTGAGTGAGTGAGTGAGTGAGTGAGTGAGTGAGTGAGTGAGTGAGTGAGTGAGTGAGTGAGTGAGTGAGTGAGTGAGTGAGTGAGTGAGTGAGTGAGTGAGTGAGTGAGTGAGTGAGTGAGTGAGTGTGTGAGTGAGTGAGTAATAATTGTAAGAAAATGCACTGGGGCGAAATTTGATTGACTGACGCTTCAATATGAATTCCGCCAAACAAGGTAGGTGATTGTTGTCTTATATTAAGGTACTTAACCACATTTCAGGCACTGGAGCGGCGAGGGTTGCTAGTAAAAACCCAACATGTTAGAAACTTAAGAGTTTTGCATACTTGATTTCCGTCAATACACGGAAAAATTGAGTAACGCATTGTATAATACACAGATTGATGCGCTATGTGACATTGGCAAATGCCAATTTAATAGTTAGTCCAGTTTCGTGGCGGTTGAAACCACCGGAAATTGGGATAATTATATGCGGTGACAATCACCATGATCACTGTCATGTCTACTTCTACTGTATAGAAAACCAACGAGCATGCTGACCCTATCTCATTCAGCTGTGGTGGAAACCATGTGCTGTCAGTCAGTGCGTCTTCAGGTACAGTGTAATATTTCAAAGTGACACTCCGAACGTTCTGATTGCTATGGATGGTGACATTTTCTATTGAATCAAGTTCATTTGAGATTATGTCAAATGACGTATATATCCGACACCAGTATGCAAGGGGCTAACCATTGAGAACACTGTGTTACATTGGTATACGTATGGCTATGGGATAATGGGCATCTTCCACAACAAGTTATCTTACCCACGAGCACGCAGTTCGATAGCACTCGCAGACTGGCCAAGGGAAGATGACGTGTGGGGTGTTGTTGTGCTAATAGACTTGTGACTGATGTGTAGATAGTATAATTTATTCAACCTATGATTCAATGGATCACTTTAGTCCAGTCATGTTGTGGCCATTTTTCGGATAACCTCAAAATAATTGCAACAGAAGGCTTTTCACTGCGTAACGTCTTATTAGTATCCCTAGAATGACATATCAAAACTTTACTTCGATTGACGAACGGGAAATATATTTTTTTAAGGTACAAAGAAAGGTGTCGTTTTTCGTATTTTCTGGTGTCATTTTACATTTACCGCAAATTAAGTAATGGTCATTGAAGACACAATTTTGGTAACTAAGCCTATTTTTCGTCTCTTCATGGTAATCACCCCATGCCAGATACATTTAAGAGATATAAATAAGAAAAAAAGAGAAAAATGTTCTAAATTTTAATTAAAATTTGGTGTAATACTAACTTATTTGAAAGGGATTTTCTCCGATTATAAATACTTGAAATTAGGCATCCATACAGATCTTTTAGTCCAATCATTTTCTGGCTATTTTCTGGATAACTACAAACAAAATACAACATTTCTCACCGGGATATATCTGGTTGAGGTCTGTAGTGTTAGTAAATAATACTCCAATACGGAAAGAGGAACTTATCTGTTATCTGTCGGTTTTTAAAGTGTTTTATACGCAAAACAGTTTTTCAACATTTGGTATGATTTGTATTTTTTTCCAGATGTTTTGAATAGATAAAATAATTTGTGACAAAACTTTTAAAATAATTATTTATTTAAAATTAAGATCAATATTTTTTCATAGTTATTAAAAAATAAAAACACAATTTATTCTTCTTCGGACTCTCTATCGGAGTCGTTAACTCTATTGAGAGGAGAAGCCGAATGCAAACTTTACATTCTCCACATGAATATGAACATTGTAGTCCATGTTTCTGTACTGCAACCGGCTTTGCAATTGCATTTGATTATCTCCATTAATTTTATGGGTGCAGGTGACAGAGAAATCTAGATGGGTAGCATTTTCCGTTCTTCCTTAATCTTTCTGCCCCATTTAAATTCTTCTGGCACAAGTCTGCTTGCACAGCCTTTCCAGTCTTGAGACTGACCATGTACAGTCTGACAGCTTACTGGGCGGGGGCCCTAGGGTAGTGGTTAGCAACCGGCTTTGCAATTGCAATTGATTATCTCCATTAATTTTATGGGTGCAGGTGACAGAGAAATCTAGATGGGTAGCATTTTCCGTTCTTCCTTAATCTTTCTGCCCCATTTAAATTCTTCTGGCACAAGTCTGCTTGCACAGCCTTTCCAGTCTTGAGACTGACCATGTACAGTCTGATAGCTTACTGGGCGGGGGCCCTAGGGTAGTGGTTAGCACGGCTGCCTTTCACGCTAGAGTTCGGGGTTCGGTTCCCGGTCTCAGCGGTTCGAAAGAAACAAAAATGTTTCTTCCCCATTCATGTGTGAAACTCAGTATTGTGGGGAACCTCCATGACCGAAAGGTAGCGTGCTCAGCCTCAGACCGCCAGGGCACGAATTTCAAATCCTGTGTCTGGAGGACAGTGTCATCTCATTCATCTCACCATCCTCAGGAGGTTCTCCTGGCCCAGCTTAGCCTATATGTGCACAATGGTGGCCTAAAGCCCGATTCATTTCATTTCTGACAGTTTACTTGCTCACAAAATCACATATAACGGAGTGCATCAAGAGCTTCATTTGGCTTTCCATTATAGAGAGAAACAAAAAAAGAACAATCCCCGTGGCCACTCCAATAATGTTGCTCCTGTTGCTAATAGCATCATTTGCCCCTGCAATACTGTTGTTCATGTTGTCAAAGTCCCTGGCTTCTCAAGCACTGTTCCTCCTTCTGTTACTAGCCTCCCTCGCCCCTCCAGCACTGATTCACATGTTGTAAGCAACCTCCCTGGTCCCTCCAGCACTGTTGCTCCTGTTGTTAACAGCCTCTCTGGCCCCTCCAGCACTGTTACTTCTGTTGTTAACCGCCCTTTCTGGTACCTCCAGCACTGTACGTTGTTCCTGTTGTTACCAGCCTCACTAGCCCCTCTAGGACTATTTCTCTTGTCCTCCAATACTGTTTCTCTTGCCGTTAACAGCCTCCCCGGTATATACAATTATGTTGCTCCTGTTGCTAACAGCTTCTCTGGCAACTCTCTGGCCCTTCCAATACTGTTGCTCCTGTTTTTATTAACCTCTCTGCCCCCTCCCCCCAGCCCTGTTGCTCCTGTTGGTAACAGCCTCATTGGCCCCTGAAATACTGTTGTTCCTGTTGTCAAAGTCCCTCGCCCCTCCAGCACTGATTCTCATGTTGTAAACAACCTCCCTGCACTGTTGCCCTTGTTGTTAACAGCCTCTATGGCCCCTCCAGCATTGTTTTTTTCCGACTGTTAACAGCCTCCAATGCTGTTGTTCATGTTGTTAACAGCCTCATTGGCCCATCCAGGACTGTTTCTCTTGTCCTCCACGATTGTTTATCCTGTTGTTAACAGCCTCGTTGGCTCATCCAATTATGTTGCTCTTGTTGTTAACAGCTTATCTGGCTCCTCCAATAATGTTGCTCTCGTTATTATCAGCCTCCATGCCCCAAGCCCTGTTGCTCGTGTTGTTAACAGCTTCTCTGGCTCCTCCAATGATGTTGCTCCTGTTGTTAACAGCCTCTCTGCCCCACTAGCCCTGTTGCTCTCGTTGTTAGCAGCCTCCCTGGCTCCTCCAATACTGTTGCTCCTGTTGTTAACAGCCTCTATGTCCCCTCAAGCACCTTTTATCTTGTTGCTTACAGTCTCCCTGACCCCTCAAACACCATTGCTCCTGTTATTAGCAGCCTTCATGGCCCCCTCTAATGCTGTTACTCCTGTTTTTAACAGCCCTCTGGCCCCTCAAATGCTGTTGCTCCTATTGTTAACAGCCTCCATGACCCTCCAATACTGTTGCTCCTGTTGTTAACAGCCACTCTGGTCCCTCCAGCCCTTCTTCTACTGTTGTTATAAGCCTTTATGGCCCCTCCAATGCTGTTGCTCCTGTTGTTAACAGCCTCTCTGGCCCCTCACATGCTGTTTCTCCTGTTTTTAACAGCCTCTCTGGCCCCTCCAGCCCTGTTTCTGCTGTTGGTAACAGTCTCCCTGTCCCCAGCACTGTTACTCCTGTTTTTAACAGCCTCCCTCACCCCAACCGCACTGTTTCTCCTGTTGCTAACAGCCTCCCTGGCCCCTCCAATACTGTTGCTCCTCTTGTTAGCAGTTCTGACCCCTCCAATGTTGTTACCCCTGTTTTTAACAGCCTCTCAATCCCCTCTTGCACTGCTACTCAATGTTGTTAACAACCTCGCTGGTCTCCAACACTGTCAGGCATACCAAACATGTTTTTTTCGGAACAGTTAAAAATAATACATCAAAATGTTTTTAGGTCTCTACTTTTTTTCAATTTCAGAATAATATGTATGCTAAAAAAAGCATATGTGGTGGAATATTTCTGCGCAAAAGTATTATTTCCCTAATTTGATCATATAATAAGTTACAGAACTTATTTTTATTTGCCCAAACTAACCCCGATCTAGGGTTGCAAATTAATCTGTAAGTTTCACTAGCCCAGAACGAAACTATCCCTTACTATCATTTAGCATACATTTCTAAGCAAAATACACTAGCCCTTACAATATTGATGGCGATCTCCCTCATGGCTGAATGACGGCCCATTTGCCTTAGTTTCCGAATCACATGTATATCGTCTCCTTGGATATTAAAGTGTGTATAATTGTCACCACCATACGTGCCCACCTGGCATATACATACATGTCTGTACATATACAGATCTTATGAATAAACTATTGTCTTTCTGTCTTACTGTCTAACTGCCACTTTGTGAAGTGGCATACACACATTTTCATATCCAGAGAGATGATATGTAAAATTATCTAATTATATCTGAATACTTAACTAGGCCTTGCAATCAAAAGTTCATAAAATACTGGCTAAGAATTGACCGAAAAATAGGCTAAATTATGATCATTCACCACGGTTAACGTGAATCCGATTATTAGCCTTATTATGTATTTCGACACATAAACCTGTGAAAATACAGAAAAACATTCAGAAAACAATATAATCATGGTTAAATAATATATATTTAAAAAAAATTGGACCCCCTTTCAAAAAACCCTTATAAATGTGACCAGGTGGATTCGTGTTGCCAGATATCTAGATCGACGTGTAACCTGACTATTTGGGGTACTATAGTATCTGGACTTTTATTTTGATCGCTATGGGCGCCCATCTTGGATTTTACGTGACCTATATCTCGGACAACCTTGATCGTTTTTCCCAAATAGTTAATACTTATTCAGGGTGCGGAAATATCTAATTGAAAGCCAACATGCGATCTGATTTTGGAATTATTAGGTTTTTATATCGGAGTAAATCTATTACAAAGTTAGTATTACACCAAATTGTAAGTAAAATTTAGAGCATTTTTCTCATTTTTTCTCATTTATATCTCTTAAATGTATCTGGTATGGTGTGATTATCATGAAAATGGGCTTAGTTACAAAAATTGTGTCTTCAATGACCACTATTTGATTTTCGGTAAATGTGAAATGACACCAGAAAATACGACAAACGAAACCTTTCTTTGTACCTCAAAAAAATATATTTCCCATTACTCCATCGAAGTAAAGTTTTGATATGTCATTCCAGTGATACTAATGAAACGTTTTGCAGTGAAAAACCTTATATTGCAATTATTTTGAGGTATATTGATAAAATGACAGGACTACTTCTACAATAGTCCGACACCTCGCCCCCCCCCCGCTTCTGTTGCCCTGCTCTCCCATGCAATGTATGTGATGACCGAGCTATGTAGTGATTCATTGATATTCACATAGAGCTATCATATATTCACAGGAACAATAATTTAGTGGCATCATTATTATATTGATCGAGGTTGTCGACGGGGATTCCCGCCAGGTAGCATTGATGATTACTCAGACGTTCACCTCTGATTGCGTCCCCCGGGACTCCCCAACGACCACCTATGTCATGTTGTGGCCAGTGGTGTCAACCACAGAATCAGTCATGCTGTTGTTCCGGAGTGTCATGCCATGGTCGGCTATGACTCGGCGAACAGCCACGATGTATTTTGACAGGTGCATGGCGTATTCTTACCTTTCAAATTACAAAAAGGTGGTTCACTGTAACAGGCGAATATTGTTCGTTATACCATGGTCCCAGACTGTCTCACGATGTTTTGCTGGCGATTGGTGTCGATATCGAGCGGACGGATTTACAAAAACAACTAGAAACGGCTGTGACTTTTCAAGTAACAAAAGTTTGGACGTAGCCTACAATTTTACACTTTTTTTAATACTTTTTTGCCTTTTCGATTATTTTAAAATTTCGGGTTTTTTTCGCACTTTTTGCTTTCCTTAGATATTTTTTGACATTTTTTGACATTTTTTGACATATTTTACATTTTTTACATTTTTGAAATTTTTGACATATTTGACATATTTGACATTTTTTAACATTTTTAAGTTTTTTGACATTTTTGACATTTTTGACATATTTAGCATATTTAGCATATTTAACATATTTATTATTTTTGACATTTGCGACCAATTGCGACGAATTGCTACTGTTTGTGACCATTTACGACCAATTACGACCAATTGCGACCGTCTGCGGCCATTTGCAATCATTTACAACAGTTTGGGATCATTTGCGACTGCTTGCGACCGTTTGCGACCGTTTGCGACCTTTTGCGACCATTTGCAACCGTTTGCGACTGTTTGCGACCGTTTGCGACCATCTGAGATTGCTTGCGACCGTTTGCGACAATTTGCGACCGTTTGCGATCGTTAGCGATCGTTTAATTGCGACCGCTTATGCACGTTTGCGACCATTTGTGACTGTTTGTGACCATTAATTTTGCGACAGTTTGCGACCGTTTCGACCATTTGCGAATATTTGTGACCATTTGCGAGCATTCGCGACCGTTTGTGACCGTTTGCTACCTTTAACGACCATTTGCGACCAATCGTCATCATTTGCAAAATTTAGGATATTTGCGACATTTGCTACTTTGTACTTTGTAATTTTTTATATAATGGACTGATTAAACCATAGGGCCTATATAACTTATGGTCTAAAATGCTGGGAAAATAATTTTCAATTAGCAGAAAAAGTCATGAGAATTATATGTAATTTAATATATGTAATTTAGTAATTTTTCTAACATATTATAAACTTTGTTTGAGGGGAACATGTCCAGACAACCTCTATAAGGCCTGTCAACCATAATAGTGAATTAAAATTATATACTAAAATAATATATGACAGTAGGCCTATAATATAAAACCAACTGTTCCCCCCTTTTATATGTTTTGGCATACTTATCACGTAAGACAACGTCATATCCAGTGTTTAGAATAACAATGTTTTTGTATACATGCTATTTTGAAAATGTACATACTATATTATAAATTTTGTACACATAAAATGAAATAACCGACAATTATTGTCTGTCATCAGTTTCCCGCACCTAAACCAGTAAAATGCTGTGTAACGTTATTGATATAGCCTGGCTATCAAAAGCAATAGAAATAATAATAATAACAGGGATTTAACATAATTATCAGATCGGTCTTGGGTCATCGCCTCAGGTTCGCTGACCTGCTGACTAGATGTTGTCGAAGTCCCGGCAGAAGTGAGACTCTGGGGCTGTGCTGGTTCGCCAACTTTGTTGGCATCTCGGTCTTGGTCGGATTTCCTCCACCCGATACTTAACTTTAATGTTGTTATATTGCGAAAGGCCGTATGTAGCTTTTCAGAAACATCATTTAGCCTACTGTATTCAGGGGTGGTCTGCATGGAAGCGGCTTTGCAAAAGCCTTTTACAGGTCTTCTTTGCATTGTATCTAAAAAGTAAGCATAAATAAAATTAATTTGAAATTTTGAAGCTTTTTGTGAAGTAGATGCGTGACACAACAAGGAAGTAATAAAACATAAAGGAACGACATTCGTAGTGTTTTAGACACCGAGTAAACATTTAATCAATAGTGAGACAACGTTGGCTGGACTGTTATGCTTTATTAGAGTTGGTCATGGCAATGACATTACCTCACATGCACTCATTATTAAAAAAACAATCACTATTTGCTAACCAAACGCTTTTTCATTATTGACCACCGTATAAGCCATTGGCCTAATATTGACCCAGTGTTGGCTCGATGCCCATGCACATTAGCTATTGTGTACGGACTACTTTAGAAATGACGACGAGTTTGAGAGAAAAGAGGGAAATGCGAGAAAACATCGTGCTATAACAGCAAACACGAGATGGGAATCCAATCCAATGTTTATGCGACGCTAACCCAATATTATAACAACCGCGGGTTAACATATTGTGTGTACTACTCCCAAGCACAAGATTGTTCAATTCTTCTGACAATGGGCAAAATGCACTGCATATCCCCTCTCATGTTAAGATATAGGCTGGTTAGAAATATTGATTGTGCCAGCGAGGGTGATTTTATTACATTATAAAAAATATTCTCCTATAAATACCTAGGAGAGGTAGCGCACGCATACTTTCTACTAAAAACCAAACTGCCCTAAAAAATCCTCGAGGTTATATTGATTATTTCTAAAGTTAGACCATTTAAGATGTAAACAAATTCTGTGTTGAAAAGCCAGTTAATTTTACCCGGTGTCTACGGTTTTAAATTGCTGTTAAACATTTGGTGAGACCAGATTAATTAATGATTATCTCATGTAATAAGTCCCTGGTCACTGGAGGGAAGTCACAAATCGCCAATATATCCGGGATTGATCCCTTATGGGGCAAAGGATGAGCTACTGCAATTCTTTGGATACTCTGCTCTGACAAATTACTGCCTTTTGGATTTGCACAATAGTCCTGTACGTATTCTCTACGCTGCAATTGCTTGCACGTTTGATTAACGTTTGATTAACGTGGTGTGGGAAACTATCAATTTGGTTTGCATAATCTATCTTACGTAACCTATAAATAATAACGACTGGTTATTATTCGTGCATTCATATATTAACTGACGCGGATTGCGACCGATACGGTCGATCAAAATAAGAAATGGCATAATTATTAATTAATTACACCACTCAAGTGTATGTCAAATTACTGTATTGATCATCAGGTCATTCAACTACGCAATCACTAGCAAATTAATTGTGGATTTTTGTGTGCATGCATATCGACTGTCACTATCAATTCACGTATATGTAGGCCCATGGTATGTAAGCCACCAATGATGAAAAGTGATGACTTCATTTGCATTATATATCACTATCAAGTCATGTAGACCATAGGGATATAATTATATGCGACGGACTGATGAAAAGTGGCAATTCCATGTGAGTTTTCTGGCACCAGCACGTCATGTATAAGCGGCCAATGACTGATGCAATTACCCATAGTATACACACTAATGTAAGTAGACATTATTGCACACCCTAAACCTTTGGACAGTCTGGAAAACTGAATATACACAACCTCGATGTACAAAAATTTAACCGGATCGGTATTTGAGCCCATTACTTCTGAGTTTCGACCCACAACCGGACAGAACGAGCCAGCGGCGCCGTCCACACTATATTTAAATCATATTTATGAACTATATAGAAGAATCAAACACCATGCTGTGTGGAAAATGGCCAATCCATGACTTTATTGATAAAATAATATAATTTATGATATAATAAATAATTGAAAAAGTTAAAGTTAAATTAAATTTACAACAAAATGAATATTAAAACATTTATATCCAAATGGCTTATGATTAACAATTAGCAATGGTTTCAATAAATGAAGCCCTGAAGATTAATCCATGTGGTATACCTACAAGCTCTCTACAGTAATGATAAAATATACATATTGCTGCACATATCAGTTACAGCACTACTAACTAGATATAAAGCAAGATTTATTGATGAAAATCGCCAAACAGAAACTCCTGCTCCATTTATCAGAACTTTCACTGAAAACGCGCTAAAAAACCTGAATGTAATGATATACCCGAGAAGTGCCAACCACCTGACTATAAGAGTCCTGGTACCCCAGAAAACATAATTACAAATAATCCCTGCACGTCCAAAAACACTTATGAATGGCTTTGGCCATTTATAAGTCACATGTTAGTCATAAACATAAGTGTCCACTGACAAATGCGAATTATCTATCGTTACATGCTATAATCGTTTCTCCCTTTCTCGTTTTAACATCCGATTCTGAAATTGAGAGAGTATAGGTTGATTTACATTTCTCTACTTTAAAAATGTTGTGCGGCTCGAGCATATGGTCCATAATACCTGCCAGTCTATAGGAGGGATATCGTTAACCCTTTCAAGCTTGAATTTACCATTGTCATCTTCGTCCACTACAAGCCGCGAATTGCTGCCGCTATTCCCGACTTGTAGTGGACGAAGATGATTTGAAGTGGGTGAAAAATTTAAGAAAATTGCCATGTATTGGTAAAAGTTTCATGGATATTTCCCTTCTAAAACCCCTTAATTTCAGCAAAATGAAGTCTGTATTCAGATTTGTGAAATATTGCTTTGATGCATCATAGGGGCTTAAAGGGTTAAAGGACCAGCTTACCACCTAGTTTCAGTCACGGTTGTCAAAAAAACTAGATGTGTCTGATGCATTAGAAAGTTCAATGTTTACGCTTCTGACAAGGTTAGAAAATGTGACAACGATGACTAAAACAAGGCTAGGTATATATAGGAGCGCGCAGCGCGGGGCTGTCAATAACGTCAGTCCGCTAGTGAGACAATGTTTAAAAAGGTCGAGGAGACTGATCAATCGAGATCAGCTGCGGAGCTACCAGCCGCCAGAGGTGAGGAGCAATAACTGACCCCTTTGGGAGATGCTCTGATTGACCTTGGGCATTTATATCAGCAGCATTGAACCGCCATCGTTAACCAGCCACCCATTAGTTATCCGCCTGGACAGCTGCAATTAATCCAGAATTGTCTATGATCGTTTAGACACGATCTCATGATTTATCATCAATTCCTTGAAACACGCATTTTCTTCACCTGTGCATCCCGTAATGCTCTAGTAATCTACATAAGTGCACCTATTTAATGGACAGGGCGTATAAAGGACTCATATGCTTTTAGAACGGTGTATGCTCCTGTGGCCCAGTTTGTGCCTTTGAGAAACTTCATGCAATATATTGCGTCATCTGTATATTGTTCATAAGGTCCTTTATTTGGAAAGCCATAGAAAGCATTGTTTTCAACCATTATACATCGGTTGCATGTGTCCATATTCTCATATCATTAGCGAGTTAAGACATTCTGATATTGAGTGAGCTCATATCTAAGATATCATTCATTTAGATATTGATGAGGAGTTGGCTGAGGACCGAGCCATGAGGTGTTTCAGCACTGAGGGTCACCTCTTCTGTGGAGTTACTACAGCAATTGGCTTTAACCCTTACAACGCTGAATTAATTTAGTATAAATCATGGAGACCAAAGGGTTTTAATCAATTCGAAAGCATCATAAATGTCTTAGTTAGCTCTTTCTGATTCATTTGAATACATGTGTTATAGGTCTACGACCATTAGTAATATTTTTATTTTTACAGTGCGGGGATCGACTTTAGTCGTCAGAATCTGACGTCTAAAGACGTCAGATTCTGACGACTAAAGTCGATCCCGCGCTGTAAGGGATAATTGAGCGGTCTGTTAGGAACTGATCATAGCCTGATCATTTACCTTGGTGATGTCGCTTGTATTTATAAGACCGGCCACACTGAGTCAAAGGTTTTCTCGGCATCAATAAAGATCGCTCCTATTTTCGATGCCATTTCTTAGTGAATCCTATCTGACTTTCCTCTACCACCGTGAACGCATGTTCCATGGCGTTGAACCTGTTTCTGAAAATATTTTGCCAATTCTCAAAGAAATTTTCTTTCTCAAGAAAGTTTCTTACTCTGCCACCCACCCCACGCAGCTTAGCAGACTGGTGGGGCTATATTCCCATGGCTATTAGTCGTCCTTGCCTGGCTCAGGTAACATAACACATTCAGCTCTTTTTCAGAGCTTAATATGGTGTCTGAGACTAGGTGGTGAACTTATTCCTTTTTAATGGAATGTCAGGTTGGTCCTACTTGGTCTCACTACCCTGTCACGTGATCCCACAACAAATATAGACATTTTCCTAAATGTAAATAAAAGGTCTTTCAACTCAGTAATGTCTGTCCCTGATTGTACCAAAGGAAAAGTCGTCGTGAAATATCGTAGATATTGGTTGTGATGGGACCATTAGAATGATATATTTTTTTCAATCTGTTGTGTTTGTTGGTTTGATGTTGGTTTAATGATGGAAAAACACTTAAAGCGCTTTTAAAGAGATATTTTAAAGAGGTATTTTTAGATGAACGAAGAGACCAAGAGGTTTTTTCGCTGTGAAATCATCAGCTTCATTTGAATACCTATGTTATGGGTCTACGGCCATTATAAATATGTGGGGATCGATTTTAGACGACAAAATCTGGCGTCCATAGACGTCAGATTCTGACGTCTAAAGTCGATCCCGGCACTGAAAGGGTTAATGTTTAGCATCTTTACCCCAACAACATTGCATCAATGTCAAGTCAACGTTCGATAGGGTTTGTTGAATTAAATTTTCCGAGCATTATCAGCGTTTGCTGCCTACCTGGATTCGAACCAGACAGATAACAACCCACACAATATTTGAATGAGACGAGACATGTCGTCGTCAGTAAGCGTAGATGATCGGTACGGTGTGACGACGTCTACGACTACAAATCCACGTATCTCCATCGTATCTCCACGTATCTCCAGTGCGTTTTTTTAGAACGAAGGTGCTGTCTTTTTTCTTGTATTACCTGAGAACATTCATAGCCTATAAGTATACTCATTGCTCCCGGTATCTGTAAAACCTAGTTTAGATGTTATTGTTCTATTATGTTTTTATCACAAGTCGCTGAAGTAGCTACTGTTAGCTGATGTTTTTCATTGTATACATTTATGCGACTAGAAATAACTCTTATCTTATCTCGTGTCAGAATGCCTCGTGATCGTTGAATGTAGTAACATTATATTCAATGTTATATCATCAACAACGAAAAAAATATTATTCGTACACCTTATAATTATTGAAATATTTATCGTTCTAGAAAGTATCATAAAAGTTATCATGTTATAAAAATTAGCATTAAGTACATATGACTGCTCCTCTCATCAACAAACTAAAATTAATTTAAAAATCAACAAACAAATACACACAAATAAAATATTTATTGTATTAGAAACAAACATGATATATAAAAAGCGTAACTAAAAAAGACATATCATGCAGCAATAACATTGATTATTCGAAGTAGATGAGAACACGGTATGTGGGATTAGATTATTAATATCAACATTAATATATTGTCCTCTTATCAGTGATTCTCTCTCTATCATCATATTTTATGACTCGTCTGAAAATCCAGATGATTCTCTTTAACTATGTTCAGTTTAGTAGTATTTTCATCAGCTATGAAGTATTTCGTCTTCTTACATCTTGGTTTGTAGATCAAATTTTCTTCTGTAAAAAAAGACGGAAATGAAATAAGTAAAAAATTAATAGCAATAAAGATGATTTTTTACATAATTATAAAATAAATACTTTGTGTATTGGAGGGATACAGTTTAGTGCATAATAAAATGCTAGTGAGCAAAAAATGTTTTCTTGTAGTTTAATATTAAATGAACTCACTAAATGATTGTTGCTCTTTCATTTCTTTCACTTGTCTTTTTAACAATTGACCTAGCTGTCTTTGTTTAATAAACAAGAAGACAGTCAGAGGTATTCCTAGACATATCACCATTCCTCCAGCAGCCAACACAACATAAAAACTGAACTTCTGTGCCCTCAAATAACCTGCCTCACTGAAGCCTGTGTTTCTGTCGTCTGCTGATGTTTTCTGATGATGGTAGATTTTATTCTGCTCAGTGGATGTTGGAATCTCTGATGTGACGTCATCATCTGCAGATAAAGATGGTTGTATCGTCTTTATCGATGATGTGGTGATTTCTGTAAATAAATTAAAATTATGATGTAATATATGCTTACAATTATCTATGCATAAATGCTAGACATTGTATGTACATTTAATGAGTTGGAAAAACACATTGCATACTAGCTGAATTTAGTTATATTTTAAAGCCGTGCTCTCACTTGTTGGTGAGTGATTATAGTTTTTCTATATTCTAATTTAAAAACAAAGGTTCTCTTTAAAAACTATCAAGTTACAAAAGGAAAAAGAGTTTTTCTCTACCATTCTTTGTAGTACGACTTCTTGTCTCTGCTAGTACTCCTTCAGTACTCACAGCAAGTACCCTGAATGTCACCCCGGCTTTCAAATTCACAGTGTTTACTTCACCTGCATACTCTGATGTCTGTAATTGAAAAAAAAAGTATGCAAATCAAACACAAATTTAATATAAATTCCAGAATTGTCTTACCGTAGGCGAATCATATTTTTATGATCAGAAAAACAAATTTAACAATATTTTATGCTGCCCATTAAGCATTTTACAAAAAATTGCGGATAAAATAATAGATTTCTTGATAACCAGGAATGCGAATTTACAATGATAATAAATAATCGACCAGGTAAATGATATATTGATATTATTATTTCTACGTACCGTGTACATATAATTCCACTTCTCTTCTTCACGTATCTTCAGAACAATAATGTACAGAATCACTGACGTGTCTAGATTGACTCTGTACTTGTACGCTGGACGTTTCCATGACAACAAAATCTTATGTTTGTTGTTAGCAGAAATCATAGGCGGAAAACGAAATCTCCAATAAGCACTCTCACTAGATATCAAACCTGTGATGAAAATAATAGATTTAATTTATATACGACACTTCATATTGCATACAAGTTTATTCAAACCAATACTTCTGATATTAAAATTAAAAATAAATAATATAACTAAGTGAATCTAGCTGTAGTAAATGTAACGTTACTCACCAGGTGTCATTGTTGCTATGGCGTTACATGCAGTTTTACATCCTCCAGACTGAAAAGAAAACAACAACTAATATTAAGGATTGTTATGAGAGAATATACACAGTTTGCCCCACTATTCTAGGTTATCTATTCATTAAAAATAAGCATTTTATTTGTTTCTTTTTGACACATTATCAAACAAACCATATTAAAATAGAACCTTTTAGCAGAACAAAAGCGATCCTTAATGAAGAAATGAGAAAATAAATAAATGTTAATACATCGATTAAGATCAAAATAATCCTGGATATATTTTTTAATTATTAGCCTACTGTTAAGTAAGAATACTCACACAATGGATGTCATTTTCAGGTTCACAGACAATGTTTTCGGATTCAGTTATTGTTTTCTCACACGTTTCCCAGCACTGAAACATAAAAATGGAAATAACTGAATCATTATTTTACAACTTTTATTTTGACTGTAATAACACCATAATAATTTTCTCAGTTTATGTAACGCTATTTATTGAGGTACATATTGTAAGTATGTTTAACTGTAATTGAAGTGCCTGGACAATTTTACACAAGCCTTCTTGCATTTTTAATTCTATTTTAATGTTTGTATTTTGTCTCGAGGGCAGTGGCCTCACATAGGTTATGGTCTTTTATATGTACATTGTTTTGTAGTATTGTACCTGTAGAATGTTTCACAGTCTAAATAAACAACATTTTAAACATTTAAAGTGCTTAAATTAAATAACTTACCTTTGAACAGTCTGATGATTTGGAGCATTTGTCGTCAGAAACAGGAGCTGTCACGTGCTGAAACAATAACAAAATAAATAAACTAATTAGCCAAATGTAATCAGAAACAATTACAGTTTAACAGGGTAGATGGATAGATGCATCACGATAATATAATATAATTTATTGGAAAGTGATTAAAATGTTTTCTATAAATTAACAAAGCTTAATGTTGCAATTGTTTAAAATGATTTACATCAAAGTCACCTGCTCCAAACAGCTGATTCTACATTTAGTAATCTTGATCCAGTCATTTTCTGAAACGCTTTCAACTGAACTTGACAATGACGTCATTAAAGCTATCAATATCAACAAGGAAGACATTATGTGATATGAAGTGTTAGATCCAGTAGATTTATATTTACTCTTGTAATTATGTGAATTCACAGAGATGTACAAGATGCTGGTAAGAAAGGAATGACTGATGACTTATCCTATCTACATCATTTATATATAGAAGGAAGTGTATGTTTATCTTGTACGTGTTAACACAATATGATAGCGCAGCATGTTTCTGTAGGAGTCAATCTGAAGGATTATTACATTAATTGGCGCCTCTCTCTTTCTCAACATAACGCCCAGTTATCTCACAAGGTTAACATCACACTCCACCTGGTTAACACGTTGGTGTTAAAGTAATCAGTAGGTACGTATTACATAATGGGTGTGTGAAGGAATTATTCAAACCACAAACAATTTTATTCTTTTTTACAGTAAATGTTAAGTCAGCAAATCTAATTTCGCAATTTGTATTTTTAATTTTGCTAAAAACCATATAATTATAATCTTTATTAGCATGGACATCTTTTTCAAAGTTAAAATAACGGAACTGTTGTGTGACGATACGATTATATAATTGACACGCAAGATAACAAACATTTTTATAATTCACCTTTAATCGGGGATGGGATTGTAAAAAATATATAAATGCACATCCATTATGTATTTTTTGTTATAATGTGGTATGATCTTCTCCTTGACTGGACCAGCTGACGGCCTAGCTATGTAACTTGAAGTTTTGGTTTCTGATCACCCCCCCCCCCCCCCGGACTAAACTTTGCACCAATTAACTAATCGGTGAGTAAAATGTATGAAGACTCAATCTCTACATATGAGTGTTATATATCTAAACATAACTAGTTATGAGCTGTGATTACCTAAATCTCACCTAATATTCCAGTGGTGATTTTAACACCAGATAATTAAACTGATCAACAGCAGCCTCAAATAACGGCTCCGACATTTTACATATTGAATATTGATAAGTTATATTACACATTAAATAATTGAGTGGATGCTTTGAGGAAAATTAATATCAAGACCTATTCAGCATACATTGTTATTTATATGAGTAACTGTATGATCATCAAGTACGTGTGCATATTTTTTATTTAGATTAGGATGATTAGGAACTAACTGTGGTCATTCAGCCTACTCATTTCATCTAAATACGAACAGTTCAGATCCTGTGAAGATGTTTATGTTAAGATGGCCGATTTGATATAAACGAAGTGTTACTACGATGGGAAGAAATCAGAATGATACTTTATATTTGCGGCATTTAAAGATAATATTTTATTTATTATTTGACAATATTGAAGTGATTATGTTGATAATCTGATCATGATCTGCTCCTTTACCTGACCAGCTGACGGTTGATGACTTGGTGCCTTGTTATTCAAACCTTTTCTTTGACCAAACTTTACACGGATTTTACTCTATTGTGAGAAAAATGTGTGAAGAAACTGTCACCTGAGATTTCAGTGCTGATTGATAATACAACACCAGACAATAACAGCGAGTGATTTTTCTATATATTCACATAATTACACTTTAAATGTTATTGTTCTATTGCATGTACATGTACCCCGAGTACGAAATAAAATATATTATTATTAACAACCTCAACTGAAAGTCACCACTCACAAACTGATCCATTATTTGAAAAAAATTCAAATAAATGAGTTATATTATTTTTTCTTAGTCGGTACATTTACACCGCATCGACGATTGCAAGTTAAATATAATAATTATGTATCCGCATGTTTGACAGTGCTAGTGTTAATATTCAATTATTATCCAAGTATTTCACAATTTTACGAGACAATATGTAATTCTATATATTAAAAGGCCGGGTCTATTTGCCCCGTCACGGGGCCCACAAGGCAAGAAAAGTGTGTTGGATAACCCGTGACGGGGCAAATAACAGTTAAATCCTCTTCCATGTCCCGTGACGGGGCGTGGAACCGCTGATTTTGTGCCTTCCATACACCGTGGCGGCCGAAATAAAGGAAAATTAGCGTTATACAGCCCGCTGCGGTGTATGCAAGATAATTAAAGTGTCCTTGGGCACCCCGTGAATGATGTAACGAGGTTTCTTATTGGTTGTCAAAAGAAGCATTACATTGGGTCCATTCGACTAGCACAATAAATATGTTCGCATTTCTAATTTTCAAAAGCAACTACATCGATTAGTGGAGTATGTTCCGAGGCCGACAGGCATGTACATCGATCATGAGATCATCCACAGTTACTCGTCATGCAGCCCCGTGGGGCCAATGCACAGGTCCACATCTTAGTGTAGGGAGCGTTTGATATTCAATTCGAAATAAACATATGCAGTGTGTAGCGAGCCCCGCCCGAGAGAGGAGGTTTACCCAGTGTGCAGTGAGCCCCTCATCCCTCCTGAGAGAGGAGGTTTACCTAGTGTGCAGTGGGCCCTTCAACCCTCTTGAGAGAGGAGGTTTAAACAGTGTGCAGTGGGCCCTTCATCCCTCTTGAGATAGGAGGTTTACCCATTGTGCAGTGAGCCCCTCATCCCTCCTGAGAGAGGAGATTTACCTAGTGTGCCGTGGGCCCTTAATTCATCCCTCTTGAGAGAGGAGGTTTACCTAGTGTACAGTGGGCCCTTCATCACTCCTGAGAGAGGAGGTTTACCCAGTGTGCAGTGGGCCCCTCATCCCTCCTGAGAGAGGAGATTTACCTAGTGTGCCGTGGGCCCTTAATTCATCCCTCTTGAGAGAGGAGGTTTACCTAGTGTACAGTGGGCCCTTCATCACTCCTGAGTGAGGAGGTTTACCCAGTGTGCAGTGGGCCCCTCATCCCTCTTGAGAGAGGAGGCTTATACCTACTATGCAGTGGGCCCTTCATGCATCTTGAGAGAGGAGGTTTACCCAGTGTGCAATGGGCTCTTTATCCCTCTTGAGAGAGGAGGTTTAAACAGTGTGCAGTGGGCCCTTCATCCCTCTTGAGAGAGGAGGTTTACCCAGTGTGCAGTGAGCCCCTCATCCCTCCTGAGAAAGGAGGTTTACCTAGTGTGCAGTGGGCCCTTCATCCCTCTTGAGAGAGGCGGTTTGCCCGGTGTGCAGTGGGCCCCTCATCCCTCCTGAAAAAGGAAGTTTACCTAGTGTGCAGTGGGCCCTTCATCCCTCTTGAAAGAGGAGGCTTATACCTACTGTGCAGTGGGCCCTTCATCCCTCTTGAGAGAGGAGGTTTAAACAGTGTGCAGTGGGCCCATCCTCCCTCTTGAGAGAGGAGGTTTATTCCTACTGTGCAATGGGCCCTCCGTCCCTCTTGGGACAGGAGATTTACCCAGTGTGCAGTAGGCCTCTCCTCCCTCCTGAGAGAGGATGCTTACCTAGTGTGCAGTGGGCCCCTCATCCCTCCTGAGAGAGGAGGTTTACCTGATGTGCAGTGGGCCCTTAATTTATCTCTCTTGAGAGAGGAGGTTTACCTAGTGTGCAGTGGGCCCTTCATCACTCCTGAGAGAGGAAGTTTACCCAGTGTGCAGTGGGCCCCTGATCCCTGACTGGCCCTGAAAGATGAGGTTTACCCAGTGTGGAACCAGCCCCTCATCCATCCTAAGGATGAGGTTTAGCTGGTGTGCAGTGGGCCTCTCATTCCTCCTAATAGATGAGGTGTACCTAGCGTGTAGTGGGCCCCTCATCCCTTCTGAGAGATAAGGTTTTAGTCAGTGTGCAGCGAGCCCTCATCCATCCTGAAGATGAGATTTAGCCGGCAGTGTGCAGTGAGCCCCTCATCCATAACTGGGCCTGAAAGATGAGGTTCACCCAGTGTGTAGCGAGCCTTTCACTCTCTCAGGGTGAAAATTTACACAGTGTGTAGTGAGCCCCTCATCTCCGAGAGATGAGATTATCAGATTTTCCCTATATTAACATTCTGATGTCCAGAATATCACATATCTTATGTATTAGCACTCTCCATTCTAGAGTATCACATGTATTAACTCTCTGGAGTCTAGAGTATGACATGTCTCATGTGTCAACCCTCTGTGGACTAGACTACCATATTTTCTCTACGTTAACCTTCTGATGCCTAGAGGTTCACATATCTTATTTATTAGGCCTCTGTGGATTAGAGTATCATACGTATTAACCCTCTTTGTTCTAGAGTATCACGTTTCTAATGTGTTAACCCTCTGTGGACTACACTATCATGTTTATCTTATTTTAACCTACTGATGCCTAGAGCATCATAAATGGTATTGATTAACCTTCTATAGGCTACAGTTTGACATGTATTAACCCTCTGAGGCCCAGAGAGTAGATAGTACCACGTTTCTCTAATATTAACCCTATGTGGACTAGATTATTAAATTTCTTCCATATTAACCTTTTGATGTCTGGAGTATCACATTTCTTATTTATCAACCCTCTGTTGACTAGACTATCTCAAGTATTAACCCTCTGTGGTCTCGAGTATTACGTTTCTGATATATTCACCCTACGTGAACTACACTATCATGTTTAGCTTATTTTATATCCTACTGATGCCTAGTTCATCACATATGTTATTTATTAACCCTCTAGGCTGGAGTATTGCGTGTAATAACCCTCTGAGGTCGAGAGTCGATAGTATCACGTGTCTCAAATATTAAACCTCTGTAAACTAGACTATCAAATTGCTTCCATATACACCTTTTGGTGCTTGGGGTATCACATGTCTTATTTATTAACCCTCTGTTGACTGTCGCAAGTATAAACCCTCTAGAGTATCACGTTTCTTATGTCTTAACCCTCTGTGGACTACACTGTCATGTTTTCTTTTTTAACCTACTCATGCCTAGAGCTTCATAGATGTTTTTTCTTAACCCTCCATAGGCTAGAGTTTGACATGTATTAACCCTCTGAGGTCCAGAGGGTCGATAGTATCACGCGTGTCTCGTGTATTACTGCGCTTGGACTAGTTACCATATTTCTTCTATATTAACCTTGTCATACCTAGAGTATCATAATTATGTTTTATTTATTAACCCTTTCCGGACTAGAGGAACACATGTATTAATCCTCTGGGGTCTCTGGTATCACGTGTCTCAACTATTAATCTTCTGCGACTAGACTATTATATTTATCTAATGTTAACCTTCTGTTGCCTGGAGTATTACATGTCTTCTGTATTAAAGCAGACACAATCAGGCTAAAATTTATATAAATATTTTTTATACTGATGAATTTTAAAAGCAGATATTCACGAAACTTTGGCCTAACGCTATCTACGCTAGAAAAGCTAGGTGGATAAATGGGAGTTAGAGAAAAAATTAGCAAAATACTTTGATAGTAATCAAAGTTTTAAAGATAATTGTTTTATTATTGTGTTATTATTGCACACTGGGAAAACCTTATCTCTTAGGAGGGATGAGAGGCTGGTTGCACACTGGTGAGCTTCATCTCAGGGAGAAGTAGGGGCTGTAGGGTGGGCTGGTTGCAGATTAGGTGAACTTCATCTCTCAGGCAGAGTCAGGGATTTGGTGCTTACTGCACACTAGGTGAACCTCATCTCTCAGGAGGGATGAGGGGCCAATGCACACTAGGTAAACCTCAACACTCAGGGGGTATGAGGGGCCAACTTAACACTAGGACTTGTAAACCTTATCTCTCGGAAGGGATGAGGGGCCCACTGCACAGAAGGTAAACTTCATCTCTCAGGGGGGAGTGCTCATTGTACACTGGCTAAACCTAATCCTTAGAAGGGGCTGGTTGCACACTGGTAAACTTCATCTTTCAGGGATGAGGGGCCCACTGCACACTGGGTGAACATCATCTCTGATGCAGTGTCAAGAATGAGGGGATGACTGCACAGTATGTAGACCTCATATATTAGAAGGGGTGAGGTGTCCATTCCACACTGACTAAACCTCATCCTTACCGTATCCCCGCGCATAAACGTGCATGCACTTATAAGTGAAATTCGAACGTCATTTCTCCAAAAATATTCTTGTTCGTTTATAAATGCATGCACTTATATTCGAATACCAAGTGCATTCACTTATATTCGAAAATTACTACGCGTACCACGATGTAACTCAAGACATATAATTCAGGTGAGAATAATAATAATATGACTATATTGACTTATAGACTATTACTAGTTAATGCCCATAATAATTTTAAAAAAATGCTGATCGTAAATACAAACTACAATATTATTTTTTATTATTTATTAACGGGTAGATATTAGGAGAGAATTGCCCCATATTACAGATATGCGCCAACAGTTCAAGGCGTCAAAGCGATAGGGTATGGGTATGATAGCTGAAAAGTGGGGACAAATGAGGTGTGATATAACAGTTCAGGTAGTGTCAACAGCTATTTCCTGGAGTCACTCCTGCAAGGTAACTTCAAAGTAACTATCCCAATGATTACTAAACTAGCTCAGTTTACTTTGAATTGGAATAAATCAAATAATTACGATTTTAACGAATTGGAATAAATTTAAAATTATCTTTATGTTCGAATAAAAGTGCATGCACTTATTTTCAAAAACTAAGTGCATTTTCGAATATAAGTGCATGCGCGGGGGTACGATAATTAGGATGGATGAGGAGCTGGTTGTAAACCTCATATTTTAGGCCCAGTTTGGGACGAGGGGCCCACTGCACACTGGGTAAACCTCATCTCTCAGGGATGAGAAGATGGGGTTTGTTACACACTGAATATGTTTATTTCGAGCTAAATATTAAAAGCTTCTGCACTAAGACGTGGGCCTGTGCATGGGCCCCGAGGGTCCGTATGACGAGCGACTGTGGATGATCTCTCGATTGATGTACATGCCTGTCCACTCTTCTGATAATAACCAGGAATATGATAATTAAGTGTTTTTCATGTGGATATTACATAATATTATCAAAACTAACCAATACTAAGCGAGGTCAAGTATGTGTGTAGGCCTATTAAATAATCTATCCTATCCGATTATTATTCAGTCTATACATGTCAGTTATGATTTAAAGTTGGTGGGTCGTTATACTTCACTGAATCAAAATATTTACGTTGCGATAGACCCACTCCTGTCGAAGTTGACCTTATTGCGCATGCCTGCCTTTGTATTAGGCGTCCTAAA
Source organism: Flabesymbios commensalis (assembly GCA_964017125.1). NCBI lineage: Eukaryota > Metazoa > Annelida > Polychaeta > Terebellida > Flabelligeridae > Flabesymbios > Flabesymbios commensalis. The sequence goes on from OZ024906.1 coordinate 51,087,441, forward strand.
TGTTTACTCAGCGAATCACAACGACCCACCTACATTATTCCCCCCATCCGTCTCTTCACCGCGAACACGACCAGTAGGCCTTTCTGCATCTGCAACGCCGACCACCCAATATTAAAGTAGGCGAGTCGTCACTATTTACTGAACACATGTCGTAGGACCACCCGCATGCGCAGTATGGTTCTAAGGTTGGGGTTGTCAAGGTAAATATTATTGATAAGTGAGCGAAACTTCTCACCTGGTTTAGTCTATAGCCTACTAGCTTTGACATACTGTCTTCTAATTTTGGCCACTATACCGCTATGGTGGGGACGCTCGGAGCTTATATTTTACCTTGATATTTTCCCTAAATTATTCTCAACCCTTTCAGTGCGGGGACCGTCTATAGACGTAAACGACCCCCGCACTGAAGGAATTAGCAAATTGTAATGACCATAGACCCATAACATAGATATTCAAATGAAGCAGAAAGAGCTAACTTAGCTATTTGTGAAGATTTCAAATTGGAACAACTCTTTGGTCTCCATGGTTGATACGCAAATATTTCAGCATTGTAAGTGTTAAACCATCTAGATATTAATGAATTCATATTTATTTTGCCAACGTTCTAAGGTATGTGGGCCATCAAAAGTGAATAACGTCTGACCTGTTTTAACTAGGCAATGTTGATGGGTTGACTCAGATTTTAGTCCTAAAGTATATTTGTTTTATACCACTCCATGGCGATGACTTTTTCCTGAGGTCACATAGTGAGCGCACGATATTACTGCAATACATGTTTCAAATTAACGTTATCATTATTACATTTAGTTATAAACAAAAAAAAATACATATTTGTGAATTAATTTATACTATTCGCCTTCTGTTTTATGAGTAGGCCCATGGTTTATCCTCCTCCAGTCTGTGACGACTATTAGTTTCTGGGAGTAGTAACAATCTGTTAAATTTGTCCTTGTATTAAAACTGATTAGGGCAAAGTGAACACTATTATCATCGCTTGATTAAATTAAGTTATTATCGCCTTTATCCAAGGTACCATTTATGATTTACCAAAAAGTTTTAAAATAGCATTATGTTTATACTTATTTATAATAATATTTGAGGAACTATAAAATGTATGGTGAATTTGCTTTTTTTCCAAAAAGTCAAAAATACATTGTGAACGCTTTATCCCAAGTACCGCTAGTCCATATTCCTCATACTGTACTTTTGTATGTAGACACTTACCTGCCTGAGTACGAAATGAAAAGGTTTTGGTCATAGCGCAATGATTTGTAGTGATTGTCAATTAAAATACTTGGCAGAGATGCATTCATTTTCGCCTCATGGCGAAAACACATCTTATTTTCCTATCAACAAGGGCTCAGGGGCACATATTTTCTGTATTTTACATCTGTGTACATATACTAGTATTCTATTGGGTGGCGAAAAGTGTAGGGGGTAGGCCTACTATCCTGTTCAATTAATACAAATGGAAGTATTAGAATTTAGTGCTTTGTTTACAATTGTCCCGGAACGATATTATGGTAGTTTGTATAGCTACTGGAGAATTTGATAATGTACAGACAAGAAGTAGGTAATCCTTTTGTGGATAACTTTTGTGTTACTCTGCGACCATGTGAACACATTCAATTATAAAGTTAATGATGAGATAATAATAATTACAAATGTTGCAATTCCATTTATTAGTTTTTAAACATGAAGAAAATCATATCACACATAAAATAATGTAGATCTTGTTTATGTTTCTTATACAGATAAAACAAAAATAGCCAGTGACTATTCAACACAGAGTGTTCATATAGAGTGTCCATATATATTCTTCTAAAACCACTGGCGTCTCGCTGAAAATAAAATAATGAGTGGATCAATGAAACATTATTTCTTTTTTTAATATGTTCTATTCGTGGTGATTAAATTCGAAATTTGCATTTAATATGTTGATAATTTTTTTTACAATATAATAACTACAAGAACTTAAATATTTGTTGGGTAACACATAAATTAGGTAGATAGTCATACCTACATTTATCTCTCATACACTACTGTATCATCTGTACACGGGGCAATCGTGTCTCCAGGAGAATGATCTAAAAATTGTATCGCTGTACCTTTATCCTGTACAAAGAAAACAAAAACAAATATCACTATAGCACAATTTATTCATTACGAGAACGAAGATTGAAATAGCTCTATAACCCACTTGTTTTATGTAGGATATATAAGAAGGTTTGTATTGTTACTTAGGCCGGGATGTTTCTTTGGGTTAAATATGTCGGTTGAAAAGATGTAAAACCTACTACTTTTTATTTGGGTTAAATAGAAGGTTCAAATAGTTAAATAGCCCAGTAGGTAATTTTCTGTGGGCTAAATAAGAAGGTGCGGATAGCTATTTAACCCGGTGGATTTAGTCTGGATAAAATATCAAGGTTGAGAAAGTTTTATATTACCCAGCTGCTTTTCGGTGGGTAAAATGGGAATGTTGTAAACGTTTATAACATTGTGAAAAATGTTTTCATTTGGTTATCATGGGAACAGAAATTTCAGGATAGCAAATTATTATTGAAAATGGGGTGTACATGTGAACTGGTACTCTTAATGTTACCATAAATGAGCATTTGTGTAAATATAATGTGACGAAATCTGTAAGGTTCATCACGGAAACGCCCCATTTACACAAATGTTATCCCCACTTAGCGAGAAATAGAAATATATCAAATAAAAAAAAAAATTAGAACATGTTTGAAACTAACAAAAATCAAATTTAAACAGTTTTAATATGTAGAGTAACACAAATAGAACATATTATTTTTTCAATCTGGGTACCTTTAAATATGTCGGTTGAAAAGTCATAGGCCTAAAACCTACTTGCTTTATTTGGGGTGAATACAGGGTTCAAATAGTTAAATAGCCCAGTAGGTGATTTTCTGTGGGCTCAATAAGAAGGTTGGGATAGTTATCTAACCCGGTGGATTTGGTGTGGATAAAATATCAAGGTTGAGATAGTTCCATATTACCCAGCTGCTTTTCTGTGGGTTAAATGGGAATGTTGTAAATGTTTATAACCCAGATGCTCTGTTGTGGGCTAAATAAGAAGGTTGAAATAGGCATATAATCCGGGTTATTGATTGCGGGTTAAATAAGAAGGTTGAAATTGTTATTTAGCCCTGGTTATTTGGTGTGGAAATAGTTATTTAGCCTGTATGTTTTGTTGTGTATTAAGTAAGTACATAGGTTGACATAGTTATTTATTCAAGGTGATTTGATGTGGGTTGAAGACGAAGATTGAAATAGCTCTATAACCCACTTGTTTTATGTGGGTTATATAAGAAGGTTCGTATTGTTACTTAGCCCGGGATGTTTCTGTGGGTTAAATATGTCGGTTGAAAAGATATATAACCTACTACCTTTTATTTGGGCTAAATAGAAGGTTCAAATAGTTAAATAGCCCAGTATGTGATTTTCTTTGGGCTAAATAAGAAGGTTGGCATAATTATCTAGCCCGGTGGATTTTGTGTGGATGAAATATGAAGGTTGAGATAGTTCTATATTACCCAGCTGCTTTTCTGTGGGTTAAATAAGAAGGCTGTAAATGTTTATAACCCAGATGCTTTGCTGTGGGCTAAATACGAAGGTTGAAATAGGTATATAGTCTGGATTCTTAATTGCGGGTTAAATAAGAAGGTTGGAATCGTTATTTAGCCCGGGTTGTTTGATGTGGAAACAGTTATTTAGCCTAGATGCCTCGTTGGGGGGTAAATAAGTAGGCCACATATTATTCCGGCTGATTTTATGTGGGTTGAAGACGAAGAATGAAATAGCTTTATGACCCACTTGTTTTTATGTGGGTTATATAAGAAAGTGTTTACTGTTATTTAGCCCAGGTTGTTTTTCAGGATGTGAAAAAAACGTGGGGGGGGGGGGCTTGGTGCCGGCCCTCAAGTTTTTTGTTGGTATGCTAAGGCCAATTTAGGGCGCTTTTTAAAATAATGTGTCGAAAAAAACGGGGCCGTCCCCCTCCCTCGCCTGGACCTGCGGCCGACATTCCCCGTACTAAGTTGACTATAGATTTACCCAATGTTGGCTTAATGTTGGCCCAGTGTCGTAGACGGTGGACCAACAATAAAGTAACATTGGGTGAATGTCTCAGATACTAAGCAATGTAAAATGCACAGCGGGCGTCGTAATCTAACCTGTTGCGACCACTGTTTGTATGGAAATTTAGCATAAATCAAATGCGGCCACGGACGATAATACGTGTAGTTGCCAATTCACATATATTTGGTAGTAATCTAGCTTTCATATCTTTTGTAAATGTTGCAAGCGATAATAATTGTCAGGAGTCAGGGATATATTTACATTTGTACAAGTTTATTTTTACGCGGCATAACTTACCTGTTCATTTTGATAAGGTCTTGGTGTAGGCTATTCAGTTCCGTGAATGAGCGCCAAAAACAAACATTGACATCAGGGCATTGAAAGAACGATTTTGATTGGTTGTCATTGTCGGGTTAAATAAGGATTTTAGTCTTCTTGCACACCCCGTGACGGGGTAAATAGACACTTCCATATTAAAATGCTGCTTTAAAAAATTGAAAAAAGTCGAAAAATCAATTATGTTTTTAATAAGACGTTGAAGTTTTTGTTTCAAGTAGTTGGGAAAGATACATTGGACCAAGTATGGTATTCTACCCCGACCAACGAAAAAGTGGCTTGGGCTGCTGCCCCGTTCTGCCATTCAAGTTTTCAAAGAAACACAATGTTTCTTCCCCGCTCACTTGTAAAGATTCAATATTGTGAGGAGAGTCTGTGACCGAGAGGTAGTGTACTCGGCCTCAGACCGCCATGGCTCGAATTCTGTGTCTGGAGGGCAGCGGCATCTCATTCATCTCACCACCTCAGGAGGTCCACCTGGCCCAGTTTAGCCTACATATGCACAAAGGTGGCCTAAAACTCCATTCATTTCATTTTTCGTGTTACACGATTAGATAAGCTAATCCCCGCCGTCATTCAGTTTTATTTAAATACGTTTTAAAAAAGAACAATACGGCTTTAAACGGTTGTATATACGCTTCTTTTTTTATAAATGTCAATAATTTGGTACATCTCGTCTGTCAAGGATTGTCTATGCCGAAATAACATCAGTCGGGAGGAGGACGTGGACTGTAATTTCACACCAGACAGATTTGTTCTGTTACCAACCACAACTCAGGGTTAGCTCGACGAAGGCTCACTGGGTGGTTCAAGCCACTGATTAATTCAGTCCAGAATATAGTCTTGATTCAAGGATGCGACATTTTGGGAGGGAGCGTCTCAGTGATATGGTCATTGGGGATGATTAGCTGCTGATTATACCGTAAGTACAGTCATTTAAAACACACCAGTACATTATTTTCTTTGTCCGACCACTACATTTGAAGCCGGGAATGGAAAGTTATTGTTGACCTGGTACAGACCAATTATCATGGTATGACTATGGTATTAAAATCAGGCAGGTGTGACCGAGCTGTTGATTATGAGGGATCCTCATTATGTTCAGATGTGTTTTAAGTCTCTTAAAACCCTCAGAGTTCTACATTCTTAGCTGTGGAATAACACTCGGCCTTCGGCCTCGACCCTTTGCACAGCTAAGAATGTAGAGCTCCTCGGGCGTTATCCTATACGTAAATCAGACCCGTACGAACGCCTCACCAACGGCTCTTTCATTCCCTCTCTATTTGTCGTCCTTACCTGGCTTTGGTATTATAACACCTTCAGCTCTTTCCCAGAGGTTAATATAGTATGTAAAACTAGGTGGTTAACTTATCCCTTCTTAATGGAATAAAAAAAAGCTCTTCAAATACATTTCTTATTAAACCTGACTCAGACTTAGAACTAATTATCCGTCACACAATGACCTCAACAACAACAAAATATGTCCAAATTTTAAAATGAAACATCTTTATTTTTCTTCAAAGAAACAATATTTTTTACGTGCATACGTAGAATACAATTTTTTTAAATTTAATCAGATTAATAATGTAGCATAGCTTACTAAGAAAAAAATCCAAAATGGCCGCTAAAACAATGCTATCATGATTGACTGTATCGTCAGTCCTAATGCACAGTTTTTTAGAGTCAAGAAACTCATTGTAATGTTTGAATTAAAACAATAATCAGATATAATCAGATAAGTGATTAATCACAGTTAAATCTAAGATGACCGCCAAGTCGATCCCGGCACTGAAAGGGTTAATGTTTAGCATCTTTACCCCAACAACATCGAATCAAAGTTAAGTCAACGCTCGATAGGGTTTTTTGAATTAAATTTTCCGAGTATTATCAGCGACTGCTGCCTTCCTGGATTCGAACCAGACAGATAACAACCCACACACTATTTGAATAAGACGAGACATGTCGTCGTCAGTAATCGTAGATGTGACGGTACGGTGTGACGACGTCTACGACTACAATTCCACGTATCTCCATCGTATCTCCACGTATCTCCAGTGCGGTTTTTTAGAACGAAGGTGCTGTCTTTTTTCTTGTATTACCTGAGAACATTTATAGCCTATAAGTATACTCATTGCTCCCGGTATCTGTAAAACCTAGTTTAGATGTTATTGTTTTATTATGCTTTTATCACAAGTCGCTGAAGTAGCTACTGTTAGCTGATGTTTTCATTGTATACACTTATGCGACTATAAATAACTCTTATCTTATCTTGTGATCGTTAAATGTAGTAACATTATATTTTATGTTATATCATCAACGACAAAAAAATATCATTCGTACACCTAACGATTAATGAAATATTTATCGTTCTAGAAAGTATCATAAAAGTTAGAATGAATCGGCTTGATCATGTTATAAAAATTATCATTAAGTACATATGACTGCTCCTCTCATCAACAAACTGAAATTAATTTAAAAATCAACAAACAAATACACACAAATAAAATATTTATTGTATTAGAAACAAACATGATATATAAAAAGCGTAACTAAAACAGACATATCATGCAGCGATCATATTGGACTTCTTATGGCATAACATTGATTATTCGAAGTAGATGAGAACACGGTAAGTGGGATTAGATTATTAATATCAACATTAATATATTGTCCTCTTATCAGTGATTCTCTCTCTATCATCATATTTTATGTTTCGTCTAAAAATCCAGATGATTCTGTTTAACTATGTTCAGTTTAGTAGTATTTTCATCAGCTTTGAAGTATTTTGTCTTCTTACATCTTGGTTTGTAGATCAAATTTTCTTCTGTGAAAAGGACGAAAATGAAATAAGGCAAAAATTAATAGCAATAAAGAATATTTTTTACATAATTATAAAATGAATACTTTATGTGTATTGGAGGGATACAGTTTAGTGCATAATAAAATGCTAGTGAGCAAAAAAGGCTTTCTTGTAGTTTAATATTAAATGAACTCACTAAATGATTGTTGCTCTTTCATTTCTTTCACTTGTCTTTTTAACAATTGACTTAGCTGTCTTTGTTTAATAAACAAGAAGACAGTCAGAGGTATTCCTAGACATATCACCATTCCTCCAGCAGCCAACACAACATAAAAACTGAACTTCTTTGTCCTCAAATAACCTGCCTCACTGAAGCCTGTGTTTCTGTCGTCTGCTGATGTTTTCAGATGATGGTAGATTTTATTCTGCTCAGTGGATGCTGCAATCTCTGATGCGACGTCATCATCTGCTGATAAAGATGGTTGTATCGTCTTTGTCGATGATGTGGTGATTTCTGTAAATAAATTAAAACTATGATGTATTATATGCTTAAAATTATCTATGCAATAAATGCCGAAAATTCTATGTACATTTAATGAGTTGGAAAAACACATTGCATACTAGCTGAATTTAGTTATGTTTTAAAGCCGTGCTCTCACTTGTCGGTGAGTGATTATAGTTTTTCTATATTCTAATTTAAAAACAAAGGTTCTCTTTAAAAACTATCAAGTTACAAAAGGAAAAAGAGTTTTTCTCTACCTTTCTTTGTAGTACGACTTCTTGTCTCTGCTAGTACTCCTTCAGTACTCACAGCAAGTACCCTGAATATCACACCGGCTTTCAAATTGACAGTGTTTACTTCACCCGCATACTTTGATGTCTGTAATTGAAAAAAAGTATGCGAATAAAACACAAATTTAATATAAATTCCAGAATTGTCTTACCGTAGGCGAATCATTTTTTTATCATCAGAAAAAAAAAAAATTAATAATATTTTATGATGCCCATTAAGCATTTTACAAAAAATTGCGAATAAAATAATAAATTTCTTGATAATGAGGAATGCGAGTTTACAATGATAATAAATAATCGACCAGGTAAATGATATATTGATATTATTATTTCTACGTACCGTGTACAAATAATTCCACTTCTCTTCTTCATGTATCTTCAGAACAATAACGTACAGAATCACTGACGTGTCTAGATTGACTCTGTACTTGTACGCTGGACGTTTCCATGACAACAAAATCTGATGTTCGTTGTTAGCAGAAATCATAGGCGGAAAACGAAATCTCCAATAAGCACTCTCACAAGACATCAAACCTGTGATGAAAATGATAGATTTATTTTATATACGACACTTCATATTGCATACAAGTTTAATCAAACCAATACTTCTAATATTAAAATTAAAAAAAAATAATCTAACTAAGTGAATCTAGCTGTAGTAAATGTAACGTTACTCACCAGGTGTCATTGTTGATATGGCGTTACATGCAGTTTTACATCCTCCAGACTGAAAAGAAAACAACAACTCATATTTAGGATTGTTATGAGAGAATATACACAGTTTGCCCCACTAATCTAGGTTATCTATTCATTAACAATAAGCATTTTATTTGTTTCTTATTGACACATTATCAAACAAACCATATTAGAATAAAACCTTTTAGCAGAACAAAAGCGATCCTTAATGAAGAGATGAAAAAATAAATAAATGTTAAAACATCGATTAAGATCAATATAATCCTGGATATATTTTTTAATTATTAGCCTACTGTTAAGTAAGAATACTCACACAATGGATGTCATTTTCAGGCTGACAGACAATGTTTTCGGATTCCGTTATTGTTTTCTCACACGTTTCCCAGCACTGAAAAATAAAAATGGAAATAAATGAATCATTATTTTACAACTTTTATTTTGACAGTAAGTGTTTTAGAGAAACAATAACACCATAAAAATTTTCTCAGTTTATGTAACGCTATTTATTGAGGTAAATAATTTAAGTTTGTTTAACTGTAATTAAAGTGCCTGGACAATTTTATACAAGCCTTCTTGCGTTTTTAATTCTATTTTAATGTTTGTATTTTGTCTCGAGGGCAGTGGCCTCACATAGGTTATGGTCATCTATATGTACATTGTTCTACAGTACCTGTACCTGTAGAATGTCTAACAGTCTAAATAAACATCATTTTAAACATTTAAAGTGTTTAAATTAAATAGCTTACCTTTAAACAGTCTGATGATTTGAAGCATTTGTCGTCAGAAACAGGAGCTGTCACGTGCTGAAACAATAACAAAATAAATAAACTAATTAGCCAAATGCAATCAGAAGCAATTACAGTTTAACAGGGTAGATGGATAGATGCATCACGATAATATAATTTATTGGAAAGTGACAAAAACATGTTTTCTATAGATTATCAAAGCTTAATGTTGCAATTGTTTGAAATGATTTACATCAAAATTACCTGCTCCAAACAGCTGATTCTACATTTAGTAATCTTGATCCAGTCATTTTCTGAAACGCTTTCAACTGAACTTGACAATGACGTCATCAAATCTATCAATATCAACAAGGAAGACATTATGTGATATGAAGTATTAGATCCAGTAGATTTATATTTACTCTTGTAATTATGTGACTTCACAGAGATGTACGAGATGTTGGAAGGAAGGAATGACTTATGACTTATCCTATCTACATCATTTATATATAGAAGGAAGTGTATGTTTATCTTGTACGTGTTAACACAATATGATAGCGCAGCATGTTTCTGTAGGAGTCAATCTGAAGGATTATTACATTAATTGGCGCCTCTCTCTTTCTCAACATAACGCCCAGTTATTTCACAAGGTTAACATCACACTCCACCTGGTTAACACGTTGGTATTAAAGTAATCAGTAGGTACGTATTACATAATGGGTGTGTGAATGAATTTGTCAACCCACAAACAATTATATTCTTTTTTAAAGTAAATGTCAAGTCAGCAAATCTAATTTCGAAATTTTTATTTTTTATTTTGCTAAAAACCATATAAATATAATCTTTATTAGCCTGGACGCGCTGGTTATCTCGGCACAAGCGTTTTTAGCTTGAATTTTACATTCACATTTCACTATTTTGTCCCTGACAAATTAATGTATTAAAGTAATATTTCAAATGTCCTCCAAAAGGAAAAAAATTGTATGTTATGTAACTTGAAGTTTCGTATTCTGATCACCCATCCCCCCCCCCCCCCGGGACTAAACTTTGCACCAATTAACTTATCGGTGAGTAAAATGTATGAAGACGCAATCTCTACATATGAGTGTTATATCTCTAAACATAACTAGTTATGAGCTGTGATTACCTAAATCTCACCTAATATTCCAGTGGTGATTTTAACACTAGATAATTGAACTGATCAACAGCAACCTCAAATAACGGCTCCGACATTTCACATATTGAATATTGATAAGTTATATTACACATTCAATAATTCAGTGGATGCTTTGAGCCAATTTAATATCAAGACCGAGTCAGCATACATTGTTATTTATGTGAGTAACTGTCTGATCATCAAGTACGTGTGCATATTTTTTATTTAGATTATGATGATTAGGAACTAACTGTGGTCATTGAGCCTATTCATTTTATCTAAATACGAACAGTTCTGATTCTGTGAAGATGTTTATTTTAAGATGGCCGATTTGATATAAACGAAGTATTATTACGATGGGAAGAAATCAGAATGATACTTTAAATTAGCGGCATTTAAAGATATTAGTTATATAGGCGTTTGGAATTTATTATTTGACAATATTGAAGTGATTATGTTGATAATCTGATCATGATCTGCTCCTTTACCTGACCAGCTGACGGTTGATGACTTAGTGCCTTGTTATTCACACCTTTTCTTTGACCAAACATTACACGGATTTTACTCTTTTGTGAAACAAATGTGTGAACAAACTCTCACCTGAGATTTCAGTGCTAATTGATAACACAACACCAGATAATAACAGCGATCATTAACAACCTCAACTGAAAGTCACCACTCACAAACTGATCGATTATTTAAAAAAAAATCAAATAAACGAGTTATATTATGTTTTTCTTAGTCAGTACATTTACACCACATCGACGATTGCAAGTTAAATATAATAATTATGTATCCACATGTTTTGACAGTGCCAGTGTTAATATTCAATTTTTATCCAAAAAGTTCACAATTTCACGAGACAATATGTAATTCTATATATTAAAATGCTGCTTTAAAAAATTGAAAAAGGTCGAACAATCAATTATGTTTTTAATAAGACGTTGAAGTTTTTGTTTCAAGTAGTTGGGAAAGATACATTGGACCAAGTATGGTATTCTACCCCGACCAACGAAAAAGTGGCTTGGGCTTTTACCCCGTTCTGCCATTCAAGTTTTCAAAGAAACACAATATTACTTTCCCGCTCACTTGTAAAGATTCAATATTGTCGGGAGAGTCTGTGACCGAGAGGTAGTGTACTCGGCCTCAGACCGCCAGGGCTCGAATTCTGTGTCTGGAGGGCAGTGGCATCTCATTCATCTCACCATCTTCAGGAGGTCCACCTGGCCCAGTTTAGCCTACATATGCACAAAGGTGGCCTAAAACTCCACTCATTTCATTTTTCGTGTTACACGATTAGATCAGCTAATCCCCGCCGTCATTCAGTTTTATTTGAAGACGTTTTAAAAAAGAACAATACGGCTTTAAACGGCCGTATATACGTTTCTTTTTTATAAATGTCATTAATTTGGTACATCTCGTCTGTCAAGGATTGTCTATGCCGAAATAACATCAGTCGGGAGGAGGACGTGCACTGTAATTTCACACCAGACAGATTTGTTCTGTTACCAACCACAACTCAGGGTTTGCTCGACGAAGGCTCACTGGGTGGTTCAAGCCACTGATTAATTCAGTCCAGAATATAGTCTTGATTCAAGGATGCGACTTTTGAGAGGGGGCGTCTCAGAGATATGGTCATTGGGGATGATTAGCTGCTGATTATACCGTAAGTACAGTCATTTAAAACACACCAGTACGTTATTTTCTTTGTCCGACCACTACATTTGAAGCCGGGAATGGAAAGTTATTGTTGACCTGGTACAGACCAACTATCATGGTATGCCTATGGTATTAAAATCAGGCAGGTGTGACCGAGCTGTTGATTATGAGAGATCCTCATTATGTTCAGATGTGTTTTAAGTCAGTTAAAACCCTCAAAGTTCTACATTCTTAGCTGTGAAAAAAGCTCCGCCTTCGGCCTCGACCCTTTTCACAGCTAAGAATGTAGAGCTCCTCGGGCGTTATCCTATACGTAAAAAAGAACCCGTACGAACGCCTTACAAACGGCTCTGTCATTCCCTGTCTATTTGTCGTCCTTACCTGGCTTTGGTATTATAACACCTTCAGCTCTTTCCCAGAGCCTAATATAGTATGTAAAACTAGGTGGTTAACTTATCCCTTTTTAATGGAAGAAAAAAAGCTCTTCAAATACATTTCTTATTAAACCTGACTCAGACTTAGAACCAATTATCCGTCACACAATGACCTCAACAACAAACAATAGATGCCCAAATTTTAAAATAAAACATCTTTATTTTTATTCAAAGCAACAACATTTTTTATGTGCATACGTAGAATACAATTTTCTTAAATTTAATCAGATTAATAATGTAGCATAGCTTAATAAGAAAAAAATCCAAGATGGCCGCTAAAACAATGATATCATGATCGACTGTATCGTCAGTCCTAATGCACAGCTTTTTAGAGTCAAGAGACTCCTTGTATTGTTTTAATTAGAACAACAATCATATATAATCAGATAAGTGATTAATCACAGTTAAATCCAAGATGATCGCCAAGTCGATCCCGGCACTGAAAGGGTTAATGTTTAGCATCTTCACCCCAACAACATCGAATCAAAGTTAAGTCAACGTTCGATAGGGTTTGTTGAATTAAATTTTCCGAGCATTATCAGCGACTGCTGCCTACCTGGATTCGAACCAGACAGATAACAACCCACACAATATTTGAATAAGACGAGACATGTCGTCGTCAATAATCGTAGATGATAGGTACGGTGTGACGACGTCTACGACTACAATTCCACGTATCTCCATCGTATCTCCACGTATCTCCAGTGCGTTTTTTTAGAACGAAGGTGCTGTCTTTTTTCTTGTATTACCTGAGAACATTCATAGCCTATAAGTATACTCATTGCTCCCGGTATCTGTAAAACCTAGTTTAGATGTTATTATTCTATTATGCTTTTATCACAAGTCGCTGAAGTATGCGACTTATGCGACTATAAATAACTCTTATCTTATCTCGTGCCAGAATGCCTCGTCATCGTTAAATGTAGTAACATTATATTTTATGTTATATCATCAGCGACGAAAAAAATATTATTCGTACACCTAACGATTAATGAAATATAAAATTTATCGTTCTAGAAAGTATCATAAAAGTTAGAATGAATCGGCTTGATCATGTTATAAAAATTATCATTAAGTACATATGACTGCTCCTCTCATCAACAAACTAAAATTAATTTAAAAATCAACAAGCAAATACACACAAATAAAATATGTATTGTATTAGAGACAAATATGATATATAAAAAGCATAACTAAAACAGACATATCATGCAGCGATCATATTGGACTTCTTATGGCATAACATTGATTATTCGAAGTAAATGAGAACACGGTATGTGGGATTAGATTATTAATATCAACATTAATATATTGTCCTCTTATCAGTGATTCTCTCTCTATCATCATATTTTATGTTTCGTCTGAAAATCCAGATGATTCTGTTTAACTATGTTCAGTTTAGTAATATTTTCATCAGCTATGAAGTATTTTGTCTTCTTACATCTTGGTTTGTACATCAAATTTTCTTATGTAAAAAAGATGAAAATGAAATAAGCAAAAAATTAATAGCAATAAAAAATGATTTTTTACATAATTATAAAATGAATACTTTATAATAATAATAATAATTGCTGTTTATTCAACTAAAAAGACATGGCAGCCAAAAGGCTGAAGAGTTGTCATTTTACAAAAAAAATTAAATACAATATAGACATGATGCGATATTAAAATTGAATAAGTTAAATAGGTTAAATAAGTTAGATAAGTTGAGTAAGTTAAAAGGCATTTTCCAGAAACACATGATCTGCAGGCTCAATGACTAGGTGGAATATATCAAACATTATTCAATAATTTAACAAAGAACATAATTGGGCTGGAGCTGAAACGACCAAACTTGGTAGGCATAGTGGATAATTTGTTCTTATTACGGAGGTTGTGGTGATGACACTTGCCCCTACGGGGTGGTAACCAGTTGCTAAAATCAGTGCTTTCGGCAAGTCCACTGGCAGAGTTCAAACATAGTTTTGTGCGTCGCTCAGACAGGGTTGGTAGTCCTGAGATATGTCTGGCTTTGCTGTAACTGGAGTCAGGTAATAACACTCTGCCTCTGTACTTGCTCCAGGACATCAGACTGCTGGATGGTGAGTCCTGAGTGCCAAACCGGTGTAGCATACTCCAGCAAAGGTCGCACAAAAGTACAGTAGCACCTCACCAAGTCACCTAACTGAACACCAGAGCGCTTAAGAATAGTGATAACATATTTGCGTGTGTTCGCTTTGGTCACCATTCTATTTGCTGGTCCCACTTCAAATTATACTGGATCACTACACCAAGCAGTTTCATGGCTGGCACATGGGGTATGATCTCCGTGCCCCTCGCAGTAATGTTGGTAAAGTCTTGGTCTTTGTTGCAAGCAGTGATATGCATTGTGCTGCATTTGGCGCCATTGATGAGCATGTGGTCGTTGCTGGCAGTGTCACATATTTCATTCATTGCCTGTTGCAGAGCCGGATTGTTATTGGCTGTGGGCTTACTACGGGATGCAACTGTGATGTCGTCCACAAATTTCCAGCGATTAGGTTGAAATTGGGCTACGCTGTTTACCATGGCCAAGAATACAACTGGGCCAACTTTAGTACCCTGAGGTACTGCCTTTACGGTTACCAAACTGGCTGTGGTCAAGGCTCGACTCCATGTCAGCCATCATCCACCTGGTGATGAAGCTTTCAGCAACCTTGGCTAGTGGCTAGTGTGAGGGACACAGGATGCAGTTTATCCATGGATGGTGTGGGTGTAACTTTAGAGGTACAGGAACCACTGTGGCCTGTTTCCATTCCACAGGGACCACTCCCTCACGCAGCGAAGCATTCATGATGTCACAGAACGGTTCGCTGATCTCAAAAGCGAACCGTTTAAGCACTTGATTAGGCAGGTTGTCTGGGCCTGGCGCCTTATGGGCCTTCACTTTCGACAGTTCTTTCCACGCCTGTGATCTTGTAAAGGTCGGTGGAGGTGTATCACTGGGTAGGTATGCAGGTAGCTGGGCGGTGTTTAGAGAGGGCAATGTGGAACAAATGGCACCAAAGTGGTTATTTATTCTACTTGCCAATTCGTCTGCGGTGTTTTTCTCGTGCCCAGGTATGGATATACTGCCTTTCTTTTTATCCATGCCTGCTATGGTTGTGAGCCATGATCTCGGATTTGTAGTGTCCATCTGGGAGAGCTTAGATTTTGTAAAAGTGAGCTTAGTGTGGATGATTGTACGGTTGATGCTGTTGCGTAGACTCTTCCACAAAGCCTCATCTCTGCTCTTAAATGCTCTTTGCCTTCTGCGTATCAGATGTCTGATTTTGTCATTCACCCAGGGCTTGTCATTGCTACAGCGCTTTCTTGTTCTCATGGGGAAATGATTGTCCACTTGATGTTGCATAATATTGTAAAATGTGGTTGTTTTGTCCTGTGCAGTTGTGGCATCCAACACAGGTCTCCAGTCATAAGCAGTGATCCATTGTCCAAACTTGTGAATGGCTGAGTCAGGCATCGGTCTACCATTATGTGTATTGGAGGGATACAGTTTATTGCATAATAAAATGCTAGTGAGCAAAAAAGGCTTTCTTGTAGTTTAATATTAAATGAACTTACTAAATGATTGTTGCTCTTTCATTTCTTTCATTTGTCTTTTTAACAATCGACTTAGCTGTCTTTGTTTAATAAACAAGAAGACAGTCAGAGGTATTCTGTGCTCAAATAACCTGCCTCACTGAAGCCTGTGTTTCTGTCGTCTGCTGATGTTTTCAGATGATGGTAGACTTTATTCTGCTCAGTGGATGCTGGAATCTCTGAAGTGACGTCATCATCTGCTGATAAAGATGGTTGTAACGTCTCTGTCGATGATGTGGTGATTTCTGTAAATAAATTGAAACTATGATGTATTGTATGCTTACAATTACCTATGCAATAAATGCCGAAAATTATATGTACATTTAATGAGTTGGAAAAACACATTGCATATTAGCTGAATTTAGTTATGTTTTAAAGCCGTGCTCTCACTTGTCGGTGAGTGATTATAGTTTTTCCATATTCTAATTTAAAAACAAAGGTTCTCTTTAAAAACTATCAAGTTACAAAAAGAAAAAGAGTTTTTCTCTACCATTCTTTGTAGTACGACTTCTCGTCTCTGCTAGTACTCCTTCAGTACTCACAGCAAGTACCCTGAATGTCACACCGGCTTTCAAATTCACAGTGTTTACTTCACCCGCATACTCTGATGTCTGTAATTGAAAAAGAAGTATGCGAAACAAACACAAATTTAATTTAAATTCCAGAATTGTCTTACCGTAGGCGAATCATTTTTTTATGCTCAGAAAAAAACAAATTTAACAATATTTTATGATACCCATTAGGCATTTTACAAAAAATTGCGAATAAAATAATAGATTTCTTGATAATGAGGAATGCGAGTTTACAATGATATTAATTATTCGACCAGGTGAATGATATATTGATATTATTATTTCTACGTACCGTGTACATATAATACCACTTCTCTTCTTCACGTATCTTCAGAACAATAACGTACAGAATCACTGACGTGTCTAGATTGACTCTGTACTTGCACGCTGGACGTTCCCATGACAACAAAATCTGATGTTGGTTGTTATCAGAAATCTTAGGCGGAAAACGAAATCTCCAATAAGCACTCTCACCAGATAGCAAACCTGTGATGGAAATAATAGATTTAATTTATATACGACACTTCATATTGCATACAAGTTTGATCAAACCAATACTTCTGATATAAAAATTTAAAAAAAAAATCTAACCAAGTGAATCTAGCTGTAGTAAATGTAACGTTACTCACCAGGTGTCATTGTTGATATGGCGTTACATGCAGTTTTACATCCTCCAAACTGGAAAGAAAACAACAACTCATATTAAGGATTGTTATGAGAGAATATACACAGTTTGCCCCCCTCATCTAGGTTATCTATTCATTAAAAATAAGGATTTTACTTGTTTCTTATTGACACACTATCAAACAAACCATATTAAAATAAAACCTTTTAGCAGAACAAAAGCGATCCTTAATGAAGAGATGAAAAAATAAATAAATGTTAATACACCGATTAAGATCAAAATAATACTGGATATATTTTTTTAATTATTAGCCTACTGTTAAGTAAGAATACTCACACAATGGATGTCATTTTCAGGCTGACAGACAATGTTTTCGGATTCCGTTATTGTTTTCTCACACGTTTCCCAGCACTGAAAAATAAAAATAGAAATAAATGAATCATTATTTTACAACTTTTATTTTGACTGTAAGTGTTTTAGAGAAACAATAACACAATAATAATTTTTCAGTTTATGTAACGCTATTTATTCAGGTAAATATTGTAAGTATGTTCAACTGTAATTAAAGTGCCTGGACAATTTTACACAAGCCTTCTTGCATTTTTAATTATATTTTAATGTTTGTAATTTGTCTCGAGGGCAGTGGCCTCACATAGGTTATGGTCATCTATATGTACATTGTTTTGTAGTATTGTACCTGTAGATTGTCTAACAGTCTAAATAAACAACATTTTAAACATTTAAAGTGCTTAAATTAAATAACTTACCTTTAAACAGTCTGATGATTTGAAGCATTTGTCGTCAGGAACAGGAGCTGTCACGTGCTGAAACAATAACAAAATAAATAAACTAATTAGCCAAATGCAATCAGAAACAATTACAGTTTAACAGGGTAGATGGATAGATGCATCACGATAATATAATTTATTGGAAAGTGATGAAAACATGTTTTCTATAGATTAACAAAGCTTAATGTTGCAATTGTTTGAAATGATTTACATTAAAATTACCTGCTCCAAACAGCTGATTCTACATTTAGTAATCTTGATCCAGTCATTTTCTGAAACGCTTTCAACTGAACTTGACTATGACGTCATTAAAGCTATCAATATCAACAAGGAAGACATTATGTGATATCAAGTATTAGATCCAGTAGATTTATATTTACTCTTGTAATTATGTGAATTCGCAAAGATGTACAAGATGTTGGTAAGAAAGGAATGACTGATGACTTATCCTATCTAATCATTTATATATAGAAGGAAGTGTATGTTTATCTTGTACGTGTTAACACAATATGATAGCGCAGCATGTTTCTGTAGGAGTCAATCTGAAGGATTATTACATTAATTGGCGCCTCTCTCTTTCTCAACATAACGCCCAGATATTTCACATGGTTAACATCACACTCCACCTGGTCAACACGTTACTGTTAAAGTAATCAGTAGGTACCTATTACTTAATGGGTGTGTGAATGAATTTTTCAACCCACAAACAATTTAATTTTTTTTTAAGTAAATGTTAAGTCAGCAAATCTAATTTCAAAATTTTTATTTTTAATTTTGCTAAAAAACATATAAATATAATCTTTATTAGCATGGACGCGCTGGGTATCTCAGCACAAGCGTTTTTAGCTTGAATTTTACATTTACTTTTCACTATTTTGTACCTGACAAATTAATGTATTAAAGTAATATTTCAAATGTCCTCCAAAAAGTTAAATTTTGATCATTTCATCCTGTATATACACGTAATATAAAAATATTTACGTGATATAAAAATACATCTTCTTCAAACACAGTTTAAAAAATAAAATAACGGAACTGTTGTGTGACGATACGATTATATAATTGACACGCAATATAAAAGACATTTTCATAATTCACCTTTAATCGGGTTTGGGATTGTAAAAAATATATAAATGCACATCAATTATGTATTTTTTGTGATAATGTGGTATGATCTTCTCCTTGACTGGACCAGCTGACGACCTAGTTATGTAACTTGAAGTTTCGTATTCTGATCAGTCCCCCCCCCCCCCTGACTAGACTTTGCACCAATTAACTTATCGGTAAGTAAAATGTATGAAGACGCAATCTCTACATATGAGTGTTATATATCTAAACATAACTAGTTATGAGCTGTGATTACCTAAATCTCACCTAATATTCTAGTGGTGATTTTAACACTAGATAATTAAACTGATCAACAGCAACCTCAAATAACGGCTCCGACATTTCACATATTGAATATGATAAGTAATATTACACATTCAATAATTCAGTGGATGCTTTGAGCCAATTTAATATCAAGACCGATTCAGCATACATTGTTATTTATATGAGTAACTGTATGATCATCAAGTACGTGTGCATATTTGTATTTAGATTAGGATGATTAGGAACTAACTGTGGTCATTCAGCCTACTCATTTCATCTAAATAAGAACAGTTCTGATTCCGTGAAGATGTTTATGTTAAGATGGCCGATTTGATATAAACGAAGTATTATTACGATGGGAAGAAATCAGAATGATAGGCCCCTACTTTAAATTAGCAGCATTTAAAGATAATAGTTATATAGGCGTTAGGAATTTATTATTTGACAATATTGAAGTGATTATGTTGATAATCTGATCATGATCTGCTCCTTTACCTGACCAGCTGACGGCTGATGACTTAGTGCTTTGTTATTCACACCTTTTCTTTGACCAAACTTTACACGGATTTTACTCTATTGTGAGAAAAATGTGTGAACAAACTCTCACCTAAGATTTCAGTGCTGATTGATAACACAACACCAGACAATAACAGCGATCATTAACAACCTCAACTGAAAGTCACCACTCACAAACTGATCTATTATTATTTATTTTTTTAAATAAATGAGTTATTTTATGTTTTTCTTAGTCAGTACATTTAAACCGCATCGACGATTGCAAGTTAAATATAATAATTATGTATGCACATGTTTTGACAGTGCCAGTGTTAATATTCAATTATTATCCAAATAGTTCACAATTTTACGAGACAATATGTAATTCTATATATTAAAATGCTGCCTTAAAAAATTGAAAAAGGTCGAAAAATCAATAATGTTTTTAATAAGAAAACAAAGTTTTTATTTCAAGTAGTTGGGAAAGATACATTGGACCAAGTATGGCATTCTACCCCGACCAACGAAAAAGTGGCTTGGGCTGTTACCCCGTTCTGCCATTCAAGTTTTCAAAGAAACACAATGTTTCTTCCACGCTCACTTGTAAAGATTCAATATTGTGGGGAGAGTCTGTGACCGAGAGGTAGTGTACTCGCCATGGCTCGAATTCTGTGTCTGGAGGGCAGTGTCATCTCATTTATCTCACCATCCTCAGGAGGTCCACCTGGCCCAGTTTAGCCTACATATGCACAAAGGTGGCCTAAAACAACATTCATTTCATTTTTCGTGTTACACGATTAGATCAGCTAATCCCCGCCGTCATGGAGTTTTATTTGAAGACGTTTTAAAAAAGAACAATACGGCTTTAAACGGCCGTATATACGTTTCTTTTTTATAAATGTCAATAATTTGGTACATCTGGTCTGTCAAGGATTGTCTATGCCGAAATAACATCATTCGGGAGGAGGACGTGGACTGTAATTTCACACCAGACAGATTTGTTGTGTTACCAACCACAACTCAGGTTTAGCTCGACAAAGGCTCACTGGGTGGTTCAAGCCACTGATTAATTCAGTCCAGAATATAGTCTTGATTCAAGGATGCGACATTTTGGGAGGGAGCGTCTCAGAGATATGGTCATTGGAGATGATTAGCTGTTGATTATACCGTAAGTACAGTCATTTAAAACACACCAGTACATTATTTTCTTTGTCCGACCACTACATTCTAAGCCGGGAATGGAAAGTTATTGTTGACCTGGTACAGACCAATTATGGTATGCCTATGGTAAGAAAATCAGGCAGGTGTGACCGAGCTGTTGATTATGAGGGATCCTCATTATGTTCAGATGTGTTTTAAGTCTGTTAAAACCCTCAGAGTTCTACATTCTTAGCTGTGAAAAAAGCTCCGCCTTCGGCCTCGACCCTTTTCACAGTTAAGAATGTAGAGCTCCTCGGGCGTTATCCTATACGTAAATCAGACCCGTACGAACGCCTTCCCAACGGCTCTGTCATTCCCTGTCTATTTGTCGTCCTTACCTGGCTTTGTTATTATAACACCTTCAGCTCTTTCCCAGAGCTTAATATAGTATGTAAAACTAGGTGGTTAACTTATCCCTTTTTAATAAAATAAACAAAAGCTCTTCAAATACATTTCTTATTAAACCTGACTCAGACTTAGAACCAATTATCCGTCACACAATGACCTCAACAGCAAAAATAAATGCCCACATTTTAAAATAAAACATCTTTATTTTTCTTCAAAGCAACAACATTTTTTATGTGCATACGGAGAATACAATTTTCTTAAATTTAATCAGATTAATAATGT
Organism: Flabesymbios commensalis; assembly: GCA_964017125.1. Taxonomy (NCBI): domain Eukaryota; kingdom Metazoa; phylum Annelida; class Polychaeta; order Terebellida; family Flabelligeridae; genus Flabesymbios; species Flabesymbios commensalis. The sequence goes on from OZ024906.1 coordinate 51,109,415, forward strand.
GGCATAGCTTAATAAGAAAAAATCCAAGATGGCCGCTAAAACAATGATATCATGATTGACTGTATCGTCAGTCCTAATGCACAGTTTTTTAGAGTCAAAAAACTCATTGTAATGTTTTAATTAAAACAATAATCAGATATAATCAGATAAGTGATTAATCACAGTTAAATCCAAGATGATCGCCAAGTCGATCCCGGCACTGAAAGGGTTAATGTTTAGCATCTTTACCCCAACAACATCGAATCAAAGTTAAGTCAACGCTCGATAGGGTTTTTTGAATTAAATTTCCCGAGCATTATCAGCGACTGCTGCCTACCTGGATTCGAACCAGACAGATAACAACCCACACAATATTTGAATAAGACGAGACATGTCGTCGTCAGTAATCGTAGATGATCGGTACGGTGTGACGACGTCTACGACTACAATTCCACGTATCTTAATCTTATCTCCACGTATCTCCAGTGCGTTTTTTTAGAACGAAAGTGCTGTCTTTTTTATTGTATTACCTGAGAACATTCATAGCCTATAAGTATACTCATTGCTCCCGGTATCTGTAAAACCTAGTTTAGATGTTATTGTTCTATTATGCTTTTATCACAAGTCGCTGAAGTAGCTACTGTTAGCAGATGTTTTCATTGTATACACTTATGCGACTATAAATAAATCTTATCTTATCTCGTGATCGTTAAATGTAGTAACATTATATTTTATGTTATATCATCAACGACAAAAAAATATTATTCGTACACCTAACGAATAATGAAATATTTATCGTTCTAGAAAGTATCATAAAAATTGGAATGAATCGGCTTGATCATGTTATAAAAATTATCATTAAGTACATATGACTGCTCCTCTCATCAACAAACTGAAATTAATTAATTAATCAACAAGCAAATACACACAAATAAAATATGTATTGTATTAGAAACAAACATGATATATAAAAAGCGTAACTAAAACAGACATATCATGCAGCAATCATATTGGACTTCTTATGGCATAACATTGATTATTCGAAGTAGATGAGAACACGGTAAGTGGGATTAGATTATTATTATCAACATTAATATATTGTCCTCTTATCAGTGATTCTCTCTCTATCATCATATTTTATGTTTCGTCTGAAAATCCAGATGATTCTGTTTAACTATGTTCAGTTTAGTAGTATTTTCATCAGCTATGAAGTATTTTGTCTTCTTACATCTCGGTTTGTAGATCAAATTTTCTTCTGTAAAAAAAGACGAAAATGAAATAAGCAAAAAATTAATAGCAATAAAGAATGATTTTTTACATAATTATAAAATGAATACTTTATGTGTATTGGAGGGATACAGTTGAGTGCATAATAAAATGCTAGTGAGCAAAAAAGCCTTTCTTGTAGTTTATTATTAAATGAACTTACTAAATGATTGTTGCTCTTTCATTTCTTTCACTTGTCTTTTTAACAATTGACTTAGCTGTCGTTGTTTAATAAACAAGAAGACAGCCAGAGGTATTCCTAGACATATCACCATTCCCCCAGCAGCCAACACAACATAAAAACTGAACTTCTGTGCCCTCAAATAACCTGCCTCACTGAAGCCTGTGTTTCTGTCGTCTGCTGATGTTTTCAGATGATGGTAGATTTTATTCTGCTCAGTGGATGCTGCAATCTCTGATGTGACGTCATCATCTGCTAATAAAGATGGTTGTATCGTCTTTGTCGATGATGTGGTGATTTCTGTAAATAAATTAAAATTATGATGTATTATATGCTTACAATTATCTATGCAATAAATGTCGAAAATTATATGTACATTTAATGAGTTGGAAAACACATTGCATACTGGCTGAATTTAGTTATGTTTTAAAGCCGTGCTCTCACTTGTCGGTGAGTGATTATAGTTTTTCTATATTCTATTTTAAAAACAAAGGTTCTCTTTAAAAACTATCAAGTTACAAAAGGAAAAAGAGTTTTTCTCTACCATTCTTTGTAGTACGACTTCTTGTCTCTGCTAGTACTCCTTCAGTACTCACAGCAAGTACCCTGCATGTCACACCGGCTTTCAAATTCACTGTGTTTATTTCACCCGCATACTCTGATGTCTGTAATTGAAAAAAAAGTATGCGAATCGAACACAAATTTAATATAAATTCCAGAATTGTCTTACCGTAGGCGAATCATATTTTTATGATCAGAAAAAACAAATTTAACAATATTTTATGATGCCCATTAGGCATTTTACAAAAAATTGCAAATAAAATAATAGATTTCTTGATAATGAAGAATGCGAGTTCACAATGATAATAAATAATTGACAAGGTAAATGATATATTGATATTATTATTTCTACGTACCGTGTACATATAATTACACTTCTCTTCTTCATGTATCTTCATAACAATAACGTACAGAATCACTGACGTGTCTAGATTGACTCTGTACTTGTACGCTGGACGTTTCCATGACAACAAAATCTGATGTTCGTTGTTAGCAGAAATCATAGGCGGAAAACGAAATCTCCAATAAGCACTCTCACCAGATATCAAACCTGTGATGAAAATAATAGATTTAATTTATATACGACACTTCATATTGCATACAAGTTTAATCAAACCAATACTTCTGATATTAAAATTAAAAAAAAAATAATCTAACTAAGTGAATCTAGCTGTAGTAAATGTAACGTTACTCACCAGGTGTCATTGTTGATATGGCGTTACATGCAGTTTTACATCCTCCAGACTGAAAAGAAAACAATAACTCATATTTAGGATTGTTATGAGAGAATATACACAGTTTGCCCCACTAATCTAGGTTATCTATTCATTAAAAATAAGCATTTTATTTGTTTCTTATTGACACATTATCAAACAAACCATATTAAAATAAAACCTTTTAGCAGAACAAAAGCGATCCTTAATGAAGAGATGAAAAAATAAATAAATGTTAATACATCGATTAAGATCAAAATAATACTGGATATATTTTTTTAATTATTAGCCTACTGTTAAGTAAGAATACTCACACAATGGATGTCATTTTCAGGCTGACAGACAATGTTTTCGGATTCCGTTATTGTTTTCTCACACGTTTCCCAGCACTGAAAAATAAAAATGGAAATAAATGAATCATTATTTTACAACTTTTATTTTGACTGTAAGTGTTTTAGAGAAACAATAACACCATAATAATTTTCTCAGTTGATGCAACGCTATTTATTCAGGTAAATATTGTAAGTATGTTTAACTGTAATTAAAGTGTCTGGACAATTTTACACAAGCCTTCTTGCATTTTAAATTATATTTTAATGTTTGTAATTTGTCTCGAGGGCAGTGGCCTCACATAGGTTATGGTCATCTATATGTACATTGTTTTGTAGTATTGTACCTGTAGATTGTCTAACAGTCTAAATAAACAACATTTTAAACATTTAAAGTGCTTAAATTAAATAACTTACCTTTAAACAGTCTGATGATTTGAAGCATTTGTCGTCAGAAACAGGAGCTGTCACGTGCTGAAACAATAACAAAATAAATAAACTAATTAGCCAAATGCAATCAGAAGCAATTACAGTTTAACAGGGTAGATGGATAGATGCATCACGATAATATAATTTATTGGAAAGTGATGAAAACATGTTTTCTATAGATTAACAAAGCTTAATGTTGCAATTGTTTGAAATGATTTACATTAAAATTACCTGCTCCAAACAGCTGATTCTACATTTAGTAATCTTGATCCAGTCATTTTCTGAAACGCTTTCAACTGAACTTGACAATGACGTCATTAAAGCTATCAATATCAACAAGGAAGACATTATGTGATATCAAGTATTAGATCCAGTAGATTAATATTTACTTTTGTAATTATGTGAATTCACAGAGATGTACAAGATGTTGGTAAGAAAGGAATGACTGATGACTTATCCTATCTACATCATTTATATACAGAAGGAAGTGTATGTTTATCTTGTACGTGTTAACACAATATGATAGCGCAGCATGTTTCTGTAGGAGTCAATCTGAAGGATTATTACATTCATTGGCGCCTCTCTCTTTCTCAACATAACGCCCAGATATTTCACATGGTTAACATCACACTCCACCTGGTCAACACGTTACTGTTAAAGTAATCAGTAGGTACCTATTACTTAATGGGTGTGTGAATAAATTTTTAAACCCACAAACAATTTTATTCTTTGTGGGCATTTATTTTTGCTGTTGAGGTCATTGTGTGACGGATAATTGGTTCTAGGTCTGAGTCAGGTTTAATAAGAAATGTATTTGAAGAGCTTTTTTTTATTCCATTAAAAAGGGATAAGTTAACCACCTAGTTTTACATACTATATTAGGCTCTGGGAAAGAGCTGAAGGTGTTATAATAACAAAGCCAGGTAAGGACGACAAATAGACAGGGAATGACAGAGCCGTTGGGAAGGCGTTCGTACGGGTCTGATTTACGTATAGGATAACGCCCGAGGAGCTCTACATTCTTAACTGTGAAAAGGGTCGAGGCCGAAGGCGGAGCTTTTTTCACAGCTAAGAATGTAGAACTCTGAGGGTTTTAACAGACTTAAAACAAATCTGAACATAATGAGGATCCCTCATAATCAACAGCTCGGTCACACCTGCCTGATTTCAATACCATAAGCATACCATGATAATTGGTCTGTACCAGGTCAACAATAACTTTCCATTCCCGGCTTCGAATGTAGTGGTCGGACAAAGAAAATAATGTACTGGTGTGTTTTAAATGACTGTACTTACGGTATAATCAGCAGCTAATCATCCCCAATGACCATATCTCTGAGACGCCCCCTCCCAAAATGTCGCATCCTTGAATCAAGACTATATTCTGGACTGAATTAATCAGTGGCTTGAACCACCCAGTGAGCCTTTGTCGAGCTAAACCTGAGTTGTGGTTGGTAACAGAACAAATCTGTCTGGTGTGAAATTACAGTCCACGTCCTCCTCCCGACTGATGTTATTTCGGCATAGACAATCCTTGACAGACGAGATGTATCATATTATTGACATTTATAAAAAAAGAAACGTATATACGGCCGTTTAAAGCCGTATTGTTCTTTTTTAAAACGTCTTCAAATAAAACTCAATGACGGCGGGGATTAGCTGATCTAATCGTGTAACACGAAAAATGATAGCCAGAGGTATTCCTAGACATATCACCATTCCCCCAGCAGCCAACACAACATAAAAACTGAACTTCTGTGCCCTCAAATAACCTGCCTCACTGAAGCCTGTGCTTCTGTCGTCTGCTGATGTTTTCAGATGATGGTAGATTTTATTCTGCTCAGTGGATGCTGCAATCTCTGATGTGACGTCATCATCTGCTGATAAAGATGGTTGTATCGTCTTTGTCGATGATGTGGTGATTTCTGTAAATAAATTAAAATTATGATGTATTATATGCTTACAATTATCTATGCAATAAATGCCGAAAATTATATGTACATTTAATGAGTTGGAAAACACATTGCATACTGGCTGAATTTAGTTATGTTATAAAGCCGTGCTTTCACTTGTCGGTGAGTGATTATAGTTTCTCTATATTCTAATTTAAAAACAAAGGTTCTCTTTAAAAACTATCAAGTTACAAAAGGAAAAAGAGTCTTTCTCTACCATTCTTTGTAGTACGACTTCTTGTTTCTGCTAGTACTCCTTCAGTACTCACAGCAAGTACCCTGAATGTCACACCGGCTTTCAAATTCACAGTGTTTATTTCACCCGCATACTCTGATGTCTGTAATTGAAAAAAAAGTATGCGAATCAAACACAAATGTAATATATATTCCAGAATTGTCTTACCGTAGGCGAATCATATTTTTATGATCAGAAAAAAAAAATTTAACAATATTTTATGATGCCCATTAGGCATTTTACAAAAAATTGCGAATAAAATAATAGATTTCTTGATAATGAGGAATGCGAGTTCACAATGATAATAAATAATCGACCAGGTAAATGATATATTGATATTATTATTTCTACGTGACGTGTACATATAATTCCACGTCTCTTCTTCATGTATCTTCAGAACAATAACGTACAGAATCACTGACGTGTCTAGATTGACTCTGTACTTGTACGCTGGACGTTTCCATGACAACAAAATCTGCTGTTCGTTGTTAGCAGAAATCTTAGGCGGAAAACGAAATCTCCAATAAGCACTCTCACCAGATATCAAACCTGTGATGAAAATAATAGATTTAATTTATATACGACACTTCATATTGCATACAAGTTTAATCAAACCAATACTTCTGATATTAAAATTAATTTTTTTTTATCTAACTAAGTGAATCTAGCTGGAGTAAATGTAACGTTACTCACCAGGTGTCATTGTTGATATGGCGTTACATGCAGTTTTACATCCTCCAGACTGAAAAGAAAACAACAACTCATATTAAGGATTGTTATGAGAGAATATACACAGTTTGCCCCACTAATCTAGGTTATCTATTCATTAAAAATAAGCATTTTATTTGTTTCTTATCGACACATTATCAAACAAACCATATTAAAATAAAACCTTTCAGCAGAACAAAAGCGATCCTTAATGAAGAGATGAGATAATAAATAAATGTTAATACATCGATTAAGATCAAAATAATCCTGGATATATTTTTTTAATTATTAGCCTACTGTTAAGTAAGAATACTCACACAATGGATGTCATTTGCAGGGTGACAGACAATGTTTTCGGATTCCGTTATTGTTTTCTTACACGTTTCCCAGCACTGAAAAATAAAAATGGAAATAAATGAATCATTATTTTACAACTTTTATTTTGACTGTAAGTGTTTTAGAGAAACAATAACAACATGATTATTTTCTCAGTTTATGTAACGCTATTTATTGAGGTTAATATTGTAAGTATGTTTAACTGTAATTGAAGTTCCTGGACAATTTAACACAAGCCTTCTTGCATTTTTAATTATATTTTAATGTTTGTATTTTGTCTCGAGGGCAGTGGCCTCACATAGGTTATGGTCATCTATATGTACATTGTTTTGCAGTATTGTACCTGTAGATTGTCGAACAGTCTAAATAAACAACATTTTAAACATTTAAAGTGCTTAAATTAAATAACTTACCTTTAAACAGTCTGATGATTTGAAGCATTTGTCGTCAGAAACAGGAGCTGTCACGTGCTGAAACAATAACAAAATAAATAAAATAATTAGCCAAATGCAATCAGGAACAATTACAGTTTAACAGGGTAGATGGATAGATGCATCACGATAATATAATTTATTGGAAAGTGATGAAAACATGTTTTCTATAGTTTAACAAAGCTTAATGTTGTAATTGTTTGAAATGATTTACATTAAAATTACCTGCTCCAAACAGCTGATTCTACATTTAGTAATCTTGATCCAGTCATTTTCTGAAACGCTTTCAACTGAGCTTGACAATGACGTCATTAAAGCTATCAATATCAACAAGGAAGACATTATGTGATATGAAGTATTAGATCCAGTAGAATAATATTTACTCTTGTAATTATGTGAATTCACAGAGATGTACAAGATGTTAGTAAGAAAGGAATGACTGATGACTTATCCTATCTACATCATTTATATATAGAAGGAAGTGTATGTTTATCTTGTACGTGTTAACACAATATGTTAGGGCAGCATGTTTCTGTAGGAGTCAATCTGAAGGATTATTACATTCATTGGCGCCTCTCTCTTTCTCAACATAACGCCCAGTTATTTCACAAGGTTAACATCACACTCCACCTGGTCAACACGTTGGTGTTAAAGTAATCAGTAGGTACGTATTACATAATGGGTGTGTGAATGAACTTTTAAACCCACAAACAATTTTATTCTTTTTTAAAGTAAATGTTAAGTCAGCAAATCTAATTTCGAAATTTGTATTTTTAATTTTGCTGAAAACCATATAAATATAATCTTTATTAGCATGGACGCGCTGGGTATCTCAGCACAAGCGTTTTTAGCTTGCATTTTACATCTACTTTTCACTATTTTGTATCTGACAAATTAATGTATTAAAGTAATATTTAAATGTTCTCCAAATGGTTAAATTTTGATCATTTCATCCTCCATATACACGTAATATAAAAATATTTACGTAATATAAAAATACATCTTCTTCAAACACAAAAGTTAAAATAACGGAACTGTTGTGTGACGATACGATTATATAATTGACACGCGATATAAAAGACATTTTCATAATTCACCTTTAATCGGGGTTGGGATTGTAAAAAATATATAAATGCACATCAATTATGTATTTTTTGTGATAATGTGGTATGATCTTCTCCTTGACTGGACCAGCTGACGGCCTAGTTATGTAACTTGAAGTTTCGCATTCTGATCACCCCCCCCCCCCCCGCGGGACTAGACTTTGCACCAATTAACTTATCGGTGAGTAAACTGTATGAAGACGCAATCTCTACATATGAGTGTCATATCTCTAAACATAACTAGTTATGAGCTGTGATTATCTAAATCTCACCTAATATTCCAGTGGTGATTTTAACACTAGATAATTAAACTGATCAACGGCAACCTCAAATAACGGCTCCGACATTTTACATATTGAATATTGATAAGTAATATTACACATTCAATAATTCAGTGGGTGCTTTGAGCCAATTTAATATCAAGACCGATTCAGCATACATTGTTATTTATATGAGTAACTGTATGAACATCAAGTACGTGTGCATATTTTTTATTTAGATTAGGATGATCAGGAACTAACTGTGGTCATTCAGCCTACTCATTTCATCTAAATACGAGCAGTTCTGATTCTGTGAAGATGTTTATGTTAAGATGGCCGATTTGATATAAACGAAGTATTATTACGATGAGAAGAAATCAGAATGATACTTTAAATTAGCGGCATTTAAAGATAATAGTTATATAGGCGGTTTTTTAAATGAATGAGTTATATTATGTTTTTCTTGGTCAGTACATTTACACCGCATCGACGATTGCAAGTTAAATATAATAATTATGTATCCACATGTTTTGACAGTGCCAGTGTTAATATTCAATTATTATTCAAATAGTTCACAATTTTACGAGACAATATGTAATTCTATATATTAAAATGCTGCTTTAAAAATTGAAAATGGTCGAGAAATCAATTATGTTTTTAATAAGACGTTGAAGTTTTTGTTTCAAGTAGTTGGGAAAGATACATTAGACCAAGTATGGTATTCTACCCCGACCAACGAAGAAGTGGCTTGGGCTGTTACCCCGTTCTGCCATTCAAGTTTTGAAAGAAACACAATGTTTCTTTCCCGCTCACTTGTAAAGATTCAATATTGTGGGGAGAGTCTGTGACCGAGAGGTAGTGTACTCGACCTCAGACCGCCAGGGCTCGAATTCTGTGTCTGGAGGGCAGTGACATCTCATTCATCTCACCATCCTCAGGAGGTCCACCTGGCCCAGTTTAGCCTACATATGCACAAAGGTGGCCTAAAACTACATTCATTTCATTTTTCGTGTTACACGATTAAATCAGCTAATCGCCGCCGTCATTGAGTTTTATTTGAAGACGTTTTAAAAAAGAACAATACGGCTTTAAACGGCCGTATATACGTTTCTTTTTTTATAAATGTCAATAATTTGGTACATCTGGTCTGTCAAGGATTGTTTATGCCGAAATAACATCAGTCGGGAGGAGGACATGGACTGTAATTTCACACAGATTTGTTCTGTTACCAACCACAACTCAGGGTTAGCTCGACAAAGGCTCACTGGGTGGTTCAAGCCTCTGATTAATTCAGTCCAGAATATAGTCTTGATTCAAGGATGCGACATTTTGGGAGGGGGCGTCTCAGAGATATGGTCATTAGGGATGATTAGCTGCTGATTATACCGTAAGTACAGTCATTTAAAACACACCAGTACATTATTTTCTTTGTCCGACCACTACATTCGAAGCCGGGAATGGAAAGTTATTGTTGACCTGGTACAGACCAATTATCATGGTATGCCTATGGTATTAAAATCAGGCAGGTGTGACCGAGCTGTTGATTATGAGGGATCCTCATTATGTTCAGATGTGTTTTAAGTCTGTTAAAACCCTCAGAGTTCTACATTCTTAGCTGTGAAAAAAGCTCCGCCTTCGGCCTCGACCCTTTTCACAGTTAAGAATGTAGAGCTCCTCGGACGTTATCCTATACATAAATCAGACATGTACGAATAACGCCTTACCAACGGCTCTGTCATTCCCTGTCTATTTGTCGTCCTTACCTGGCTTTTGGTATTATAACACCTTCAGCTCTTTCCCAGAGCTTAATATAGTATGTAAAACTAGGTGGTTAACTTATCCCTTTTTAATGGAATAAAAAAAAGCTCTTCAAATACATTTCTTATTAAACCTGACTCAGACTTAGAACTAATTATCCGTCACACAATGACCTCAACAACAAGTAGATGCCCAAATTTTAAAATAAAACATCTTTATTTTTCTTCAAAGCAACAACATTTCTTATGTGCATACGTAGAATACAATTTTCTTAAATTTAATCAGATTAATAATGTAGCATAGCGTAATAAGAAAAAAAATCCAAGATGGCAGCTAAAACAATGATATCATATCATATCGTCAGTCCTAATGCACAGTTTTTTAGAGTCAAGAAACTCATTGTAATGTTTTAATTAAAACAATAATCAGATATAATCAGATAAGTGATTAATCACAGTTAAATCCAAGATGACCGCCAAGATTGTCACGCTTATCGTGAGTTTGCTATGGCAACACAGCTAACATAACATGTAGGACCATATACATACAATTAGATGTATCAGCTCAGGCAATGTATCCCTACTGTCCTGGTGTTGAGTTTCAATACAAGCTCACAATTAAGTCATTTTGGGTTGATGTTTTTAAAACTGGCTATTGAAATTGTTCTCATGCCTGCTCTCTGCTAATATAACTTCCTTCTTACATACAAATACATTACTTCAAGACACTTTAGAAGACTACTCTACTGTGAGACTTATTCACCTAGGTTTAGTAGTCGACAAAGAGAAGCTCTAGCATGGCATAACTTAATCCTTATTTTTGAAAATGTAGAATTTTTGTTTATATCACAGTGGAGAGTAACTGGTTAATAACCTAAGCTTGATTTATATTAGCTTGGTGTAGCTCATGGCGTTAGAATTGCTTCGTATTGAGTATGCGTCATATTTTTAATATGGCTAAACGAATTTGTGTTGATAAACCTAATGTAGCATAATAAAGCAAAACACATTTGACATACACCACGGACTGGGAAGTGTGTGTTCTCTGCCAGAAAGACACAGGGACATCCACATGGTACAGTGTCCAGCTAAAAGTACTAACTCAGAGACTAGGGGTATTGGGTACAACACTTTGACAGAAGACTTGCATGACTTGAAAGAAAATATTTTTGGTACCTTTTGAGAGCTTGTCAGATTCAGTCTGTACCAGAAATCACTGGCCAGAAACGATCCATGGATTTTTGCACGTTGTACAGTTATAATGAGCTTACGGTGGGGAAAATGCGGTTCACAAAGCATCGATGGAATTTTGTCATCGACTATTGCCAGGAGCGGTAAGATGTTGTAATGATAAATCAGAGGAAGATGCGGAGCTATTGGATTAACATAACATCCTGCAGCTATGAGACTCTGTATGGTGGCATGCCTTGAAGTAGGCTAGTACTCACAGAGTATTAGAACATCACTACATCAAAAGAGCACCGTCACAAGTGGACAGGATCGCACGTCGATCACACCATTTAAAGAGATGGGAAACCCCTTTCTAGAAGGCAACAGGCCATCGTCTTTGGACGCAAGGGAAATCAAGGATGAATCATTTTTGCTTTGCAGAAATGAATGTTGAATACTGGAATAAAAGAAGTACTGACAGTTTGTTGATGAGAGGCTGGCACATATTGCACCAAGCCATCCATTTCCCATGGATGTATGCTTCGACCTGGGAACAATGCAGCTATCCTTCCGCTATCCTTAGCAGAGTCCATGTAGTCAACGCCAAAGTGTCCACCATTGGTATTGATGCTCAGCACTTGGACAGCATGACGAGGTGTTTGTCCCCCACATAGCCTCACAGCTCAGCATCAGTGTTTTGTTCGTTTTCAGCAGCAGATCTGACCTGATTTACATAGCTGTTGTTCATGTAAATAACTCATGTAATGGGTCCAGAGAAGTATTGCTATGTCTTCCATGCATTTACGGGGTGTGATACAGTGTCAGTGGAAGAAGCTGAAAGATAACCTGGGATGTATGGGCCTATAAACTGTATATCCTGAGGCCACTGAAGATTTTGAGAAGCTGAGCACCACACACTACATCACTCATAAAAGTCACTGACGGAGAGATTCGTCATCCTGATGTGCAACAGGAAGGAGCTACTCAGGTAGCAGCAATACAGCCAAGACATAAATATCCACCTGAAAATCTAAGACAACTGAGAACATCCTTTTGACAACGGCAATCTACAAGTAGGGCCTACACATCAAACCCACCAGTCAACAACATTCATGATATGAACGTGTACACTGCAGATACACTGTTTGCACAGGATGGCGAAAATGTAGGCCCTACTAAATCTGAACTAAAGTGCACATGCTCAAGGGGGGGGGGGGGGTATTGCTCTAGGCTACAACTGTTATTAAACTTGGGGTTTCATGCGTGGATACATAACTGTTAACACCTTGGTGTAAATACCCAGCAGACACCAGACGTGAATTGGAACCAGGTCAGTGGTGATAAATGCAAAATAGTGAATTCATGCAACATCCACACGAACTTGAATGTAGCCTCCAAGGTCATTCAAGGTCAACTTAAAGGAAAAAAGCTAGATGTTTTTTGAAGGCTACAACTCATCTAAATATATCTTATTAATGACGTCCGTTCTATGTTGACTTTTTTAACCTTTAAAATGTAGTACATTACTTATCTGATTGTATTTCTTGAATAAAATTTTGACATAAAAATCGAATGTACAATACAATTGGAGATATCATGCAATCTTGTCAGCCGCGACCGTCTTGGCAGTCATATTGGATATCTCCCTTATTGCCGGGGTAGAGAATGTCTACTCTCGTTATGTTTTACCGCCAGGTGATGTACGTGTCGTCGTGAATAATCGTGCGTGATCAGTACGGCGTCTACGACTACAATTCCACGTATATCTCCACCGTTTCTCCACGTATCTCCATTGATTTTTTGATACGAAGGTGCTGTGTTTTTTCTTGTATCACCTGACAACATTTATAGCCTATAAGTTTACTATTAACTCCCGGTATAAGACAGACAGACAGATATTTTATTGATAGTAATAAAGTCATTACAGACTTATTTGTCATAGAAATAACAGATATATAAAAAATATGTGCATGTATATACAAGATTGTTAATTTGTAAAAATCATATGACAATATACATAGTATGACATACATAACAAAAATCATGTTAATTGGCATTGCCATAAAAAGCACTGGGTATTTCGATAATATAAATGACTGCTACTTAAAAATAAAAGGGTCACAGTTTTTTGTAAACAAAAAACTAGCAACATAACCATAAAGGTTGATAGCTAATAGATGTACTGTCAGTGGATTTTGTAATTAATGTTATTAAATGGCTCCTGTGGACAGTAGAGACTATGTATTAAGCGGAATTTATTATTCTGTTTTGGAACCACGCCGATGCTGGCCCACCGTCTGCGACGCTGACCCAGCATCAAACCAGCACTGATTCAACGCCTCATGTTTGCTGGGCTGCGTTCAATAGCAGCTGGTCTGGTAGTGCTTACTGCTAGCGGCGGTTACAAGCCGACACTGACCCAATGTCTGTTAGATGTTAGGCCAGCGTCGCCGGTGCTGGCCAGTATCCATTCAGCCTTAGTCAGTACTTCATGCTGGCGGAGCCGGCACGATGCTTTGAACCAAAGCTGGGTTAATGTTGGCCCGCCTTCTGTGACGCTGGCCCACATTCAGCGTGGCGCCGAACACGACACGTTGACCCAATATTGGGGAAGCTCAGCTTCGTAGATAGCACAGCATAGGGTCAACGTCTTGTGTTTGCTGGGGCGGCCTGCGACTGCACAATCGAACCGCTGAATAGACGGACCGACAGAACGCGACAGAAAGGACAGATTCACTGAGCGGACAGAGGTAAAGCAACATGTCCCCACCTCTGTCTACAGAGGGGAGACATAATTAAAAGGCATTGCCAAGATAACATAGTGATCTATCATTTGTTTCCTGCACCAAAGCTAGAGATAAAATAGCTACTATGTATAGCATGCTGATATATATAGGAGCAAAAAAGACACTCTGGAAAGCGAGCGTGTAATTCTAAAATATATACAAGTGCATAATTATCTGTAAAACCTAGTCAGCAAAACCGCCGGTTGTAAATGTTATTGTTCTGTCATGTTTTTATCACAAGTCGCTGAAGCAGCTACTGTTAGCTGATGTTTTTCATTGTATACATTTATGCGACTATAAATAACTCTTATCTTATCTCGTGTCAGAATGCCTCGTGATCGTTAAATTTAGAAAAATCATATTTTATGTTATATCATCAACGACGAAAAAAATATTATTCCTACACATATAACAAATAACGATTCAATTAATACCTGCGCTGAAATTTTTGTCGTATCATAAACGTTAGAATGAATCGGCATGATCATGTTATGAATAGTTATCATTATATAGATATGACTGCTCCTCTCATCAACTAACTAAGATTAATTTTAAAAATCCATGAACAAATACGCACAAATAAAATATTTATTGCATTAGAAACAAACATGTTATATCAAAAGCGTAACTAGAACAGACATATTTTGCAGCAATCACATCGGACTTCTTATGGCATAACATTATTTATTCCAAGTAGATGAAAACACAGTATGTGGCAATAGGTTATGAATATCAACATTAATATATTGTCCTCTTATCAGTGATTCTCTCTCTATCATCATATCCGTCAGAATATCCTGATGATTCTGTTTAACTATTTTCTTTTCGGTTGAAGTTTTTAGTTTAGTAGTATTTTCTTCAGCTATGTAGTATTTTGTTTTCTTTAATTTTGGTTTGTAGATCAAATTTTCTCCTGTAAAAAAGAAGAAAAGGAAATAAGCATAAAATTAATAGCAATAAAGGATGATTTTTTACATATTATTTAAAAAAATAAATACTTTATTTGTATCGCATGGATAGTTTAGTGCATAATAAAATACTGGTGATATTAAAAAGCGTTCTTGTAGTTGACAATTAAATAAACTTACTAAATACTTGCTGATCTTTCATTTCTTTTACTTGTCTTTTTAACAATTGACTTAGCTGTCTTTGTTTAATAAACAAGAAGACAGTCAGAGGTATTCCTAGAAATATCACCATTCCTCCAGCAGCCAACACAACATAAAAACTGAACTTCTGTGTCCTCAAATAACCTGCCTCACTGAAGCCTGTGTTTCTGTCGTCTGCTGATGTTTTCAGATGATGGTAGATTTTATTCTGCTCAGTGGTTGCTGGAATCTCTGATGTGACGTCATCATCTGCTGATAAAGATGTTTGTATCGTCTTTGTCGATGATGTGGTGATTTCTGTAGATAAAATAAAATTATGATGTATTATATGCTTACAATTTTAAATGCAATAAAGGCCGAAAATTATATGTACATTTAATGAGTTGGAAAAACACATTGCAGACTAGCTGAATTTAGTTATGTTTTAAAGCCGTGCTCTCACTTGTCGATAAGTGATTTTAGTTTTTTTATATTATAATTTAAAAAGAAAGGTTGTCTTTAAAAAAAATCAAGTCACAAAAGGAAAAAGAGTTTTTCTCTACCATTCTCTGTAGTACGACTTCTTGTCTCTGCTAGTACTCCTTCAGTACTCACAGCAAGTACCCTGAATGTCACACCGGTTTTCAAATTCACAGTGTTTACTTCACCCGCATACTCTGATGTCTGTAATTAAAAAAAAGTATTCGAATCAAACACAAATTTAAATAAATTCCACAATTGTCTTACCGTAGGCGAATCATTTTTTTATGATCAGAAAAGCAAATTTAACAATATTTTATGATGCCCATTAAGCTTTTCTACAAAAAAATGGGAATAAAATAATATATTTTTTGACAATGAAGAAAGTGAGTTTACAATAATAATAAATAATTGACCTGCTAAATTATACATTTGTCTTATTATTTCTACGTACCGTGTACATATAATTCCACTCTTCTTCTTCACGTATCCTCAGAACAACAATGTATAGAATTACTGACGTGTCTACGTTGACTCTGTACTTGTAAGCTGGACGTTTCCATGACAACAAAATCTGATGTTCATTGTTAGCAGAAATCATAGGCGGAAAACGAAATCTCCAATAAGCACTCTCACCAGATATCAAACCTGTAATGAAAATAATGGATTAATATAGGATACTTCATATTACGTACAAGTTAAATCAGACCAATACTTAATTAAAATTATTATAACTTAGTTATAAGTGAATGTAGCTAATAGTAAATGTAGGCCTACTCACCAGGTGTCATTGTTGATATAGCGTTACATGCAGTTGTACATCCTCCAGACTGTAAAGAAAACAAAAACTCATATTAAGGATTATTATGAGTGAAAATATATACAGTTTGATCCACTAATCTAGGTTATCTATTCATCAAAAATAAGCATTTTATTTGTTACTTATTCACATAGTGTCAAACAGACCATATTTAAGTAAAACTATTTAGCAGAAGAATAAAAATCCTTAATGATAAGGTGAAAAAAATGAGGTGAAAAAAATGTTAATACATTGAATAAGATTAAACTAGTCCTGGATATATATGTTTTTATAATATCGCTATTAAGTAACAATACTCACACAATGGATGTCATTTTCAGGCTGACAGACATTTTTTTCGGATTCCGTTATTGTTTTCTCACACGTTTCCAAGCACTGAAAAATAAAAATGGAAATAAATTAATCATTATTTTACAACTTGTATTTTGTGTTTTAGAGAAACAATAACACGATCTGTACAATTTTCTAAGTTTATGTAACTCTATATATTGAGGTGAATATTATAAGTATGTTTAACTGTAATTAAAGTGCTTGGACAATTTAACACAAACCTTCTTGTATTTTTAATTATATTATAATGTTTGTATTTTGTCTCGATGGCAGCGACCTCACATAGGTGCTGGTCATCTGTCGCCACTTGCCTCTATATGTACTGTTGAAATTTTCTGTAGAAATGTACCCATAGAAAGTTTAATAAATAAATAAACACCATGTTAAACAATAAAAGTAAATTCAAATTTGAAAACTTACCTTTGAACAATCTGGTGATTTGAAGCATTTGTCGTCAGAAACAGGAGCTGTCACGTGCTGAAACAATAACAAAATAAATAAACAAATTAGCCAAATGTGATCAGAAAAAAACTACAGTTCAACAGGGTAGTTGGATAGATGCATAACGATAATATTAGCTGCTTATTGGAAAAAAAATTCTATTCACTAATGAAAAAATGTTTTTTTTCTATAGATTAATAAGGCTTAATGCTGTAATTGTTTGAAATGCTTTACATTAAAATTACCTGCTCAAAACAGCTGACTCTACATTTAGTAATCTTGATCCAGTCATTTTCTGAAAGGCTTTCCACTGAACTTGACAATGACGTCATCAACGCTATCAATATCAACAAGGAAGACATCATGTGATATGAGCAATTAGATCCGGTAGATTTATTTATACTCTTGTAATTATGTTAATTCACAGAGATGTACAAGGTGTTGCTAAGTCAGTAATGACTGATGACTTATCCTATCTACATCATTTATATATAGAAGGTAGTGTATGTTTATCTTGTACGTGTTAACACACTATGTTAGGGCAGCATGTTTCTGTAGGAGTCAATCTGAAGGATTATCACATTAATTGGCGCCTCTCTCTTTTTCAACATAACGCCCAATTATTTCACAAGGCTAACATCACACTCCACCTGGTTAACACGTTGGTGTTAAAGTAATCAGTAGGTACTTATTACATAATGGGTGTGTGAATTAATTTTTCAACCCACAAACAATTTTAATTTTCTCAAATGTAAGTGTTAAGTCAGCAAATCTGATTTCCAAATTATCCTTTTTTATTTTGTTAAAAAACTATACAAATAAAATAGTTATTTGCATGGTCAAGCGTGCTTAGCTTCAATTTATATTCACTGTTCATTATTTTGTACTTGACAAATACATGTACTAAACAAATATTTCAAATGCATTAGAAAAGGTTCAAACGTGATAACTTGTATCCTCTATAATTATACTCTCTATATTTACGTAATATAAATATACATCTCCTTCAAACACTGTTTAAAAGTTAAAATAACGGTACTGTTGTGTGACGATACTATTATATTATTGATACATCATATTTATTTCACAAGGTTAACATCACACTCCACCTGGTCAACACGTTGGTGTTAAAGTAATCAGTAGGTACGTATTACATGATGGGTGTGTGAATTAATTTTTCAACCCACAAACAATTTTAATTTTCTTAAATGTAAATGTTAAGTCAGCAAATCTGACTTCCAAATTATTCTTTTTTATTTTGTTAAAAAACTATACAAATATAATCGTTATTAGAATGGTCAAGCGGGCTTAGCTTCAATTTCACATTCACTGTTCATTATTTTGTACTTGACAAATACATGCACTAAAATAATATTTCAAATGCATTAAAAAGGTTCAAACGTGATAATTTGTATCCTCTATAATTAAACACTCTATATTTACGTCTCAATGTAAATGTTAAGGCAGCAAATGTGATTTCGAAATTGTTATTTCGAATTTTGTCAAAAAACATACAAATATATTAATGTTTATTATCATGGACGCGCTGGGAATCACAGCATCATCATCGTTTTTGGGCTAAATTTTACATTCAATTTTTCATAATTTTTACCTGACAAATCAATGTATTAAAGTAATATTTCAAATGTTCTAGAAACGTTAGAATTTGATCACTCGTATTCTCCATATGCACGTAATATAAAAATATTTACGTAATATAAAAATTCATGTTTCAAACACAGATTAAAAGTTAAAATATCGGAACTGTTGTGTGACGATTCAATTAAATAAGTGACGCGCCAAATAAAAGACATTTTCAAAATTCTTCTTCAATCGCGGTTGGGTCATAAAATATATAAAATGTACATCAATTATGTAATTGTTGTGAAAATCAGCTTTGATCTGCTTCTTGACGGACCAGTTAATGGCTTAGTGATCGTAATCTGATCACCCCCCCCCCCCTTCCTATCGTGGATTAGACTTTACACCAATCAACCTGTCTGTGAGAAAATGTGTGAAGACACAACCTCAACTTAGAAGTGTTACATCTCTGAACATAACTAGCTATGAGCCGTGATTAACAAAATCTCACTTAAGATTCCAGTGGTGATTTTAAAACTAGACAATAAAACTGATCAACAGCGACCCTTAATAACGGCTCCGACATTTCAGATCTTGAATATTTATGAAGTTATAGTATTTGAATAATTCAGTGGATGCTTTGAGCCAATATAATATCAAGACCTATTCTTCATACATCTTTATTTATAGAAGAAAGTGTATGTTTATCAAGTATGTGTACATACTTATTTAGATTAGGATCTTTCTCTAGTAAGTAATCTGAAATAATTATGTTTGACATAATTGGCACCTCTTTCGCATTCTGTAATATAACACGGGTTTACCCAGTGTGCGCTCAAAAAGTGTTGAACACGGAAAGTAGGTATTAAAGTAATATTTAGAGTTATTGTGAATTGACTGTGGTCGTTCAGCGTACTCATTTTTTCTGATTCTGTAAAGATATTTATGTTAAGATGACCGAATTGATATAGAAGATTAATTACGATGGGAAGAAATCATAATCACACTTTTAAATTAGCGGCCTGACCAGCTGACAGCCATAATTGAATATTATCATTGTCACTGTCAAAACATGGAGATAATAATTATTATATTAAATTTGCAATCTTCGATGCGGCGTAAATGTCCTGGCTAAGAAAAACATATTAAACGTATTTATTGACAAAACTTTATCTGTCATTTCATTTAAATTGTTAACGCTAATGTTGTATTAATCGATTAGTTTGTGAGTGGTGACTTTCAGTTGAAGTTGTTAATGATCGTTATTGCCTGGTGCTGTGTTATCAATCAGCACTGAAATCTCAGGTGACAGTTTGTTCACACATTTTTCTTACAAACAAGTCAAATCCGTGTGGGATTTGATCAAAGAAAAGGTGTGAATAACAAGGCACTAAGTCATCAGACGTCAGCTGGTCAGGTAAAGGAGCAGATCATGATCAGATTATCAACATAATCACCTCAATATTGTCAAATAAATTCGTCGCGCCTATATAACTATTATTGTTAAATGCCTCTGATTTTAAAGTATGTTCTGATTTCTTCCCATCGTAAATATTTTTTGTTTATATCAAATCGGTTCTCTTTAAATAAACATCTTAACAGAATCAGAGCTGTTCGTATTTAGATGAAATGAGTATGCTGAACGACCACAGTTAATTCCTGATTTGAGACAGATCCAGAAGTATTTTAATATCAAAGTTAATACGAGATTACGAAGTAACTCTATATGGTAAAAATTGAAGTAGGTGGTGACCTTGATAAGCAATAGGCTTCTGTCGCCACCAGTTTTTTTCATAATCATAACAAATTTAAAGTATTTTTTTTAAGTGAATTACAATGTATTTTTTATAAAAAAATAGACAATTCTGATTCTGATTCTGTAAGACGATGGATGGATAAATAATAACTATCTATGCTTCCCAGAATTTAACCACGCAATAAGTATAATCCGACTTTCAGATTATCAATGCAGTCCGAAGCTCGCTTTTTTTACTTGAGATTTAGTCAGCAACACTACACAAAGTCAACATTATCTAACAAGAATGAATGATTATAAATGGTCATTTATTCACGACTGAAAAAATCAAAAAAATCAAATATCAAAATACCATAATAAGTAACAATGTATTTTGTACAGGTAATAAATGAACACATCTAAATAAGTGTTCATTTATTAGAGATATTCATATAAGCCTATATATCGAACAGATCAGGTGTACTATGTGTCAATAACCAAAAGACAATAAAACTATACTCTAACATAGCCTTATGCTATTCTCAGTAAAAAAAAAGGGGACAGGGTAACCGCCACGTTGTCTGAGCATTCGGCTACCCCGTGTTATATTACAGAGCGAGAAGGAGGCGCCAAATAACGTGACAAACATAATTATATCAGCTTACTTATCACAGAAACATCCTAATCTAAATAAATATGTACACGTACTTGATAAACATACACTTCTTTTTATTAACAACGATGTATGAAGAATAGGTGTTGATATTATATTGGCTCAAAGCATCCACTGAATTATTTAGATATGTGTAATATAACTTATCAATATTCAAGATGTGAAATGTCGGAGCCGTACGTATTTGTGGTTGCTGTTGATCAGTTTGATTGTCTAGTGTAAAAATCTTCAATTGAATTTTAGGTGAGATTTTGTTAATCACGGCTCATAACTAGTTATGTTCAGAGATGCAACATTCATAAGTTGAGATTGTGTCTTCGCACATTTTCTCACAGACAGGTTAATTGGTGTAAAGTCTAGTCGGGGGAGAGGGGAGGAGGGTGATCAGAATACGAAACGTCAAGTTAATTAACTCTGCCGTCAGCTGGTCAGGTCAAGGAGCAGATCATACCAAATAATCACAAAAATAACATAATTTATGTACATTTTTACATTTTTTACAATCTCAATCCCGATTGAAGATGAACTATCAAAATATTTTTTATATGATGTATCAATAATATAATAGTATCGTCACACAACAGTACCGTTATTTTAACTTTTAAACAGTGTTCGAAGGATATGTATATCTATATTACGAAAATATATAATATATATATATATAAATATAGAGGATACAATTTATCACGTTTGAACCTTTTCTAATGCATTTGAAATATTTGTTTAGTACATGTATTTGTCAAGTACAAAATAATGAACAGTGAATATAATTTGAAGCTAAGCACGCTTGACCATGCAAATAACTATTTAATTTGTTTATTTTTTTAACAAAATAAAAAAAGAATAATTTGGAAATCAGATTTGCTGACTTAACACTTACATTTAGGAAAATTAAAATTGTTTGTGGGTTGAAAAATTAATTCACACACCCATTATGTAATAAGTACCTACTGATTACTTTAACACCAACGTGTTAACCAGGTGGAGTGTGATGTTAGCCTTGTGAAATAATTGGGCGTTATGTTCAGAAAGAGAGAGGCGCCAATTAATGTAATAATCTTTCAGATTGATTCCTACAGAAACATGCTGCCCTAAGATAGTGGGTTGACACGTACATGATAAACATACACTTCCTTCTATGTATAAATGACGTAGACAGAATAAGTCATTAGTCATTCCTACCAACATATTGTCCATCTCTGTGAATTCACATAATCACCAGGGTAGAAATAAATCTACTGGATCTAATTGTTCATATGACATAATGTCTTCCTTGTTGATATTGATAGCTTTGATGACGTCATTGTCAAGTTTGGTTGAAAGCCTTTCAGAAAATGACTGGATCAAGATTACTAAATGTAGAGTCAGCTGTTTGGAGCAGGTAATCTCAATGTAAATCATTTCAAACAATACAACATTAGGCCTTATTAATCTTGAGAAAAAAAGTTTTCATCCATTTATCCTGTTAAACTGTAGTTTTTTTCTGATTACATTTGGCTATTTAGTTTATTTATTTTGTTATTGTTTCAGCACGTGACAGCTCCTGTTTCTGACGACAAATGCTTCAAATCATCAGACTGCTTAAACGTAAGTTATTTAATTTTAATTTACTTTTAATGTTGTTCCGGCGCTGTAATTACAGTTAAACATACTAATATTATTTACCTCAATATATAGTGTTACGTAAACTGAGAAAATCGTATTGATGGTTTTATTGTTTCTCGAAAACACTTATAGTCAAATGTTGTAACATAAGTATTCATTTATTTCCATTTTTATTTTTCAGTGCTGGGAAACGTGTGAGAAAATAATAACGGAATCCGAAAACATTGTCTGTCAGCTTGAAAATGACATCCCTTGTGTGAGTATTGTTACTTAACTGTGCACTACAATTAAAAATATATATATCAAAAAGTATCTTTTACTTCAATCAATGTAATAACATTAATTTTTTTTCATCTATTATCTAAAGATCGCTATTGTTCTGCTAAATGGTTTCACTTTATTAGAATTTTTTTGTGTCAATCAGTAACAAATAAAATATTTATTTGTGTATATAACCTAGATTAGTTGATCAAACTGTATATATTTTCTCATAATAATCCTTAATATGAGTTGTTGTTTTCTTTTCAGTCTGGAGGATGTAAAACAGCATGTAACGCCACATCAACAATGACACCTGGTGAGTAGGCCTACATTTTATACAGTCAGATTCACTTATACTGAAACACAATATTTAATAGAAATATTGGTCTGATTAAACTTGTACGTAATGTGAAGTGTCCTATATAGATTAAATCCATATTTTCATTACAGGTTTGATATCTGGTGAGAGTGCTTATTGGAGATTTCGTTTTCCACCTATGATTTCTGCTAACAACGAACATCAGCCTTTGCTGTCATGGAAACGTCCAGCGTACAAGTACAGAGTCAACGTAGACACGTCAGTGATTCTGTACATTATTGTCCTGAAGAAACGTGAGAAAGAAAAGTGGAATTATATGTACACGGTACGTAGAAATAATAAGATCAATATATCATTTACCAAATGGATAGTATAATATCATTGTAAACTCTTATTCCTCATAATCAAGAAATCTATTATTTTATTCGAAACCGAGATCTGTGTATAAATGCTTAATCTGTTAATGTGGATCATAAAATATTGTTAAATTTGTTTTTCTAATCATAAAAACAAAGACTCGCCTGCGGTAATCTCCTTGTGGAATTTTTTATTAAATTTGTGTTTAATTTGCATACCTTTTTTTCTTCAGACTTCAGAGTATGCGGGTGAAGTCAACACTGTGAATTTAAAAGCCGGTGTGACATTCAGGGTACTTGCTGTGAGTACTAAAGGAGTACTAGCAGAGACAAGAAGTCGTACTACAAAGAATGGTGGGGAAAAAAATATTCTTTATTTTGTAACTTGATAGTTTTCAAAGTCAACATTTCTTTTCCAATTAACATATTGAAAATGTAAAATCACTCCTCGACAATTGGACAATTGAGAACACGTCTTAAAAATGTCAGTAAATTTTGCAAGTATAAAATGTGTTTCCACCTCATTAAATATATTACGTACATATAATTTTCAGCGTTTATTACGTAGAAAATTGTAAGCATATAACACATCATAAGTTTAATTTATTTACAGAAATCACCACATCATCGACAAAGACGATACAAACATCTTTATCAGCAGATGATGACGTCACATCAGAGATTCCAGCATCCACTGAGCAGAATAAAATCTACCATCATCTGAAAACATCAGCAGACGACAGAAGCACAGGCTTCAGTGAGGCAGGTTATTTGAGGACACAGAAGTTCAGTTTTTATGTTGTGTTGGCTGCTGGGGGAATGGTGATATGTCTAGGAATACCTCTGACTGCCTTCTTGTTTATTAAACAAAGACAGCTAGGTCAATTGTTAAGAAGACAAGTAAAGGAAATGAAAGAGCAACAATCATTTAGTAAGTTTATTTAATATTAAACTTCAAGAACGCCTTTTTTAATCACCAGCATTTTATTATGTATTAAACTGTATCCCTCCAATAAAAATAAAGTATTTAGTTTTTTAAATATGTAAAAAAGCATAATTTATTGCTATAAATTGTATGCTTAATTCATTTTCTTTCATTTCATTTTTTACAGGAGAAAATTTGATCTACAAACCAAGATGTGAGAAGACAAAATTCTACATAGCTGATGAAAATACTACTAAACTGAAAACTTCAAATGGAAAAAAATAGTTAAACAGAATCATCTGGATTTTCAGACGGATCATAAAATATGGTGAATCACCATTGGTGATAGAGAGAGAAATATTACTGATAAAAAGACAATATTTTAATGTTGATATTGACAAACTTATGCCATATAATGTGTTGTCATCTACTTCAAATAAATCATTTGATGCCATAAGAAATCCAATGTGATTGCTGCATGATATGTCTCTTCTACTTATTCTTCTTAAATATTTATAACATGACCATGCCAATTCATTCTCATTCTAATGTTAATAATACTTCCTAAAAATATAAGTATTTTAGTGTAGGTAATAATGTAATCATTAAACGTTAGGTGTACGAATAATATTGTTTTCGTCGTTGTTTAAATTTGATTTTTTACATTTAACAATGACAAGGCATTCAGACACGATGGGGATTCCCAACGTGGAGTCGTAGTCGTCTTCACATTGTACCGATTATCTGTAACGATTATTTACGACGACACGTCTTGTCTTAATCTATTATTGTGGGGGTCGTTGTCTGTCTGGTTCGAATCCAGGCAGGCGGCAGGCGCTGATAATGCTCCGAATATTTAATTCAACAAACATTGTCGAATATGAAACCTTGACCCAATGTTGATTTAATGTTTTTGGAGTAAATATGTTAAGCATTAACCCTTTCAGTGCCGGGATCAGATTCCGACGTCAAATTGGGAGTAGAATACGAGACTTGGGACGAAAGAGCTATCTTAGGCATTTATGATGATTTCGAATTGAAAAAACCTTTGGTTTTTTCGTTCATACAAAGATATCTCAGCGCTTTAAGGGTTAGAAATTGTAATTTCGCCATTATTCCCAGCAAGGAAACATATTTCGAAGGAAAGGAAGTGCACGCAAAATAATTTCCCCTCTAACCCTTGGTATGATAAAGAATGTAAATCCCTGAAGTATGTTGTTAATAATATCGCTAAGCATAGAGACTTTAACGCACAGCAAGACGAATATAATATACTGTTACGACAATATAAGCAATTAATCCAAAGAAATAAAAGACAATACCAGCAAGCCAAACTTAGTGAGCTGGAAAATATGAGAACAGAAGATCCTAATTCTTACTGGAAATTCTGGAAATCCTTAAATCCTAGAAATGTCACTACAGGGCCTACCTTGGAAGACTTTGTGAACTATTTTGAACAACAAGTCTACCCACCCTATGTGGATTATTTTGACTATGAACACATGAATAATATTATAAAGCAAGTTACGTCATTCCAACATAATGTAGAGCACGATAAATCCAATATGACACAGTTCCTAAACAGTCCCATAACTGCGGAAGAAATTAAAAAGGCGATTCAAAAGTTAAAATGCACGAAAGCAGCGGGTGTAGATGGTATTTCTGCCGAATTTTACAAATATGGATGTAATGAGCTCTTGCCAGCATTAGAATTGTTGTTCAATACCATTCTTACCAATGGAGCATATCCATCTAGATGGGCTACCGGTATAATCCACCCGGTCCACAAAAATGGGGACCATGGCGTTCCAGATAATTACAGAAAAATCACAGTCATGCCGTGTATTGGGAAACTATTTGAATCTATACTTAATAACAGACTCTCATTTAAAAACGAAGTATGTAATGATAATGATTCCTATCAAGCTGGTTTTAAAACTAATTCGCGAACTACGGACAATATATTCATACTATGTGCCATCATAGATAAACAAAGGTGTCTTTCTAAACCCCTGTATACATGCTTTGTCGATTTCACAAAAGCATTTGACTATATTGATAGAACAGCATTATACTACAAATTATTGAACAGGGGAATAGACGGCAATTTGCTAAACATAATAAAAAGCATGTTTTCTAAAGCAGAGTGCCGTGTAAAATGGGACTCGCGTATCAGTGACATATTAAAAAGCGAATTTGGGGTTCTACAAGGCGGTATGCTCAGTCCCAAACTATTCACGGAATTTTTACAAGACATATCCGCATCATTTGACCAAGATCAAGGTATCGCTGTGGACACCTTACTAATGGTATATCTGTTATTTGCAGATGACCTTGTCCTTTTTTCAGAATCTGCCGAGAGATTACAAAAACAGCTAACTGCCCTGTATACATATGCTTCCCTATGGCATATCATAGTAAGCATTCCTAAAACAAAAGTTCTTATCTTTAATGAACGCTACACAACAGTATGCGGAAGCTTCCACTATGGTGATAACATTATAGAAAAGGCTGAACAATATAAATACCTTGGTGTAGTGTATAGCACCAAGTCCGCTAATAACGTGTTAAAAGAAACTTTTTCTCATCTTGCTTCCCAAGCTGGGAAAGCAATCTTTGCTCTACGTAAACAGTCCCGTCCTGTGGTCGGTAAATTGTCACCCACTATTGCGTTCAAGGTATTTGATTGCCAAATATTGCCCATACTAGAATATGGAAGTGATATATGGTATACAGGCGATGATGTTAACGATCTGGAAAAAATCCATCTAAAATTTATTAAATCCACACTTGGCGTTAGAAAGCAAACACCTACTCCTGCAATATATGGGGACACGGGTCGATTTCCACTGATCATCCGGCAACACATAAAAGCTGTAAAATATTGGTGTAGAATTCTAAAATTATCTCGGAGCCATCCAGTCAGAAATGCCTACAATATGCTACTTGAGCTAGATGCCATTGGCTTCACGAACTGGTGTTCCCGTATTCGCTCTGTCCTCGAACGAACCGGGCTTGATCAAACTTGGGAATCACAGAATATCGGGGATACAAATAAATTCATGCTTTCATTTAAAGAATCAATAGTTAGAATATTTACACAGCAGTGGAGAAAAGATATTGAGAGCTCGAGTAAGCTGCGCACATATGCATTAGTAAAAAAATATTTCTGTGTTGAACCATATATCTTGCACATAAGGGGGAACCACCTCATAACAGCAATGGCGAGATATCGAATGAGCTCACATGATCTAAATATAGAAAGAGGACGATTCAATAATCCGATCACTCCAAAAAATCAGCGAATATGCACAAGGTGTCAATTAAACGAAATTGACGATGAAATACATCTTCTTCTCCACTGTTGCGCTATGAAGAATGAACGCGAAATCTTGTATGATTCTGTAGCCGCAATTATCAATATACAACCGACAAATGAAATGTTTCTAGGAATTATGACATCTAGAGACATAACAGTGGTGAAGTCACTAGCGCAATTTATATATGGTTGCTTTAAACAAATTAAGGGCTAAAACTACTGAGTATAATAAATCTGTCACCTGTCGCTATATTATTCATATTATCATGCCCTCATGATCTGACTTGGGTATTACCACTTATCAAGACGGTTGTTGCTCTCGGATCTTATTATTTGGCTTTTTGGGGCCGGTTAGGGACGTTTCCGTCGCCTTTGTTATCAGACGAGGTGGGGCCTTATGGAGGATTTCAGAGTTGCTAAGTCAACTGATTTTCTCCATGAGGTCGGGAATGTTTTTCTTCGATTGTAACTCCGAGTATGTGGTTCTAACTAGGTCGTGATTGAAACAGTATGAATTAAACAATATAGTGAATTATAAAAAGGCCTAATGTTTTTGTGCGAGGGCCATGTCCTGTGTGAATTGCACAAATAATTTTTAACCGCCATTACTACTGTTATAACTAGGTCGTGATTGAAACAGTATGAATTAAACAATATAGTGAATTATAAAAAGGCCTAATGTTTTTGTGCGAGGGCCATGTCCTGTGTGAATTGCACAAATAATTTTTAACCGCCATTACTACTGTTATTACGTCGTTAAGTTTGCACCACTAGTCAATCTCAGGGAATCTCCGCGCTCATAGCGACTGTGCTTGCATGGTCACATGACACGGAGCTACCTGTTTATGCCATATTTATTGTACTTGCATGATATTTTATTTAATTTAAAAAAATACCATATAATGTTTACCATTGGCTTATTGCATACTCCTGTTACTGTAGCATAATCATGCACTTGTATATATTTTAGGTTTCTACGCTTTCCAGAGTGTCTTTTTTGCTACTATATATAATTAGTATGTCATACGTAGTAGCTATTTTATCTCTGGTTTTGGTGCGGGAAACAAAATGATAGACCTCTATGTTATCTTGGCAATGCCTCTTATTTCATTTTTAGTAGTAGTCATTTATATTATCGAAATACCCAGTTTTTATTTTGGCAATGCCACTTAACATGATTTTAGCTGTGTATGTCATACCATGTATATTATCATATGATTTTAACAAACTAACAATCTTGTATATACATGTACATATATCTCTTTCATTTCTATGACAAATAAGTCTGTAATGACTTTTCTTTTCTGTCAATAAAATATCTGTCTGTCTGTCTGTCTGGTTAACCCATCATTAAACCAACATCAAACCAACAAACCCAGCAAACACAAAATGTTGACTCTCAGTTCGTTTGCTGTTAATTAGTAGTAAATCATTTATTAAAGTAGCACTCTTATAATACAAAGATCACTCAGAGTTTGAGTTGCGAGAGACACATACTAAAATGTTCATGTCATACATAAAACCAGAAATGCATAACAAGAAATGTATAGCTCCGGCCTGCTGATTTTATACAGTACATTCACCAAATTGCATGTAACTCAAAACTATTTCACTTATAAACTTGGTTCTGGTGTCATCAGAAAGAGCGATATTATATCTTTAAATGGACATTGTTAATAGAATTTTAAATGTTACATGGTAGTCGCTGGATGGTAATATCCATCAGATACCACGCTGGAACTGCCTGTCCACATGTATGTCCCGGGGTCCTCTGTGATAAAGTGGTAGCTCATAATTATTAAATTAGCTTGTAGCTGTGAC
>OZ024906.1:51144364-51291864 GCA_964017125.1 Flabesymbios commensalis
CAGCAACCTCAAATACCGGCTACCACATTTCAGATCTTGTTTGAATAATTCAGTGGATGCTTTGAGCCAATATAGTATCAAGACCTATTCTTCATACATCTATATTTGATCTGCTCCTTGACGGACCAGGTACAGGTAATAAATGAACAGATCTAAATAAGTGTTCATTTATCAGAGATATTCATATAAGCCTATATATTGAACAGATCAGGTTTACTATTTGTCAATAACCAAAAGACAATAAGACTAAACTCCAACATAGCCTAAAGGCTATTTTCAGTAAAAAAAAAAGGGGACAGGGTAACCGCCACGTGGTCTGAGCATTAGGCTACCCCGTGTTATATTACAGAGAGAGAAAGAGGCGCCAAATAACGTGACAAACATAATTATATCAGCTTACTTACCAGAGAAACATCCTAATCTAAATAAATATGTACACGTACTTGATAAACATACACTTCCTTTTATTAGTAATGATCTATGAAGAATAGGTGTTGATATCGGCTCAAAGCATCCACTGAATTATTTAGATATGTGTAATATAACTTATCAATATTCAAAATGTGAAATGTCGGACCCGTTATTTGTGGTTGCTGTTGATCAGTGTTATTGTCTAGTGTTAAAATCCCCACTGGAATGTTAAGTGAGATTTTGTTCAATCACAGCTCATAACTAGTTAGCAGTCATAAGTTGAAATTGTGTCTTCACATATTTTCTCACAACAAAGTTAATTGATGTATAGTCTAGTCCAGGGGGGGGGGGGGGGGGTGATGAGAATACAAAACTTCAAGTTAATTAACTCAGTTAATTGTCAAGTACAAAATAATGAACAGTGAATGTGAAATTGAAGCTAAGCACGCTTGATCATGCTAATAACTATTACATTTGTATAGTTTTTTTTTAAATAAAAAATAAAAATTTGGAAATCAGATTTGCTGATTTAACATTTACATTTAAGAAAATTAAAATTGTTTGTGGGTTGAAAAATTAATTCACACACCCATTATGTAACACGTACTTACTGATTACTTTAACACCAGCGTGTTAACCAGGTGGAGTGTGATGTTAACCCTGTGAAATAACTGGGCGTTATGTTGAGAAAGAGAGAGGCGCCAATGAATGTAATAATCCTTCAGATTGACTCCTACAGAAACATGCTGCGCTAACATATTGTGTTAACACGTACAAGATAAACATACACTTCCTTCTATATATAAATGATGTAGATAGGATAAGTCATCAGTCATTCCTTTCTTACCAACATCTTGTACATCTCTGTGAATTCACATAATTTCAAGAATAAATATAAATCTCCTGGATCTAATACTTCATATCACACAATGTTTTCCTTGTTGATATTGATAGCTTTGACGACGTCATTGTCAAGTTCAGTTAAGAGCGTTTCAGAAAATGACTGGATCAAGATTACTAAATGTAGAATCAGCTGTTTGGAGCAGGTAATTTTAATGTAAATCATTTCAAACAATTACAACATTAGGCCTTGTTAATCTAGAGAAAACTTTTTTCATCCTACTATTCTGTTAAACCGTAGACTTTTTCTGATTACATTTGGCTAATTTGTTTATTTATTTTGTTATTGTTTCAGCACGTGACAGCTCCTGTTTCTGACAACAAATGCTTCAAATCATCAGAATGCTTAAACGTAAGTTATTTAATTTCAATTTATTTTTAATGTTTGAAATGTTGTTCCAGCGCCGTAATTACAGTTAAACATACTTCTATTATTTACCTCAATATATAGAGTTACGTAAACTGAGAAAATCGTATTGATGGTGTTATTGTTTCTCGACAACACTCATAGTCAAATGTTGTAAAATTAGTATTCATTTATTTCCATTTTTATTTTTCAGTGCTGGGAAACGTGTGAGAAAACAATAACGGAATTCAAAAACATTGTCTCTCAGCCTGAAAATGACATCCCTTGTGTGAGTATTGTTACTTAACTGTGCACTATAATTAAAAATATATATATCAAAAAGTATCTTTTACCTTAATCAATGTAGTAACAATAAAAAAATTTCATCTATTATTTAAAGATCTCTATTGTTCTGCTAAATGGTTTTACTTTACTATGATTTTTTTGTGTCAATAAGTAACAAATCAAATATTTAATTTTGTATATAGCCTAGATTAGTTGATGAAACTGTATATATTCTCTCATAATAAACCTTAATATTAGTTATTATTTTCTTTTCAGTCTGGAGGATGTAAAACTGCATGTAACGCCATATCAACAATGACACCTGGTGAGTACGCCAACATTTACTACAGTCAGATTCATTTATATTGAAACAAAATATTTAATATAAATATTGGTCTGATCTAACTTGTACGTAATATGAAGTGTTCTATATAATTTAAATCCATTATTTTCATTACAAGTTTGATATCTGGTGAGAGTGCTTATTGGAGATTTCGTTTTCCACCTATGATTTTTGCCAAGAATGAACATCAGCTTTTGTTGTCATGGAAACGTCCAGCGTACAAGTACAGAGTCAACGTAGACACGCCAGTGATTCTGTACGTTATTGTTGTGAAGATACATGAAGAAGAAAAGGGGAATTATATGTACACGGTACGTAGAAATAATAAGACAAATATAACATTTACCAAATGGATTCACCAATGGACTCGCCTGTGGTAATCTACTTGTGGAATTTTTATTAAATTTGTGTTTATTTCGCATACTTTTTTCTTTTACAGACATCAGAGTATGCGGGTGAAGTCAACACTGTGAATTTAAAAGCCGGTGTGACATTCAGGGTACTTGCTGTGAGTACTGAAGGAGTACTAGCAGAGACAAGAAGTCGTACTACAAAGAATGGTAGAGAAAAAAAATATTCATCATTTTGTAACTTGATAGTTTTTAAAGTCAACATTTCTTTTCCAATTAAAATATAGAAAATGTAAAATCACTCCTCGGCAATTGAGAACACGTCTTTTAAACGTCAGTAAAGTTTGCAAGTATAAAATGTGTTTCTAACTCATTAAATATATTATGTACATATAATTTTCGGCGTTTATTGCTTAGAGAATTTGTAAGCATATAATACATCATAATTTTAATTTATTCACAGAAATCACCACATCATCGACAAAGACGATACAACCATCTTTATCAGCAGATGATGACGTCACATCATAGATTTCAGCATCCACTGAGCAGAATAAAATCTACCATCATCTGAAAACATCAGCAGACGACAGAAACACAGGCTTCAGTGAGGCAGGTTATTTGAGGGCACAGAAGCTCAGTTTTTATGTTGTGTTGGCTGCTGGAGGAATGGTGATATGTCTAGGAATACCTCTGACTGTCTTCTTGTTTATTAAACAAAGACAGCTAGGTCAATTGTTAAAACGACAAGTGAAAGAAATGAAAGAGCAAAAATCATTTAGTAAGTTTATTTAATTGTAAACTTTAAGAACGCCGTTTTTAATCACCAGCATTTTATTATGTATTAAACTGTATCCCTCCAATAAAAATAAAGTATTCATTTTTTTAAGTATGTAAAAAAATCATCATTTATTGCTATAAATTTTATGCTTATTTCATTTTCTTTCATTTCCTTTTTTACAGGAGAAAATTTGATCTACAAGCCAAGATGTAAGAAGACAAAATTCTACATAGCTGATGAAAATACTATTAAACTAAAAACTTCAACTGGGCAAAACTAGTTAAACAGAATCATCTGGATTTTCAGACGGATCATAAAATATGGTGATAGAGAGAGAATTATTACTGATAAAATGACAATATTTTATTGTTGATATTGATAATCTTATGCCATATAATGTGTTGCCATCTACTTCGAATAAATCATTTGATGCCATAAAAAGTCTAATGTGATTGCTGCATGATATGTCTCTTCTACTTATTCTTCTTATGCAATTATATACCATATTTATTTCCAATACAATAAATATTTTATTTCTGCGTATTTGTTTGTAGAGTTTTTAAAATAATTTTAGTTTGTCGATGACAGGAGCAGTCCTATCTATTTAATTATAAATATTCATAACATGACTATATCAATTCATTATCATTCTAATGTTAAAGGGACATTTTCAATGTTGTCAATTTTAAAAAATTAATTTATATAAAGCTATATAGCCTACTGATCTTAACGGAAAATACGAAAAAGTAAAAAAAAACAATTTTTGAGCACCGAAAAAGAGTGAAATAGTTGTATTTCCAGGTCGTATATTGCCATGTAAACAAAACAAGTCAGCAATATTCAGCACTTTCCATCACATATTCCCACGTATCAGACGGTAAGATCAGAGCATTCGCCGCTAATTGGTGTCTTATAGTCATGACACGGGAGGACACACCTGCAGCACTGATTGTCTACACAACGCTGGGCCGATGCCATCAGCATGTGGCCCAATGCTGTGAAAAAACTCAATCGTCCTTCAGGTATACAAATAGTTTGTTTGAGTTACTTCTGGTTTCATAGAAATGTTGAATACAAATATTTGTAAAAATATGAAAATTCTGAAAAAAATAAAAACATGATCCATGGGATACACTTCTTCAGTACGGAATTAAAAATGAAAATTGATGTCATCCCAAGGGGCTGCTTTAATGATACTTCCTAAGAATATAAATATTTCAGTGTAGGTAATAATGTAATCATTAAACGTTAGGTGTACGAATAATATTGTTTTCGTCGTTGTTTAAATTGATTTTTTTACATTTAACAATGACGAGGCATTCAGACACGATGGAGATTCCCCACGTGGAATCGTAGTCGTCTTCACATTGTACCGATTATCTGTAACGATTATTTACGACGACACGTCTCGTCTTAATCTATTATTGTGGGAGTCGTTGTCTGTCTGGTTCGAATCCAGGCAGGAGGCAGGCGCTGATAATGCTCCGAATATTTAATTCAACAAATCCGGTCGAATATGAAACTTGACCCAATGTTGATTCAATGTTGTTGGAGTACATATGTTGAACATCAACACTTTCAGTGCCGGGATCGATTTTAAACGTCAGATACTGACGTCAGGGTCCGACGTCAAGATTTGATCCACGCACTGACATAGATATTCAAATGAAGAGGAAAGAGCTATCTTAGGCATTTATGATGATTTCGAATTAAAAAAACTTATGTTTTTTTTCGTTCATATAAAAATATCTCAGCGCTTTAAGGGTTAACCCATCATTAAACCAACATCAAACCAACACAGCAAACACAAAATGTTGACTCTAAGTTCGTTTGCTGATAAGTAGTAGTAAATCATTCATTAAACTCTCACTCTTATATTACAAAGAGTCTTTATATTACAAAGAGTTTGAGTTGCGAGAGACACATACTAAATTTTTCATGTCATACATAAAACATAGTAATAAAAAATAAATGTTATATGCTGGTGCACAATTCATCACGTTTGTTCGAACCTTAAACTAACACTGTTTTAGTATTTGGGCGGGGTAACGGGCAGGAGTTTTTTTTTAATATCACTTAAAATGGTCACATCGCAACCATTATAGACGAGGCGCCCATGGCAGTGGGGTGTCACCTGGCAGGAAAATAACTGCCATCGATATTTTCTTGTACCTATTCTATCCAGGAATGAGAATCTGAATGTTGTTCAGGTCAACATGAAGGTTTTTGTAAGTTTTCTTCCTTTTTGTACATGTGGTATGGTAACGCTTACTTGTTTTACGGAAATTCAGATAGTGAAGGGACTAAGCTTAGATAAGTTCCTCTGCCAGATACGAACAAGTTTGGCATGGAGTTAAATTGAGATACAAAAAAAACTTTTTAAAGGGTATCTTTTAAAGTTTCAGGCAATAGCCTCCAGTAACAGTAAGATCTAAAATGGCCGCCACCGAAAATCTAATTTTGACTAATTATTTGTTCAATAATCGTCATAAATCAACATAATATAATACCTCTTTTTACCGCTTCTGGGTGTGGAGAATCCATTTCTGCATTATCTTCGCAATACAATGTCCATGTCATTTGATATGGTCTAAGGTCATTTTCGCAGGAAATCGCTTGTTTTTACAGAAATAATATTCTATCATCTCCAATATACCCGTGGTTTTCTTACCCTGGTTAAGTTGCAGAATAATTGTATACACATTTTAAAATGTAATTCAAGTCAAGCACTCGTGGAAGTTGCTCATCATTGTTAATTCAGTGATTTGCATCTTGTTATATCGGATAAGGACGAGAGCTAAGCAAGACTAAAAAAGTAACAATAATTTTTACTACTTTTCCTACTTTTTGTAGTATTTGCATAATTCTCTTATCCCTGATTTTATATTGAAATCGTAAAAAAATGTCTGTCATTCTTTCTTTTTACTTGATAACAGTATTACTATGAATACAAATGAGGCGTGTGCAATTTCCATATCAAAGGTAAAGTAATGTACTGTCCGGGAGCACACAAAACACAGTAACCTAATTACAATTGCCTGAATATTTTCTTTTACACCTGCAATCAGCTGGTGCAAAACAGCTGAAACTTAGGGCAACTCTATCCAAAATGGCACCATATTGGATCTTATTGACTTCACAGTGGCAGGACAATAATACATTGCACATTTAAATCGGCGAATCTGTGGAAATAGATTGCCGTTGAACTCTCTTGCAAAAAAGCCATCCACACCACGACTGGGCCCGCAAAAGACTGCATGTGACCATTCTAGGAAAAATGCGCCCACTGAAGGTATGTAGAAATAACTACACCTCAGCAAGCTCAGGCCATATTCCTACTGAAATGATATGTAGAGCTATTACTTTATACCCCTTGACAGACCCAATAAAGATTTTACGAGCTGCTGATTTTATGCCACAACTATAACAAGGGCCTCCGTATCAACTGTTCTTATACATACAACTCGAAGACTACAGGAGACGATATGATTGACATAGAAGTCTGGTTTCAGCTTTCTCCTGGGTGCATGCATGATTTACATCTATGATGTCGATAAGATCATCGGCCATCACATCATATATATTTATCGCTAGTGGCGAACTGACAATTTAAAACAGCTAGTATAATACTGACAGTTAAAAATTTATGTCATAACTTTACAAGAAAAGCTATTGTAAGTTAAATTGATAAATGCCACTCACTTTGTCAGGTGACATTTCAGATTAGTTATGAGTTGTACAATGATCTTCCCCTTCTCAAAGTCATCATAGATATCTTATAATGACTTGTGTCTGGGGCGAACAATCAGGGATAGACCACATTGCCAAGAGGGTGTCTTTGTACAGGATAAAGTTGTACACCTGTTTTGGTGAATTGATACAATAGATCCGACAATACAAGGATGATCGGTCAGAATGTTAAAATGGGATGTTTTTCATTCAGTTTCTCCCTGGTATTGGTTCCTTTACTCCGATATGTCGTATTAAATCATATGTCAGTTTACTGATGAGGCTCAATTTAGCTGCATAGATCACCTGATAAGAACACCTTCACAATTTAATAGTGTGCTACCCTTGCCAGTGCCTATATGCTATGTCAGTACTCTCAGCTACAGACAACACTTAGAGTTCGGGTTTTTTTATCACTATTTACCACCAAGTCTTAAGAAGCAGCTTTGCGAGCAGCATGGATAGCTAGGTACAAGAAAATATCAGTGCCAATTATTCCCCTTCCAGGTCTATTAGGTATCATAACACCTCTTTGCAAGAACTTAGTACACTAGTAGTGTCTAAACCTAGTTGGTGACCTTATCCCTTATTAATGGAATGTCAAGTTGACCGACCTGCTGTGCTAAGCTAAGCTAAGCGTAAACAGCACTCGCACTTCAAACAATAAAAATATGCCAAATACATTTCTTATTATTTCTGTGCGGAAGGATTATTTTTTATATAGTTGAAATAATCTAATTTTTGTTACACATATTTTTTTCTGTGGATAGAACAAACTATTTTAGTTAATTTACATTCTGTGTTTTCTACACGATCATTTCAAATAACATTTTCATGTATTTTAAAACCTAAGAAAATAACAACTTTTGACGAAAAACAATAAAATTAGATTTGATAAATTTGATAAATATTTGCAGATAATATTT
Source organism: Flabesymbios commensalis (assembly GCA_964017125.1). Taxonomy (NCBI): domain Eukaryota; kingdom Metazoa; phylum Annelida; class Polychaeta; order Terebellida; family Flabelligeridae; genus Flabesymbios; species Flabesymbios commensalis. Next base: position 51,152,436 of record OZ024906.1, read on the forward strand.
TTTTACATAAAGTATTTTTTCTAATTACTTTTCGAACTCTGTGTCCTGTGAAATTGTAATGAGGGTAGTATCATCTGGAAAAAATAAAATAAAATGATCCACTAGAGCTAATAATGTCGATGATATGGCACGTAGCATACAAATACATATATATATTATAAAGCGATCATCATAAAAAATAATTGACTCTTGTCGTACTCCAGTGGTAAAATCTAGTATATCAGATTGGCATTTGTCAAAATCTACATAATGCATTCTATCTGATAAAGAACATTGTGGTAACTTATCGCCTATTTTGAAACCCCATTAACAGATAAATGTAAATTTACCTTAAAATTTAGTACGTTGAAAGAACAAAAGATGTTACAATTAAAAGTTGAATAACTAACAAAACAAAAACTGTACAAGGTCTAAAGTATGATCTCCCCCTGGGAACGATCAGCTGACTTTGTAAATGGTCACGGAACATTTATGCGCCATTTCAACTCCCTGGAGAGTGTATGGAGAGCATGCTGCAATTCGGTGTTGAGTACTTATCGTACTCACTAGATTTGCACCTGAGTGAAGTAGAGCATGTAATGCGCCTTCCCTCAGGACACAACATAAAAAAAACAGGAGCTGGGAATGAATATGGTTGCGAGAATACTGATGGTATGAATATTTTATTAAAAGTTAAATGACAAACTCAATAATTATAGATAAAAAGGGTTAATATATTTCATGTTAATTGTGTAATAAAACCTTTTTTATCTCCAAAGCAAAAAACATGATTTGTGTAAATACATAAAATACTTTTTTCTTAAATGTAAATAAACGGTAATTTAACTCCTTAAAGTCTATCCTCATTTGTATCAGAGGGAAGTCGTGAATAATCGTAGATAATGGTGACGATGTGACCATTTTGAGTGATAATCCATTTTCAATTATTTTACCCCATTCCGCCCCATAAAAAACATGGCGACGCAGCATGTACTGTACCGTCCACTCTCTGCTCTCAGCACACAATGATTTCTGACAACTGCAACTAACTCTGGACTGAGTGTAGATGTAACAGGTCACATGTTTAGCAGCAGAGCACAGAGCTCAATTTTGAGTATTACATGTATATGTCAGCATACTGAGTGAATTTAAATATGCACGAAAAACATAGATTTAATCAAAGTAATGCCTGAAATGTAGATTTAAAGGATCTGCTAAATTACAATTTATCGGCATATTCTCGTTTGACTTTGCAAGATAAGACACGAGATACAGGATAGCTACGTATTGATTCAGCATCTCATTTAGACTAGCGCAACCCCTTGTTCGCCTAGGGCGCATATAAATTAATTAGATTGTAAAATAATTCTCTTTCCAGCTCCCTTTGCTCCATTCCTGTCCGTCAATGAGCATTATATACTAATGAAAAATTGGTAAGGCTAAAAGCTGCTTAAAACAATAAGCTTCGCTGCCTTAATCTCACTCTCAGCACCTTTCGGGTGCTAAGGTTCACTCTTTTCATCATTGTGTATTTACGGTAAAAGGGTGGACATGGTGGCGATAGGACCTCCAATAAATGCTGTCCCCAAATCGCGCGGATGCTGAAACAATGTTAGTTTAACGTTGGGACAAACGTCACAGATGGTGGACCAGCATAAGACATAAAGAATAAAACAACATTTTGTCTTTACTGGGTTTGTTGCTTTGATGATATAAACAAAGAGACCAAAGGGTTTTTTTAATTTCAAATTAGCATAACTGGCCAAGGTAGCTCTTTTCGCTTCATTTGAATACCAATGTCAGTGCGGGGATCGACATTAGACGTCACAATCTGACGTCTAATGTCGATCCCCGCACTGAAATGGTTTATGATTAACATATTTACTCCAACAATATATTGAATCAACATTGGGTCAACGTTTCTTATATGATAAGGGTGTTGAATTGAATAGTCCGAGCATTATCAGCGACTGCGGCCTACCTGGATTCGAACCAGACAGACAACGACCCACACAATATTTGAATAAGAAGAGACATGTCGTCGTGAATAATCGTAGATGATCAGTACGGTGTGACGACGTCTACGACTACAATTCCACGTATCTCCATCGTATCTCCAGGTATCTCCATGATTTTTTAGAACGAAGGTGCTGTCTCTTTTTTCTTGTATCACCTGACAACATTTATAGCCTATATTTTTACTCATAGCTTCCGGTATCTGTAAAACCTGGTCGGCCAAACTGCCTGTTTTAAATGTTATTGTTCTATATGTTGTTATCACAAGTCGTTGAAAGGGCTACTGTTAGTTGATGTTTTTCATTGTATACACTTAAGCGACTATAAATAACTCGTATCTTATCTCCTGTCAGGATGCCTCGTCATCGCTAAATGTAGAAAAATCATATTTTATGTTACATCATCAACGACAAAAAATATTATTCGTAAACCTAACGATTAATGATTAAATTCTTACCTCCACTGAAATATGTGTCGTTCTTGGAAGCATTAAAAACGCTAGAATAAATCGGCATGATCATGTTCTAAATATTTATCAGTAAATATATCGGACCGCAGCTCTTGTCTTCAACAAACTAAAATTAAATTTAAAAATCCACAAACAAATACGCAAAAATAAAATATTTATTGTATTAGAAACAAACATGCTATGTAAAAAATATAACTAAAACAGACATATCATGCAGTAATCATATTGTATTTCCTCTGGCATAACATTGTTCTATTCGAAGTAAATGAATACACAGTATGTAGCATGATATTATGAATATCAACATTAATGTATTGTCCTCTTATCAGTGATTCTCTATCATCATATTTTATGATCCGTCTGAAAATCCAGATGATTCTGCTTAACTATTTCTTTCCGGTTGAAGTTTTCAGTTTAATAGTATCTTCATCAGCTATGTAGAATTTTGTCTTCTTACATCTTGGTTTGTAGATCAAATTTTCTCCTGTAAAAAAAGAAGGACATTAAATAAGCATAAAATTAAAAGCAATAAAGGATGATTTTTTTTATATTGAAAAAATAAATACTTTAGTGGTATTGGAGGGATACAGTTTTGTACGTAGTAAAATGCTGGTGATTAAAAAAGGCGTTCTTATAGTTAAATAATAAATAAACTTACTAAATGCTTGCTGATCTTTCATTTCTTTTACTTGTCTTTTTAACAATTGACTTAGCTGTCTTTGTTTAATAAACAAGAAGACAGTCAGAGGTATTCCTAGACATATTACCATTCCCCCAGCAGCCAACACAACATAAAAACTGAACTTTTGTGTCCTCAAATAACCTGCCTCACTGAAGCCTGTGTTTCTGTCGTCTGCTGATGTTTTCAGATGATGGTAGATTTTATTCTGCTCAGTGGTTGCTGGAATCTCTGATGTGACGTCATCATCTGCTGATAAAGATGTTTGTATCGTCTTTGTCGATGATGTGGTGATTTCTGTAAATAAAATAAAATTATGATATATTATATGCTTACAATTTTCAATGCATAAACGCCGAGAATTATATGTACATTTAATGAGTTGGAAAAACACATTGCATACTAGCTGAATTTAGTTATGTTTTAAAGACGTGCTCTCACTTGTCGATGAGTGATTTTGGTTTTTTTATATCCTAATTTGAAAACAAAGGTTTTCTTTGAAAACTATGAAGTTACAAAAGAAAAATGTTTTTCTCTACCATTCTTTGTAGTACGACTTCTTGTCTCTGCTAGTACTCCTTCAGTACTCACAGCAAGTACCCTGAATGTCACACCGGCTTTGAAATTCACAGTGTTTACTTCACCCGCATACTCTGATGTCTGTAAAAGAAAAAAGGTATGCGAATCAAACACAAATTTAATATAAACACCACAATTGTCTTACCGTGGGCGAATAATTTTTTTTATGATCAGAAAAACAAATTTAACAATATTTTATAATGCCCATTAGGCATTCTACAAAAAATTGCGAATAAAATAATAGATTTCTTGATAATGAGGAATGCGAGTTTACAATGATAATAAATAATTGACCTGCTAAATGATATATTGATCTTATTATTTCTCCGTACCGTGTACATATAATTCCACTTCTCTTCTTCACGTATCTTCTGAACAATAACGTACAGAATCACTGACGTGTCTAGATTCACTCTGTACTTGTACGCTGGACGTTTCCATGACAACAAAATCTGATGTTCGTTGTTAGCAGAAATCATAGGCGGGAAACGAAATCTCCAATAAGCACTCTCACCAGATATCAAACCTGTGATGAAAATAATGGATTTAATTTATATACGACACTTCATATTGCAAACAAGTTTAATCAAACCAATTAAAAAAAATAATCTAACTAAGTGAATCTAGCTGGAGTAAATGTAACGTTACTCACCAGGTGTCATTGTTGATATGGCGTTACATGCAGTTTTACATCCTCCAAACTGAAAAGAAAACAATAACTCATATTAAGGATTGTTATGAGAGAATATACACAGTTTGCCCCATTAATCTAGGTTATCTATTCATTAAAAATAAGCATTTCATTTGTTTCTTATTGACACATTATCAAACAAACCATATTAAAATAAAACCTTTTAGCAGAACAAAAGCGATCCTTAATGAAGAGATGAGAAAATAAATAAATGTTAATACATCGATTAAGATCAAAATAATCCTGGATATATTTTTTTAATTATTAGCCTACTGTTAAGTAAGAATACTCACACAATGGATGTCATTTTCAGGCTGACAGACAATGTCTTCGGATTCCGTTATTGTTTTCTCACACGTTTCCCAGCACTGAAAAATAAAAATGGAAATAAATGAATCATTATTTTACAACTTTTATTTTGACTGTAAGTGTTTTAGAGAAACAATAACACCATAATAATTTTCTCAGTTTATGTAACGCTATTTATTGAGGTGAATATTGTAAGTATGTTTAACTGTAGTTAAAGTGCCTGGACATTTTTACACAAGCCTTCTTGCATTTTTAATTCTATTTTAATGTTTGTATTTTGTCTCGAGGGCAGTGGCCTCACATAGGTTATGTTCATCTATATGTACATTGTTTTGTAGTATTGTACCTGTAGAATGTCTAACAGTCTAAATAAACAACATTTTAAACATTTAAAGTGCTTAAATTAAATAACTTACCTTTAAACATTCTGATGATTTGAAACATTTGTCGTCAGAAACAGGAGCCGTCACGTGCTGAAACAATAACAAAATAAATAAACTAATTAGCCAAATGCAATCAGAAGCAATTACAGTTTAACAGGGTAGATGGATAGATGCATCACGATAATATAATTTATTGGAAAGTGATGAAAACATGTTTTCTATAGATTAACAAAGCTTAATGTTGCAATTGTTTGAAATGATTTACATTAAAATTACCTGCTCCAAACAGCTGATTCTACATTTAGTAATCTTGATCCACTCATTTTCTGAAACGCTTTCAACTGAACTTGACAATGACGTCATTAAAGCTATCAATATCAACAAGGAAGACATTATGTGATATCAAGTATTAGATCCAGTAGATTTATTTTTACTCTTGTAATTATGTGAATTCACAGAGATGTACAAGATGTTGGTAAGAAAGGAATGACTGATGACTTATCCTATCTACATCATTTATATATAGAAGGAAGTGTATGTTTATCTTGTACGTGTTAACACAATATGATAGCGCAGCATGTTTCTGTAGGAGTCAATCTGAAGGATTATTACATTCATTGGCGCCTCTCTCTTTCTCAACATAACGCCCAGTAATTTCACAAGGTTAACATCACACTCCACCTGGTCAACACGTTGGTGTTAAAGTAATCAGTAGGTACGTATTACATAATGGGTGTGTGAATGAATTTTTCAACCCACAATTTTATTATTTTTTAAAGTAAATGTCAAGTCAGCAAATCTAGTTTCGATATTTTTATTTTTAATTTTGCTAAAAACCATATAAATATAATCTTTATTAGCATGGACGCGCTGGGTATCTCAGCACAAGCGTTTTTAGACTAAATTTTACATTCACTTTTCACTATTTTGTACCTGAAAAATTAATGTATTAAAGTAATATTTCAAATGTCCTCCAAAAGGTTAAATTTTGATCATTTCATCCTCTATATACACGTAATATAAAAATATTTACGTAATATAAAAATACATCTTCATAATGTGGTATGATCTTCTCCTTGACTGGACCAGCTGACGGCCTAGTTATGTAACTTGAAGTTTTGTATTCTGAACACACACCCCCCCCCCCCCCGGACTAGACTTTGCACCAATTAACTTATCGGTAAGTAAAATGTATGAAGGGGCAATCTCTACATATGAGTGTTATATATCTAAACATAACTAGTTATGAGCTGTGATTACCTAAATCTCACCTAATATTCCAGTGGTGATTTTAACACTAGATAATTAAACTGATCAACAGCAACCTCAAATAACGGCTCCGACATTTCACATATTAAATATTGAGAAGTAATATTACACATTCAATAATGCAGTGGATGCTTTGAGCCTATTTAATATCAAGACCGATTCAGCATACATTCTTATTTATATGAGTAACTGTATGATCATCAAGTACGTGTGCATATTTTTTATTTAGATTAGGATGATTAGGAACTAACTGTGGTCATTCATCCTACTCATTTCATCTGAATACGAACAGTTCTGATTCTGTGAAAATATTTATGTTAAGATGGCCGATTTGATTTAAATGAGGTATTATTACGATGGGAAGAAATCAGAATGATAGGCCCCTACTTTAAATTAGCGGCATTTAAAGATAATAGTTAGATAGGCGTTAGGAATTTATTATTTGACAATATTGAAGTGATTATGTTGATAATCTGATCATGATCTGCTCCTTTACCTGACCAGCTGACGGCTGATGACTTAGTGCATTGTTATTCACACCCTTTTCTTTGACCAAACTTTACACGGATTTTACTCTATTGTGAGAAAAATGTGTGAACAAACTGTCACCTGAGATTTCAGTGCTGATTGATAACACAGCACCAGACAATAACAGCGATCATTAACAACCTCAACTGAAAGTCACCACTCACAAACTGATCTATTATTTTTTTAATAAATGAGTTATATTATGTTTTTCTTAGTCAGTACATTTACACCGCATCGACGATTGCAAGTTAAATATAATAATTATGTATCCACATGTTTTGACAAATCAATTATGTTTAAAAATTATGTTTTTAATAAGACGTTGAAGTTTTTGTTTCAAGTAGTTGAGAAAGATACATTGGACCAAGTATGGTATTCTACCCCGACCAACGAAGAAGTAGCTTGGGCTGTTACCCCGTTCTGCCATTCACTTTTTCAAAGAAACACAATGTTTCTTTCCCGCTCACTTGTAAAGATTCAATATTGTCGGGAGAGTCTGTGATCGAGAGGTAGTGTACTCGGCCTCAGACCGCCAGGGCTCGAATTCTGTGTCTGGAGGGCAGTGACATCTCATTCATCTCACCATCCTCAGGAGGTCCACCTGGCCCAGTTTAGCCTACATATGCACAAAGGTGGCCTAAAACTCCATTCATTTCATTTTTCGTGTTACACGCTTAAATCTGCTAATCCCCGCCGTCATTGAGTTTTATGTTAAAACCCTTATGTTAAAACCCTCAGAGTTCTACATTCTTAGCTGTGAAAAAAGCTCCGCCTTCGGCCTCGACCCTTTTCACAGTTAAGAATGTAGAGCTCCTCGGGCGTTATCGTACTCGTAAATCAGACCCGTACGAAAAACGCCTTGCCAACGGCTCTGTCATTCCCTGTCTATTTGTCGTCCTTACCTGGCTTTGTTATTATAACACCTTCAGCTCTTTCCCAGAGCTTAATATAGTATGTAAAACTAGGTGGTTAACTTATCCCTTTTTAATGGAATAAAAAAAGCTCTTCAAATACATTTCTTATTAAACCTGACTCAGATTTAGAACCAATTATCCGTCACACAATGACCTCGACAACAAAAATAAATGCCCAAATTTTAAAATAAAACATCTTTATTTTTCTTCAAAGCAACAACATTTTTTATGTGCATACGTAGAATACAATTTTCTTAAATTTAATCAGATTAATAATGTAGCATAGCTTAATAAGAAAAAATCCAAGATCGCCGCTAAAACAATGATATGACTGTCCTAATGCACAGTTTTTTAGGGTCAAGAATCTCATTGTAATGTTTTAATTAAAACAATAATCAGATATAATCAGATAAGTGATTAATCACAGTTAAATCCAAGATGACCGCCAAGTCGATCCCGGCACTGAAAGGGTTAATGTTTAGCATCTTTACCCCAACAACATCGAAGCAAAGTTAAGTCAACGTTCGATAGAGTTTGTTGAATTAAATTTTCCGAGCATTATCAGCGACTGCTGCCTACCTGGATTCGAACCAGACAGATAACAACCCACACAATATTTGAATAAGACGAGACGTCGTCGTCAGTAATCGTAGATGATCGGTACGGTGTGACGACGTCTACGACTACAATTCCACGTATCTCCATCGTATCTCCACGTTTCTCAAGTGCGTTTGTTTAGAACGAAGGTGCTGTTTTTTTTCTTGTATTACCTGAGAACATTCATAGCCTATAAGTATACTCATTGCTCCCGGTATCTGTAAAACCTAGTTTAGATGTTATAGTTCTATTATGCTTTTATCACAAGTCGCTGAAGTAGCTACTGTAAGCTGATGTTTTTCATTGTATACACTTATGCGACTGTAAATAACTCTTATCTTATCTAGTGATCGTTGAATGTAGTAACATTATATTTTATGTTATATCATCAACGACAAAAAAATATTATTCGTACACCTAACGATTAATGTAATATTTATCGTTCTAGAAAGTATCATAAAAGTTAGAATGAATCGGCTTGATCATGTTATAAAAATTATCATTAAGTACATATGACTGCTCCTCTCATCAACAAACTGAAATTAATTTAAAAATCAACAAACAAATACACACAAATAAAATATTTATTGTATTAGAAACAAACATGATATATAAAAAGCGTAACTAAAACAGACATATCATGCAGCAATCATATTGGACTTCTTATGGCATAACATTGATTATTCGAAGTAGATGAGAACACAGTATGTGGGATTAGATTATTATTATCAACATTAATATATTGTCCTCTTATCAGTGATTCTCTCTCTATCATCATATTTTATGTTTCGTCTAAAAATCCAGATGATTGTGTTTAACTATGTTCAGTTTAGTAGTATTTTCATCAGCTATGAAGTATTTTGTCTTCTTACATCTTGGTTTGTAGATCAAATTTTCTTCTGTAAAAAAAGACGAAAATGAAATAGGCAAAAAATTAATAGCAATAAAAAATGATTTTTTACATAATTATAAAATGAATACTTTATTTGTATTGGAGGAATATAGTTGAGTGCATAATAAAATGCTAGTGAGCAAAAAAGGCTTTCTTGTAGTTTAATATTAAATGAACTTACTAAGTGATTGTTGCTCTTTCATTTCTTTCACTTGTCATTTTAACAATTGACTTAGCTGTCTTTGTTTAATGATTGAGATGACACTGTCCTCCAGACACAGGATTCGAAATTCGAGCCCTGGCGGTCTGAGGCCGAGCACGCTACCTCTCGGTCACGGAGGCTCCCCACAATACTAACTTTCACACGTGGATGGGGAAGAAACAATTTTGTTTCTTTCAAACCGCCGAGACCGGGAACCGAACCCCGGACTCTGGCGTGAAAGGCAGCGGTGCTAACCACTACCCTAGGGCCCCCGCCCACTAATGTGTGGCGATAAACAAGTTAAAGTGCGACTCCAAGGTATTCATCTATATGATCTCACTACCATCCTCAGGAGGTTCTCCTGGCCCAGTTTAGCCTATATGTGCACAAAGGTGGCCTAAAGCCCAATTCATTTCATTTTGTCTTTGTTTAATAAACAAGAAGACAGCCAGAGTTATTCCAAGACATATCACCATTCCTCCAGCAGCCAACACAACATAAAAACTGAACTTCTGTGTCCTCAAGTAACCTGCCTCACTGAAGCCTGTGTTTCTGTCGTCTGCTGATGTTTTCAGATGATGGTAGATTTTATTCTGCTCAGTGGATGCTGCAATCTCTGATGTGACGTCATCATCTGCTGATAAAGATGGTTGTATCGTCTTTGTCGATGATGTGGTGATTCCTGTAAATAAATTAAAATTATGATGTATTATATGCTTACAATTATCTATGCAATAAATGCCGAAAATTATATGTACATTTAATGAGTTGGAAAAACACATTGCATACTAGATGAATTTAGTTATGTTTTAAAGCCGTGCTCTCACTTGTCGGTGAGTGATTATAGTTTTTCTATATTCTAATTTAAAAACAAAGGTTCTCTTTAAAAACTATCAAGTTACAAAAGGAAAAAGAGTTTTTCTCTACCATTCTTTGTAGTACGACTTCTTGTCTCTGCTAGTACTCCTTCAGTACTCACAGCAAGTACCCTGAATGTCACACCGGCTTTCAAATTCACAGTGTTTACTTCACCCGCATACTCTGATGTCTGTAATAAAAAAAAAAGTATGCGAATCAAACACAAATTTAATATATATTCCAGAATTGTCTTACCGTAGGCGAATCATATTTATATGATCAGGAAAAAACAAATTTTACAATATTTTATGATGCCCATTAGGCATTTTACAAAAAATTGCGAATAAAATAATAGATTTCTCGATAATAAGGAAAGCGAGTTCACAATGATAATAAAAAATCGATCAGGTAAATGATATATTGATATTATTATTTCTACGTACCGTGTACATATAATTCCACTTCTCTTCTTCATGTATCTTCAGAACAATAACGTACAGAATCACTGACGTGTCTAGATTGACTCTGTACTTGTACGCTGGACGTTTCCATGACAGCAAAATCTGATGTTCGTTTTAAGCAGAAATCATAGGCGGAAAACGAAATCTCCACTAAGCACTCTCACCAGATATCAAACCTGTGATGAAAATAATAGATTTAATTTATATACGATACTTCATATTGCATACAAGTTTAATCAAACCAATACTTCTGATATTAAAATTAAAAAAAAAAAATCTAACTAAGTGAATCTAGCTGGAGTAAATGTAACGTTACTCACCAGGTGTCATTGTTGCTATGGCGTTACATGCAGTTTTACATCCTCCAAACTGAAAAGAAAACAACAACTTATATTAAGGATTGTTATGAGAGAATATACACAGTTTGCCCCACTAATCTAGGTTATCTATTCATTAAAAATAAGCATTTTATTTGTTTCTTATTGACACATTATCAAACAAACCACTATTAAAATAAAACCTTTTATCAGAACAAAAGCGATCCTTAATGAAGAGATGAGAAAATAAATAAATGTTAATACATCAATTAGGATTAAAATAATCCTGGATATATTTTTTAATTATTAGCCTACTCAGACAGACAGACAGATATTTTATTGACAGAAAGAAAGTCAATCCAGACTCATTTGTTAAGTAAGAATACTCACACAATGGATGTCATTTTCAGGCTGACAGACAATGTTTTTGGATTCCGTTATTGTTTTCTCACAGGTTTCCCAGCACTGAAAAATAAAAATGGAAGTAAATGAATCATTATTTTGCAACTTTTATTTTGACTGTAAGTGTTTTAGAGAAACAATAACACCATAATAATTTCTCAGTTTATGTAACGCTATTTATTGAGGTAAATATTGTAAGTATGTTTAACTGTAGTTAAAGTGCCTGGACATTTTTACACAAGCCTTCTTGCATTTTTAATTCTATTTTAATGTTTGTATTTTGTCTCGAGGGCAGTGGCCTCACATAGGTTATGGTCATCTATATGTACATTGTTTTGTAGTATTGTACCTGTAGAATGTCTAACAGTCTAAATAAACAACATTTTAAACACTTAAAGTGCTTAAATTAAATAACTTACCTTTAAACAGTCTGATGATTTGAAGCATTTGTCATCAGAAACAGGAGCCGTCACGTGCTGAAACAATAACAAAATAAATAAACTAATTAGCCAAATGTAATCAGAAACAATTACAGTCTAACAGGGTAGATGGATAGATGCATCACGATAATATAATTTATTGGAAAGTGATGAAAACATGTTTTCTATAGATTAACAAAGCTTAATGTTGCAATAGTTTGAAATGATTTACATTAACATTACCTGCTCCAAACAGCTGATTCTACATTTAGTAATCTTGATCCACTCATTTTCTGAAACGCTTTCAACTGAACTTGACAATGACGTCATTAAAGCTATCAATATCAACAAGGAAGACATTATGTGATATGAAGTATTAGATCCAGTAGATTTATATTTACTCTTGTAATTATGTGAATTCACAGAGATGTACAAGATGTTGGTAAGAAAGGAATGACTGATGACTTATCCTATCTACATCATTTATATATAGAAGGAAGTGTATGTTTATCTTGTACGTGTTAACACAATATGTTAGCGCAGCATGTTTCTGTAGGAGTCAATCTGAAGGATTATTACATTCATTGGCGCCTCTCTCTTTCTCAACATAACGCCCAGTTATATCACAAGGTTAACATCACACTCCACCTGGTTAACACGCTGGTGTTAAAGTAATCAGTAGGTACGTATTACATAATGGGTGTGTGAATGAATTTTTCAACCCACAAACAATTTTATTCTTTTTTACAGTAAATGTTAGGCCAGCAAATCTAATTTCGAAATTTGTATTTTTAATTTTGCTAAAAACCTAATAAATATAATCTGTATTAGCATGGACGCGCTGGGTATCTCAGCACAAGCGTTTTTAGCTTAAATTTTACATTCACTTTTCACTATTTTGTACCTGACAAATTAATGTTTAAAACAACAACACCAGGGTAAAGGGGGTAAAAGAGGCTTTATTACTAAACAATACTAACTACGTTACAAAGCCCAACTAAAGGCAAGCGCGCGCAAAGCGACCAGAGTGAAGTAATAACATAACAAGCACCAATTAAAAAAAAAAAAATTAAGTAGAATAAAATATAAGCACAGTGAACAACAAGTAAGAGCGCGCGCGCGAAGCGGCTGGTCAGTGCGGCAAACAGACCAGAAGTGTCTGTCTGAGACTAAGGTAACGTGTAACCTGATGCCAACAGGACACGAACGTACCAGGGATTAACAGACCCCTAAAGTGCCGTGTTGACAGATAAGAACCAGCCTCTGTACCCAATCAACCCGACCCCGCAGATACGGGGTGCCGTCATTTTAAATGAAAGTTAACCGGGGCTAACTTTACACTTAAAACAACAACACCAGGGTAAAGGGGGTAAAAGAGGCTTTATTACTAAACAATACTAACTACGTTACAAAGCCCAACTAAAGGCAAGCGCGCGCAAAGCGACCAGAGTGAAGTAATAACATAACAAGCACCAAAACCCCCAACGGGAGTAGACAGTAAAAAGTAGAAGTAGTAAAAAATAATCAAAGAGGTTAACAAGTTGAAAAGTAACCTCCTTGGTAAAAAAAAAAAATTACTTTCTAAATTACACAAAACAGAGAAAGAACAAAGTAATTTATACTGAAGCACAACAAGACATATGGATAGTATGTCGGGTCATTGACCCCAAAAATGAACAATTCAAACAGATAGAGTACGTTGTTTGAATTGATTAGTTTACCCCAATTAATCCTCAAGCTGATTCCTCAGGGGTGAAACGTGATATCAACCCGATGGAGATGACGGCTGGAGTCACAAGCTGCAGTAGATGAGAGGGTAACAAGTTTGATCGACGTAGCGTAGTATAAAACAGTACAAGACATGCTGCCCATACTAATATATCCAGAGGGCGAGACAAATCGAGTTGTGATAAAACCTGACGAAGTAAACAAGGCGTCATAGGTAACTTACGACACACAAAATCACCTACATCACGACGAATACCTTGCATCACACATCGAAGTCTGAAATTATCCAACAAAGGATCAGGCAAATCCCACTCTAGATGTAAGATATGTATGATATTCAAGTAATGCATCACACTATTATATTTGAGAGATCTAACCAACATGGCTGCATATTTGCACAAAATATCCGTTGTCGGTGGAACCAGTGTACATCCGATGGCGCGGCAAAACATCAGGTACGTATCCCTGTGAGTCCGATATGCCTTCTATGTTTTGTTGAAGTATCTGTAAACATCACGGGACAGGGTAGATTGCAATACGCGGCGCCTGTCTCCTGATAAAACAATGCAGGCCGTGAACACAAAACAGGATTCGAATGGGTGCCAGCCAGAAGAGTCAGTAATCTAGCGACTCCCTGTGGTTCGTGAAGTCGCGAAGCAGCGTCCGCTAAAGTGTTTCTCACACCTGGGTAATAATAAGCACGAAGACGGAAATTATATATAGCAGACAGCCAGAAAACACGGCGAAGAGAAGCCATGACAATAGGGTGCTTGCACCATCCTTTGTTGATTAAAATAGCTGCGGCTTGGTTGTCAGTGTGAATGTTAATTTTTTTATTTGCCCAGTCCTGGCACCATTTAAGTGCTGCAGGTTCAAGCGCCAGAACCTCTTTATAGCTGATAGTGATATTATCGCGGGTGTCCGGTGACCAGGGGGCGTGCAACCAATCTCCACAATAATACGCACCTGCTGCTATATTACAGGCATCAATACAGACAGGAGTGGCTGGTCTGGTCTCGACCATTTGCGTACAGCCATTAAACACAGACATATATGAGACAAACCATTCCATATCTAAGCGCATGTCACGTGTCAGCTGAGTGCGGTGCCAGGGATGACGTAACTTGCTAATAACGTCAATCAAGCGTCGCATGTGGAATCTGGCTCCATAAACGCACTGTGATATCCAGTTTAAGCGGCCCACCAACTTCTGGATTTCAAGTTTTGTAATTTTCCTTCTTTTCATGTGATATGATATCTGGTTCAGCACTTCGTCTATTTTATTTTGTGGAATTTCCAATGTCATTTTGGCAGTGTCAAGAGTTATTCCGAGAAAGACCAAGCGTTGGCCCGGGCCTTCGAGTTTAGAATAGTTGATATGAAAGCCAAGAGCCCGCAGTAAAGTGAGTAAGGTATTTAAACCAGTCAAACATTTTTCTCGTGTATCAGAAACAATGAGAAAATCATCCAGGTATGCCACAATGTCATAGCCCCTCGCGGCCATCATCGCTTTCACTGCTTGGCTTAACCGGTTAAATATCACGGGTGACCTCTTGCTTCCAAAGGGTAGACGAGTGTCCACCAAGTATGAAACCCTTTGATCACCCGAGAAGCGCCATTTAAAGCCCGGTAGCCTTGTAGTTTGAAGGATTTATTTTGACAGATCTATAAGCATTTGCCAGGTCCACCTTAGCCAGAAAGGAACCCGGTTTAATAATGTCTACAGCATCCTGAATAGATTGATAGCTGAATTTCTCTGCAGAACAATAATCATTCAGCGCCCCCTGACCTGCAGGCCGGCTAGCGTCATGGATAAGGCGTACACGTTTGGCATCTTTTTTCGGAAGGGCGCCCAGAGCAGATACAATTAAAGGCTTTTCATTCACTAACACATAACGTCCGTTGTCAATTTCAGTTTTAATTTGATCTTCCACCCGGGCCACCATGTCCTCACCAGTGGCTGATGTGTAATTTGCTATATCCACAGGTGTGTTAATCTTCTCGCTGTCAACAATGTCAAAACCGATTTTAATGCCATATAATAAAAATTCTCTGTCTGGATAGTCTAAGGGAATTTGTGATTGCCAAACATGGAAATTTAGCGCCGCCTCTTTGAAGCCAGTCTGACAAGCCAGAGGTCGCTGATCTAGGCGTTTTTTGACGCGTCACCGGAGGGGTTTGCGGGCGGTTGTACAGATTTCACGTGGCGATAGCGGCATTTTTCACCAAAATTACAGTATCCCCGTGACGTGAACATTCTGCAAATTTCGCCAGTTTTCTGCTGGCTATTGTTGATCTCTCTTTTTGAGCTGTTATTTGCTCCTGGTGTCAACGGGTTATGGTCCGTATGGCGATTCTTAGGCACCAGCAGCTGCAACTGCATGGTGGGTGATATTACTCCCCATTGCAGATTATGTGCGGCTTGCATCTCACGGTACATATGGTCGAAACTCAAAATGCTACTCCATGTATATGAGTCCGCAAAATCCAGAATTGTAACAGTATATGATAAATAATAGTCCGTTTGGTCGTCGGGCAAGCGACCAATCTGACGTAGGTGAGCCATAAGTCTCATATTAGCACTTGCCCATTCTGACAAGAAAATGCCAGCGTAAGGGTGGTCATCGTCTAATTTGACTAGCGATAACTGATCCGAATCAGTAGCAGACGACAGCACCAATTCTTTTTGCTTGCTGATCCGGCGCTTACGGGACCGCTCACTCAAAAATTGTGTTATGTGGACAGCTTTATTATTTTTAGATTTTACTGTCAGGTTCACGCGGGGATCAAAACCTGAGTAAGAGGTGGTCTCACTAGTTGGCCTACTGTTCTGGCTGGTCTTTTCTGGCGACGTAACATCCTTTAGTAGATTGTCCAGCAACTCACCTGAGGCCGAGATGTTTTCTGCCTGCTGCCTCAGCTTGTTTAGGGTTAAACCATCCATCCCTGTGGCGGCGTATCCTGTACGTAGTCCCACTGGTGCACCTACATCCTCGGCATCATTAGCTGCCGCCACTGGAGTCGTAATCTTATCCATCGCATTAAGCTTGTTGACCGCGGCCTCCAACAACTTAGTTTGTCCTAGTTGTAGGTTCAGCGACCGTACATCACGAGGTTTCAATAAAACCAATGCCCTCCTCGTTGTGATGTCTTCCTGTCGGAGGACAGCCTTGGCTTTGCGAGACAAACCCGCATTATGTGCCCACTCATCGAAATCGAACTGGACTAACTCAGTCTCCACATCAGACTCGCTGTGATTGTCAGTCATACTCAAACGTAGCACATTAACAAAAAAAATAACAAAAAAATTAAGTAGAATAAAATATAAGCACAGTGAACAACAAGTGAGAGCGCGCGCGCGAAGCGGCTGGTCAGTGCGGCAAACAGACCAGAAGTGTCTGTCTGAGACTAAGGTAACGTGTAACTTGATGCCAACAGGACACGAACGTACCAGGGATTAACAGACCCCTAAAGTGCCGTGTTGACAGATAAGAACCAGCCTCTGTACCCAATCAACCCGACCCCGCAGATACGGGGTGCCGTCATTTTAAATGAAAGTTAACCGGGGCTAACTTTACACATTAAAGTAATATTTCAAATATCCTCCAAAAGTTAAATTTTGATCATTTCATCCTCTATATACACGTAATATAAAAATGTTTACGTAATATAAAAATACATCTTCTTCAAACACAGTTTAAAAGTTAAAATAACGGAACTGTTGTGTGATGATACTATTATATAATTGACACGCAATATAAAAGACATTTTCATAATTTACCTTTAATCGGGGTTGGGATTGTAAAAATTATATAAATGCACATCAATTATGTATTTTTTGTGATAATGTGGTATTATCTTCTCCTTGACTGGAACAGCTGACGGCCTAGTTATGTAACTTGAAGTTTCGTATTTTGATCACCCCCCCCCCCCCCCGGGACTAGACTTTGCACCAATTAACTTATCGGTGAGTAAAATGTATGAAGACGCAATCTCTACATATGAGTGTTATATCTCTAAACATAACTAGTTATGAGCTGTGATTACCTAAATCTCACCTAATATTCCAGTGGTGATTTTAACACTAGATAATTAAACTGATCAACAGCACAACCTCAAATAACGGCTCCGACATTTCACATATTAAATATTGATAAGTAATATTACACATTCAATAATTCAGTGGATGCTTTGAGCCAATTTAATAGCAGGACCGATTCAGCATACATTGTTATTTATATGAGTAACTGTATGATCATCAAGTACGTGTGCATATTTTTTATTTAGATTAGGATGATTAGGAACTAACTGTGGTCATTCAGCCTACTCATTTCATCTAAATACGAGCAGTTCTGATTCTGTGAAGATGTTTATGTTAAGATGGGCGCTTTGATATAAACGAAGTATTATTACGATGAGAAGAAATCAGAATGATACTTTAAATTAGCGGCATTTAAAGATAATAGTTATATAGGCGTTAGGAATTTATTATTTGACAATATTGAAGTGATTATGTTGATAATCTGATCGTGATCTGCTCCTTTACCTGACCAGCTGACGGCTGATGACTTAGTGCATTGTTATTCACACCCTTTTTTTGACCAAACTTTACACGGATTTTACTCTATTGTGAAAAAATGTGTGAACAAAGTGTCACCTGAGATTTCAGTGCTGATTGATAACACAACACCAGACAATAACAGCGATCATTAACAACCTCAACTGAAAGTCACCACTCACAAACTGATCTATTTTTTTTTTTTTTTTATATAGATGAGTTATATTATGTTTTTCTTGGTCAGTACATTTACACCGCATCGACGATTGCAAGTTAAATATAATAATTATGTATCCACATGTTTTGACAGTGTCAGTGTTAATATTCAATTATTATCCAAATAGTTCACAATTTTACGAGACAATATGTAATTCTATATATAAAAATGCTGCTTTAAAAAATTGAAAAAGGTCGAAAAATCAATTATGTTTTTAATAAGACATTGAAATTTTTGTTTCAAGTAGTTGGGAAAGATACATTGGACCAAGTATGGTATTCTACCCCGACCAACGAAGAAGTGGCTTGGGCTGTTACCCCGTTCTGCCATTCAAGTTTTCAAAGAAACACAATGTTTCTTTCCCGCTCACTTGTAAAGATTCAATATTGTGGGGAGAGTATGTGAGCGAGAGGAAGTGTACTCGGCCTCAGACCGCCAGGGCTCGAATTCTGTGTCTGGATGGCAGTGGCATCTCATTCATCTCACCATCCTCAGGAGGTCCACCTGGCCCAGTTTAGCCTACATATGCACAAAGGTGGCCTAAAACTCCATCCATTTTATTATTCGTGTTACACGATGAGATCAGCTAATCCCCGCCGTCATTGAGTTTTATTTAAAGACGTTTTAAAAAGAACAATACGGCTTTAAACGGCCGCATGTACGTTTCGTTTTTTATAAATTTTAATAATTTGGTACATATCGTCTGTCAAGGATTGTCTATGCCGAAATAACATCAGTCGGCAGGAGGACGTGGACTGTAATTTCACACCAGACAGATTTGTTCTGTTACCAACCACAACTCAGGGTTAGCTCGACGATGGCTCACTGGGTGGTTCAAGCCACTGATTAATTCAGTCCAGAATATAGTCTTGATTCAAGGATGCGACATTTTGGGAGGGGGCGTCTCAGAGATATGGTCATTGGGGATGATTAGCTGCTGATTATACCGTAAGTACAGTCATTTAAAACACACCAGTACATTATTTTCTTTGTCCGACCATTACATTCGAAGCCGGGAATGGAAAGTTATTGTTGACCTGGTACAGACCAATTATCATGGTATGCCTAAGGTATTAAAATCAGGCAGGTGTGACCGAGCTGTTGATTATGAGGGATCCTTATTATGTTCAGATGTGTTTTAGGTCTGTTAAAACCCTCAGAGTTCTACATTCTTAGCTGTGAAAAAAGCTCCGCCTTCGGCCTCGACCCTTTTCACAGCTAAGAATGTAGAGCTTCTCGAGCGTTATCCTATACGTAAATCAGACCCGTACGAATAGCGCCTTACCAACGGCTCTGTCATTCCCTGTCTATTTGTCGTCCTTACCTGGCTTTGGTATTATAACACCTTCAGCTCTTTCCCAGAGCTTAATATAGTATATAAAACTAGGTGTTTAACTTATCCCTTTTTAATGGAATAAAAAAATCTGTTCAAATACATTTCTTATTAAACCCGACTCAGACATAGAACTAATTATCCGTCACACAATGACCTCAACAACAAGTAGATGCCCAAATTTTAAAATAAAACATCTTTATTTTTCTTCAAAGCAACAACATTTTTTATGTGCACACGTAGAATACAATTTTTATAAATTTAATCAGATTAATAATGTAGCATAGCGTAATAAGAAAAAAAATCCAAGATGGCCGTTAAAACAATGATATCATATCATATCGTCAGTCCTAATGCACAGTTTTTTAGAGTCAAGAAACTCATTGTAATGTTTTAATTAAAACAATAATCAGATATAATCAGATAAGTGATTAATCACAGTTAAATCCAAGATGACCGCCAAGATTTTCACGCTTATCGAGATTTTGCTAGGTCAACACAGCTAACATAACATGTAGGACCATATACATACAATTAGATGTATCAGCTCAGGCAATGTATCCCTACTGTCCTAGTGTTGAGTTTCAATACAAGCTCACAATTAAGTCATTTTGGGTTAATGTTTTTAAAACTGGCTATTGAAATTGTTCTAATGCCTGCTCTCTGCTAATATAACTTCCTTCTTACATACAAATACATTACTTCAAGACACTTTAGAAGACTACTCTACTGTGAGACTTATTCCCCTAGGTTTAGTAGTCGACAAAGAGAAGTTCTAGCATGGCATAACTTAATCCTTATTTTTGAAAATGT
Organism: Flabesymbios commensalis; assembly: GCA_964017125.1. NCBI lineage: Eukaryota > Metazoa > Annelida > Polychaeta > Terebellida > Flabelligeridae > Flabesymbios > Flabesymbios commensalis. Next base: position 51,173,049 of record OZ024906.1, read on the forward strand.
GGAATTTTTGTTTATATCATAGTGGAGAGTAACTGGTTAATGACCTAAGCTATAATGGCACAATAGTGTCTATATAACTGTGCATTTCGTTATCAACTTGACCTGATTCCGCAATTGTCTTAATAACAGCAGTATCTTGTTACAGGTGCATATCTACATAATGTAGATTTTGTGCTGCGTTCCAGTAATAACCTTATAACCTTGATTTGTATTAGCTTGGTGTAGCTCATGGTGTTAGAATTGCTTCGTATTGAGTATGCGTCATATTTTTAATATGGCTAAGCGAATTTGTGTTGATAAACCTAATGTAGCCTAATAAAGCAAAGCACATTTGGCATACACCACGGACTGGGAAGTGTGTGTTCTCTGCCAGAAAGACACAGGGACATCCACATGGTACAGTGTCCAGCTAAAAGTACTAATTCAGAGACTAGGGGTATTGGGTACTTTGACAGAAGACTTGCATGACTTGAAAGAAAATATTTTTGGTACCTTTTGAGAACTTGTCAGATTCAGTCTGTACCAGAAATCACTGGCCAGAAACGATCCATGGATTTTTGCACGTTGTACAGTTATAATGAGCTTACGGTGGGGAAATCGCGGTTCACAAACCATCGAAGGAATTTTGTCATCGACCATTGCCAGGAGCGGTAAGATGTTGTAATGATAAATCAGAGGAAGATGCGGTGCTATTGAATTAACAGAACATTCTGCAGCTATGAGACTCTGTATGGTGGCATGCCTTGAAGTAGGCTAGTACTCACAGAGTATTAGAACATCACTACATGAAAAGAGCACCGTCACAAGTGGACAGGATCGCACGTCGATCACACCATTTAAAGAGATGGGAAACCCCTTTCTAGAAGGCAACAGGCCATCGTCTTTGGACGCAAGGGAAATCAAGGATGAATCGTTTTGATTTGCAGAAATGAAGGTTGAAGAATCGAATAAAAGAAGTACTGACAGTTTGTTGATGAGAGGCTGGCACATATTGCACCAAGCCATCCATTTCCCATGGATGTATGCTTCGACCTGGGAACAATGCAGCTATCCTTCCGCTATCCTTAGCAGTGTCCCTGTAGTCAACGCCAAAGTGTCCAACATTGGTGTTGATGCTCAGCACTTGGACAGAATGACGGGGTGTTTGTCCCCCACATAGCCTCACAGCTCAGCATCAGTGTTTTGTTCGTTTTCAGCAGCAGATCTGACCTGATTTACAAAGCTGTTCTTCATGTAAATAACTCATGTAATGGGTCCAGAGAAGTATTGCTATGTCTTCCGCGCATTTACGGGGTGTGATACAGTGTCAGTGGAAGAAGCTGAAAGATAACCTGGGATGTATGGGCCTATAAACTGTATATCCTGAGGCCACTGAAGATTTTGAGAAGCTGAGCACCACACACTACATCACTCATAAAAGTCACTGACGGAGAGATTCGTCATCCTGATGTGCAACAGGAAGGAGCTACTCAGGTAGCATCAATGCAGCCAAGACATAAATATCCACCTGAAAATCTAAGACAACTGAGAAAATCCTTTTGACAACGGCAATCTACAAGTAGGGCCTAGACATCAAACCCACCAGTCAACAACATCAAACATGGCTCCAGGCGACTGGTCTGCCAGATACAAAAGCCTTTGGCTAAACAAAGGATAAATATAGTCAAAACATTCTTAAGCCTCACGATAATGATATGAACTTGTACACTGCAGATACACTGTTTGCACAGGATGGTGAAAATGTAGGCCCTACTAAATCTGAACTAAATTGCACATGCTCAAGGGGGGGGGGGGGGGTATTGCTCTAGGCTACTACTGTTATTACGCTGTCAGCGTTTTCTATGGTTCTTAACAAGTTGATGACATGGTATTACTGCTTGTCTATTTGGACCTACTGAGCTTCGTGTCTAACTAACGTGTCTTTTGATTCGTACCTCTGAGCTTTGAGCCGCAACCGGACAGAAGTTGAGCCATCAGGACCGGCTGAAAGCAAGGGCGGATTTAGACAGGGTTGATCCAGAACCCTGTCAGCATTTTAAAATCGATCGGATTACAGGGTTTTAGACATGAAAAATGGTAATTTGGGGTTTCATGCGTGGATACATAACTGTTAACACCTTGGTGTAAATACCCAGCAGACACCAGACGTGAATTGGAGCCAGGTCAGTGGTGATAAATGCAAAGGTAGTGAATTCATGCAACATCCACACGAACTTGAATGTAGCCTCCAAGGTCATTCAAGGTCAACTTAAAGGAAAAAAGCTGGGTGTTTTTTGAAGGCTACAACTCATCTAAATATAACCTTTATATTAACCTTTAAAATGTAGTACATTACTTATCTGATTGTATTTCTTGAATACAATTTTGACATAAAAATCGAATGTACAATACAATTGGAGATATCATGCAATCTTGTCAGCCGCGACCGTCTTGGCAGTCATATTGGATATCTCCCTTATTGCCGGGGTAGAGAATGTCTACTCTCGTTATGTTTTACCGTCAGGTGATGTACGTGTCGTCGTGAATAATCGTAGGTGATCGGTACGTTGTGACAACGTCTACGACTACAATTCCACGTATATCTCTATCGTATCTCCACGTATCTCCATTGTTTTTTTTTAGTACGAAGGTGCTGTTTGTTTTCTTGTATCACCTGACAACATTTATAGCCTATAAGGTTACTAATTACTCCCGGTATAAGACAGACAGACAGATATTTTATTGATAGAAATAAAGTCATTACAGACTTATTTGTCATAGAAATAACAGATATATAAAAAATATGTGCATGTATATACAAGATTGTTAATTTGTAAAAATCATATGACAATATACATAGTATGACATACATAACTAAAAGCATGTTAATTGGCATTGCCATAAAAAGCACTGGGTATTTCGATAATATAAATGACTGCTACTTAAAAATAGAAGGGTCACAGTTGATTATAAACAAAAAACTAGAGATGTCTCCCCTCCAGCAACATAACCATAAAGGTTGATAGCTAATAGATGTACTGTCAGTGGATTTTGTAATTAATGTTATTAAATGGCTCCTGTGGACAGTAGAGACTATGTATTAAGCGGAATTTATTATTCTGTTTTGGAACCACGCCGATGTGCGAAACACAATGTGGCTTGTCAAAGCTCCCAGCAAACACGAGGCGTTGAACCAGTGCTGGTCCAATGCTGGCCCACTGTCTGCGACGCTGGCCCAGCATCAAACCAGCTCTGTTTCAACGCCTCCTGTTTGCTGGGCTGCGTTCAATAGCAGCTGGTCTGGTAGTGCTTACTGCTGGCGGCGGTTACAAGCCGACACTGACCCAATGTCTGTTAGATGTTAGGCCAGCGTCGCCGGTGCTGGCCAGTATCCATTCAGCCTTAGTCAGTACTTCATGCTGGCGGAGCCGGCACGATGCTTTGAACCAAAGCTGGGTTAATGTTGGCCCGCCTTCTGTGACGCTGGCCCACATTCAGCGTGGCGCCAAACACGACACGTTGACCCAATATTGGGCAAGCTCAGACATAATTAAAAGGCATTGCCAAGATAAAATAGTGATCTATCATTTGTTTCCTGCACCAAAGCTAGAGATAAAATAGCTACTATGTATAGCATGCTGATTATATATAGTAGCAAAAAAGACACTCTGGAAAGCGAGCGTGGAATTCTAAAATATATACAAGTGCATAATTATCTGTAAAACCTAGTCAACAAAACCGCCGGTTGTGAATGTTATTGTTCTATCATGTTTTTATCACAAGTCGCTGAAGTAGCTACTGTTAGCTGATGTTTTTCATTGTATACACTTATGCGACTATAAATAACTGTTATCTTATCTCGTGTCAGAATGCCTCGTGATCGTTAAATGTAGAAAAATCATATTTTATGTTATATCATCAACGACGAAAAAAATATTATTCCTACACATATAACAAATAACGATTCAATTAATACCTGCGCTGAAATTTTTGTCGTATCATAAACGTTAGAATGAATCGGCATGATCATGTTATGAATAGTTATCATTATATAGATATGACTGCTCGTCTCATCAACTAACTAAGATTAATTTTAAAAATCCATGAACAAATACGCACAAATAAAATATTTATTGTATTAGAAACAAACATGTTATATCAAAAGCGTAACTAGAACAGACATATTTTGCAGCAATCACATCGGACTTCTTATGGCATAACATTATTTATTCCAAGTAGATGAAAACACAGTATGTGGCAAAAGATTATGAATATCAACATTAATATATTGTCCTCTTATCAGTGATTCTCTCTCTATCATCATATCCGTCAGAAAATCCTGATGATTCTGTTTACCTATTTTCTTTTCGGTTGAAGTTTTTAGTTTAGTAGTATTTTCTTCAGCTATGTAGTATTTTGTTTTCTTTGATTTTGGCTTGTAGATCAGATTTTCTCCTGTAAAAAAGAAGAAAAGGAAATGAGCATAAAATTAATAGCAATAAAGGATGATTTTTTACATATTATTTAAAAAAATGAATACTTTATTTGTATCGCATGGATAGTTTAGTGTATAATAAAATACTGGTGATATATAAAAAGCGTTCTTGTAGTTTACAATTAAATAAACTTACTAAATGCTTGCTTATCTTTCATTTCTTTTACTTGTCTTTTTAACAATTGACTTAGCTGTCTTTGTTTAATAAACAAGAAGACAGTCAGAGGTATTCCTAGACATATCACAATTCCTCCAGCAGCCAACACAACATAAAAACTGAACTTCTGTGTCCTCAAATAACCTGCCTCACTGAAGCCTGTGTTTCTGTCGTCTGCTGATGTTTTCAGATGATGGTAGATTTTATTCTGCTCAGTGGTTGCTGGAATCTGTGATGTGACGTCATCATCTGCTGATAAAGATGTTTGTATCGTCTTTGTCGATGATGTGGTGATTTCTGTAGATAAAATAAAATTATGATGAATTATATGCTTACAATTTTCAATGCAATAAAGACCGAAAATTATATGTACATTTAATGAGTTGGAAAAACACATTGCATACTAGCTGAATTTAGTTATGTTTTAAAGCCGTGCTCTCACTTGTCGATGAGTGATTTAGTTTTTTTATATTCTAATTTAAAAAGAAAGGTTGTCTTTAAAAAAAATCAAGTCACAAAAGGAAAAAGAGTTTTTCTCTACCATTCTCTGTAGTACGACTTCTTGTCTCTGTTAGTACTCCTTTAGTACTCACAGCAAGTACCCTGAATGTCACACCGGCTTTCAAATTCACAGTGTTTACTTCACCCGCATACTCTGATGTCTGTAATTGAAAAAAAGTATTCGAATCAAACACAAATTTAAATAAATTCCACAATTGTCTTACCGTAGGCGAATCATTTTTTTATGATCAGAAAAGCAAATTTAACAATATGTTATGATGCCCATTAAGCTTTTCTACAAAAAAATGGGAATAAAATAATAGATTTTTTGAAAATGAAGAAAGTGAGTTTACAATAATAATAAATAATTGACCTGTTAAATTATACATTTGTCTTATTATTTCTACGTACCGTGTACATATAATTCCACTCTTCTTCTTCACGTATCCTCAGAACAACAATGTATAGAATCACTGACGTGTCTACGTTGACTCTGTACTTGTAAGCTGGACGTTTCCATGACAACAAAATCTGATGTTCATTGTTAGCAGAAATCATAGGCGGAAAACGAAATCTCCAATAAGCACTCTCACCAGATATCAAACCTGTAATGAAGATAATGGATTATTATAGGATACTTCATATTACGTACAAGTTAAATCAGACCAATACTTAATTAAAATTATTATAACTTAGTTATAAGTGAATGTAGCTAATAGTAAATGTAGGCCTACTCACCAGGTGTCATTGTTGATATAGCGTTACATGCAGTTGTACATCCTCCAGACTGGAAAGAAAACAAAAACTCATATTAAGGATTATTATGAGTGAAAATATATACAGTTTGATCCACTAATCTAGGTTATCTGTTCATCAAAAATAAGCATTTTATTTGTTACTTATTCACATAGTGTCAAACAGACCATATTTAAGTAAAACCATTTAGCAGAAGAATAGAAATCCTTAATGATAAGATGAAAAAATAAATAAATGTTAATACATTGAATAAGATTAAACTAGTCCTGGATATATATGTTTTTATAATATCGCTATTAGGTGGCAATACTCACACATTTTCAGGCTGACAGACATTTTTTCGGATTCCGTTGTTGTTTTCTCACACGTTTCCCAGCACTGAAAAATAAAAATGGAAATAAATTTATCATTATTTTACAACTTGTATTTTGTGTTTTAGAGAAACAATAACACGATCTGTACAATTTTCTAAGTTTATGTAACTCTATATATTGAGGTAAATATTATAAGTATGTTTAACTGTAATTAAAGTGCTTGGACAATTTAACACAAACCTTCTTGTATTTTTAATTATATTATTATGTTTGTATTTTGTCTCGATGGCAGTGGCCTCACATAGGTGCTGGTCATCTGTCGCCACTTGCCTCTATATGTACTGTGGAAATTTTCTGTAGAATTGTACCCATAGAAAGTTTAATAAATAAATAAACACCATGTTAAACAATAAAAGTAAATTCAAATTTGAAAACTTACCTTCGAACAATCTGGTGATTTGAAGCATTTGTCGTCAGAAACAGGAGCTGTCACGTGCTGAAACAATAACAAAATAAATAAACAAATTAGCCAAATGTGATCAGAAAAAAACTACAGTTCAACAGGGTAGTCGGATAGATGCATAACGATAATATTGGCTGCTTATTGGAAAAAAAAATTCTATTCACTAATGAAAACATGTCCTTTTTCTATAGATTAATAAGGCTTAATGCTGTAATTGTTTGAAATGCTTTACATTAAAATTACCTGCTCCAAACAGCTGACTCTACATTTAGTAATCTTGATCCAGTCATTTTCTGAAAGGCTTTCCACTGAACTTGACAATGACGTCATCAACGCTATCAATATCAGCAAGGAAGACATCATGTGATATCAGCAATTAGATCCAGTAGATTTATTTATACTCTTGTAATTATGTTAATTCACAGAGATGTACAAGATGTTGCTAAGTTAGTAATGACTGATGACTTATCCTGTCTACCTCATTTATATATAGAAGGTAGTGTATGTTTATCTTGTACGTGTTAACACACTGTGTTAGCGCAGCATGTTTCTGTAGGAGTCAATCTGAATGATTATCACATTAATTGGCGCCTCTCTCGTTCTCAACATTACGCCCAATTATTTCACAAGGCTAACATCACACTCCACCTGGTTAACACGTTGGTGTTAAAGTAATCAGTAGGTACTTATTACATAATGGGTGTGTGAATTAATTTTTCAACCCACAAACAATTTGAATTTTCTTAAATGTAAGTGTTAAGTCAGCAAATCTGATTTCCAAATTATTCTTTTTTATTTTGTTAAAAAACTATACAAATAAAATAGTTATTTGCATGGTCAAGCGTGCTTAGCTTCAATTTATATTTTTAGCAAATAAGTAGCAAATAAAATATTTATTTGTGTATATAACCTAGATTAGTTGATGAAAATGTATCTATTTTCTCATAATAATCCTTAATATGAGTTGTTGTTTTCTTTTCAGTCTGGAGGATGTAAAACAGCATGTAACGCCATATCAACAATGACACCTGGTGAGTAGGCCTACTTTTTATACAGTCAGATTCACTTATATTGAAACACAATATTTAATAGAAATATTGGTCTGATTAAACTTGTACGTAATGTGAAGTGTCCTATATAAATCAAATCTATATTTTCATTACAGGTTTGATATCTGGTGAGAGTGCTTATTGGAGATTTCGTTTTCCACCTAAGATTTCTGCTAGCAACGAACATCAGCTTTTGTTGTCATGGAAACGTCCAGCGTACAAGTACAGACTCAACGTAGACACGTCAGTGATTCTGTACATTATTGTCCTGAAGAAACGTGAGAAAAAAAAGTGGATTTATATGTTCATGGTAAGTAGAAATAATAAGATCAATATATCTTTTACCAAATGAATTGTTTATTATCATTGTGAACTCTTATTCCTCATAATCAAGAAATCTATTATTTTATTCGCAACCGAGATCTGTGTATAAATGCTTAATCTGTTAATGTGGATCATAAAACATTGTTAAATTTGTTTTTCTAACCATAAGAACAAAGACTCGCCTACGGTAATCTCCTTGTGGTATTTTTTTATTAAATTTGTGTTTAATTTGCATACCTTTTTTTCTTCAGACTTTAGAGTATGCGGGTGAAGTCAACACTGTGAATTTAAAAGCCGGTGTGACATTCAGGGTACTTGCTGTGAGTACTAAAGGAGTACTAGCAGAGACAAGAAGTCGTACTACAAAGAATGGTAGAGAAAAAAATATTCTTCATTTTGTAACTTGATAGTTTTTAAAGTCAACATTTCTTTTACAATTAACATATTGAAAATGTAAAATCACTCCTCGACAATTGAGAACACGTCTTAAAAATGTCAGTAAATGTTGCAAGTATAAAATGTGTTTCCACCTCATTAAATATATTACGTACATATAATTTTCAGCGTTTATTACGTAGAGAATTGTAAGCATATAACACATCATAATTTTAATTTATTTACAGAAATCACCACATCATCGACAAAGACGATACAAACATCTTTATCAGCAGATGATGACGTCACATCAGAGATTCCAGCATCCACTGAGCAGAATAAAATCTACAATCATCTAAAAACATCAGCAGACGACAGAAACACAGGCTTCAGTGAGGCAGGTTATTTGAGGACACAGAAATTCAGTTTTTATGTTGTGTTGGCTGCTGGAGGAATGGTGATATGTCTAGGAATACCTCTGACTGTCTTCTTGTTTATTAAACAAAGACAGCTAGGTCAATTGTTAAGAAGACAAGTAAAAGAAATGAAAGAGCAACAATCATTTAGTAAGTTTATTTAATATTAAACTTCAAGAACGCCTTTTTTAATCACCAGCATTTTATTATGTATTAAACTTTATCCCTCCAATAAAAATAGAGTATTTAGTTTTTTAAATATGTAAAAAATCATAATTTATTGCTATAAATTGTATGCTTAATTCATTTTCTTTCATTTCATTTTTTACAGGAGAAAATTTGATCTACAAACCAAGATGTAAGAAGACAAAATTCTACATAGCTGATGAAAATACTACTAAACTGAAAACTTCAACTGGAAAAAAATAGTTAAACAGAATCATCTGGATTTTCAGACGGATCATAAAATATGGTGAATCACCATTGGTGATAGAGAGAGAAATATTACTCATAAAAAGACAATATTTTAATGTTGATATTGACAAACTTATGCCATATAATGTGTTGTCATCCACTTCAAATAAATCATTTGATGCCATAAGAAATCCAATGTGATTGCTGCATGATATGTCTCTTCTACTTATTCTTCTTAAATATTTATAACATGACCATACCAATTCATTCTCATTCTAATGTTAATGATACTTCCTATAAATATAAGTATTTTAGTGTAGGTAATAATGTAATCATTAAACGTTAGGTGTACGAATAATATTGTTTTCGTCGTTGTGTAAATTTGATTTTTTACATTCAACAATGACGAGGCATTCAGACACGATGGAGATTCCCCACGTGGAATCGTAGTCGTAGACGTCTTCACATTGTACCGATTATCTGTAACGATTATTCACGACGACACGTCTCGTCTTAATCTATTATTGTGGGAGTCGTTGTCTGTCTGGTTCGAATCCTGGCGGGCGGCAGGCGCTGATAATGCTCCGAATATTTAATTCAACAAACCTTGTCGAATATGAAACTTGACCCAATGTTGATTCAATGTTGTTGGAGTACATATGTTAAACATTAACCCTTTCAGTGCCGGGATCGATTTTAGACGTCAGATACTGACGTCAGATTCTGACGTCAAGATTAGATCCACGCACTGACATAGATATTCAAATGAAGAGGAAAGAGCTATCTTAGGCATTTATGATGATTTCGAATTGAAAAAACTTTTGTTTTTTTTCGTTCATATAAAAATATCTCAGCGCTTTAAAGGTTAACCCGTCATTAAACCAACATCAAACCAACACAGCAAACACAAAATGTTGACTCTAAGTTCGTTTGCTGATAAGTAGTAGTAAATCATTTATTAAACTCCCACTCTTATATTACAAAGAGTCTTTATATTACAAAGAGTTTGAGTTTCGAGAGACACATACTAAATTGTTCATGTCATACATAAAACATAGTAATAAAAAATAAATGTCATATGCTGGTGCACCATCCATGACGTTTGGCCGAACCTTAAACTAACACTGTTTTAGTATTTGGGCGGGGTAACGGGCAGGAGGTTTTTTTTAAAATCACTTAAAATGGTCACATCGCAACCATTATAGACGAGGCGCCCATGGCAGTGGGGTGTCACCTGGAAGGAAAATAACTGCCATCGATATTTTCCGGTACCTATACTATTCAGGAATGAGAATCTGAATGTTGTTCAGGTCAACATGAAGGTTTTTGTCAGTTTTCTTCATTTTTGTACATGTCTTATGGTGACGCTTACTTGTTTTACGGAAATTCAGATAGTGAAGCGACTAAGCTTAAATAAGTTCCTCTGCCAGATACGAACAAGTTTGGCATGGAGTTAAATTGAGACACAAAAAAAACTTTTTAAAGGGTATCTTTTAAAGTTTCAGGCAATAGTATTCAGTAACAGTAAGATCCAAAATGGCCGCCACCGAAAATCTAATTTTGACTAATTAATTGTTCATTAATCGTCATAAATCAACATATAATACATCTTTTTACCGCTTCTGGGTGTGGAGAATCCATTTCTGCATTATTTTCGCAATACAATGTCCATGTCATTTGATATGGTCTAAGGTCATTTTCGCAGGAAATCGCTTGTTTTTACAGAAATAATATTCTATCATCTCTAATATACCCGTGGTTTTCTTACCCTGGGTAAGTTGCAGATTAATTGCATACACATTTTAAAATGTAATTCAAGTCGAGCATGATCACTCGTGGAAGTTGCTCATCATTGTTAATTCAGTGATTTGCATCTTGTTATATCGGATAAGGACAAGAGCTAAGCAAGACTAAAAAAGTAACAATAATTTTTACTACTTTTCCTACTTTTTGTAGTATTTTCATAATTCTCTAATCTCTGATTTTATATTGAAATCGTAAAAATATGTTTGTCATTCTTTCTTTCTACTTGATAACAGTATTACTATGAATACAAATGAGGCGTGTGCAATTTCCATATCAAAGGTAAAGTAATGTACTGTCCGAGAGCACACAAAACACAGTAACCTAATTACAATCGCCTGCATATTTTCTTTTACACCTGCAATCAGCTGGTGCAAAACAGCTGAAACTTAGGGCAACTCTGTCCAAAATGGCACCAAATCCCCTTGACCATCCTGTCGGCAATCCGATTCAAGTGGGGTGAATCACAAATAAATAAGTGGGAGTCACAAATAACAGACACGGACTGCAACATAGACGACTTCACGTGCTGCTGCAGAGTATCCTCAGTTGGCAGAATACTTTTAATTGATTGCCCCCCCCCCCCCTGCAAGAATTGCATATTGGATCTTATTGACTTCACAGTGGCAGGACAATAATACATTGCACATTTAAATCGGTGAATCTGTGGAAATAGATTGCCGTAGAACTCTCTTGCAAAAAAGCCATCCACACCACGACTGGGCCGGCAGAAGACTGCATGTGACCATTCTAGGAAAAATGCGCCCACTGAAGGTATGTAGAAATAACTACACCTCAGCAAGCTCAGGCCATATTCCTACTGAAATGATATGTAGAGCAAATACTTTATACCCCTTGACAGACCAAAATTCAATAAAGATTTCACCAACTGCTGATTTTATGCCACAACTATACCAAGGGCCTCTATATCAACTGTTCTTATAGGCCTACATACAACTCGAAGACTACAGGAGACGATATGATTGACATAGAAGTCTGGTTTCAGCTTCCTCCTGGGTGCATGCATGATTCAAATCTATGATGTCGATAAGATCATCGGCCATCACATCATATATATTTATCGCTAGTGGCGAACTGACAATTTAATACAGCTAGTATAATACTGACAGTTAAAAAATTATGTCATAGCTTTACAAGAAAAGCTATTGTAAGTTAAATTGATAAATGCCACTCACTTGGTCAGGTGACATTTCAGATTAGTTATGAGTTGTACAATAATCTTCCCCTTCTCAAAGTCATCATAGATATCTTATAATGACTTGTGCCTGGGGCGAACAATCAGGGATAGGCTACATTGCCAAGAGGGTGTCTTTGTACAGGATAAAGTTGGACTCTTGTTCTGGTGAATCGGTACAATAGATCCGACAATACAAGGATGATCGGCCAGAATGTTAAAATGGGATGTTTTTATTAAGTATCTCACTGGTATTGGTTCCTTCACTCCGATATGTCGTATTAAATCATATGTCAGTTTACTGATGAGGCTCAAGTTAGCTGCATAGATCACCTGATAAGAACACCTTCACAATTTAATAGTGTGCTACCCTTGCCAGTGCCTATATGCTATGTCAGTACTCTCAGCTACAGACAACACTCAGAGTTCGGGGTTTTTGATCACTATTTACCACTAAGTCTTAAGAAGCAGCTTCACGAGCAGCGTGGATAGCTAGGTACAAGAAAATATCAGTGCCAATTATTCCCTTTCCAGGTTTATTAGGTATCATAACACCTTCAGCTCTTTTCAAGAACTTAGTACACTAGTAGTTTCTAAACCTAGGTGGTGACCTTATCCCTTATTAATGGAATGTCAAGTTGACCGACCTGCTGTGCTAAGCTAAGCTAAGCGTAAACAGCACTCGCACTTCAAACAATAAAAATATGCCAAATACATTTCTTATTATTTCTGGGCGGAAGGATTATTTTTTATATAGTTGAAATAATCTAATTTTTGTTACACATATTTTTCTCTGTGGATAAAACAAACTATTTTAGTTAATTTACATGCTGTGTTTTCTACACGATCATTTTAAATAACATTTTCATGTATTTTAAAACCTAAGAAAATAACAACTTTTGACGAAAAACAATAAAATTAGATTTGATAGATTTGATAAATATTTGCAGATAATATTTTTTTACATAAAGTATTTTTTCTAATTACTTTTCGAACTCTGTGTCCTGTGAAATTGTAATGAGGTTAGTATCATCTGGAAAAAATAAATTAAATTGATCCACTAGAGCTAATAATGTCGATGATATGGCACGTAGCATACAAATACATATATATATATATTATAAAGCGATCATCATAAAAAATAATTGACTCTTGTCGTACTCCAGGGGTAAAATCTAGTATATCAGATTGGCATTTGTCAAAATCTACATAATGCATTCTATCTGATAAAGAACTTTGTGGTAACTTATCGCCTGTTTTAAAACCCCATTAAAAGATAAATGTAAATTTACCTTAAAATTTAGTACGTTGAAAGAACAAAAGATGTTACAATTAAAAGTTGAATAACTAACAAAACAGAAAACTGTACAAGGTCTAAAGTATGATCTCCTCCTGGGAACGATCAGCTGACTTTGTAAATGGTCACGGAACATTTATGCGCCATTTCAACTCCCTGGAGAGTGTATGGAGAGCATGCTGCAATTCGGTGTTGAGTACTTATCGTACTCACTAGATTTGCACCTGAGTGAAGTAGAGCATGTAATGCGCCTTCCCTCAGGAAACAACATAAAAAAAACAGGAGCTGGGAATGAATAAGGTTGCGAGAATACTGATGGTATGAATATTTTATTAAAAATTAAATGACAAACTTAATAATTATAGATAAAAAGGGTTTATATATTTCATGTTAATTGTGTAATAAAACCTTTTTTATCTCCAAAGCAAAAAACATGTTTTGTGTACATACATAAAATACTTTTTTCTTAAATGTAAATAAACGGTAATTTAACTCCTTAAAGTCTATCCTCATCTGTATCAGAGGGAAGTCGTGAATAATCGTAGATAATGGTGACGATGTGACCATTTTGAGTGATAATCCATTTTCAATTATTTTACCCCATTCCGCCCCATAAAAAACATGGCGACGCACCATGTACTGTACCGTCCACTCTATGCTCTCAGCACACAATGATTTCTGACAACTGCAACTAACTCTGGACTGAGTGTAGATGTAACAGGTCACATGTTTAGCAGCAGAGCACAGAGCTCAATTTTAAGTATTACATGTATATGTCAGCATACTAAGTGAATTTAAATATGAACGAAAAACATAGGTTTAATAAAAGTAATGCCTGAAATGTAAATTTAAAGGATCTGCTAAATTACAATTTATCGGCATATTCTCGTTTGACTTTGCGAGATAAGACACGAGATACAGGATAGCTACGTATTGATTCAGCATCTCATTTAGACTAGCGCAACCCTTTGTTCGCCGAGGGCGCATATAAATTAATTAGATTGTAAAATAATTCTCTTTCCAGCTCCCTTGGCTCCATTCCTGTCCGTCAATGAGCATTATATACTAATGAAAAATTGGCAAGGCTAAAAGCAGCTTAAAACAATAAGCTTCGCTGCCTTAATCTCACTCTCAGCACATTTCGGGTGCTAAGGTTCACTCATTTCATCATTGTGTATTTACGGTAAAAGGGTGGACATGGTGGCGATAGGACCTCCAATAAATGCTGCCCCCAAATCGCGCGAAAACCGAAATTATGTTAGTTTAACGTTGGGACAAACGTCACAGATGGTGGACCAGCATAAGACATAAAGAATAAAGCAACATTTTGTCTTTACTGGGTTTGTTGCTTTGATGATATAAACAAAGAGAGTAAAGGTTTTTTTTAATTTCAAATTAGCATAACTGGCCAAGGTAGCTCTTTTCGCTTCATTTGAATACCAATGTCAGTGCGCGGATCGACATTAGACGTCACAATCTGACGTCTAAAGTCGATCCCCATTCTCCACACATAGATGTCGCTCAGGTCAACCCCGCTCTCTCTCTGTAACCACACGCCATGTTTGGACAAAAACTGCTCATTTTGAGCAGTTTTGTTGATATAACAACTGTAGGCTTATAAACACGCCTAAGTGTCCTGAATATATATGGCAAATATAAAACACCACTACTCCGCCACATATGATTTTCTATTCACATAGAAATAGAAAATATTCAATTGATTACTTTTTCTGCCTACGCGCTGCTGTGAGAAGGTCCATGTTTACGTTTTTCCGACAGAATTTACAATCGGCTTCAAAACACTGGCAAATATAAATTACTGAATGACATGCGAATTGTGCTGGTTCAATTTATCCACTACTAAACAGAATAAATAGCCCTTACCTGTAGCAAACTCTAAGATCCAATTAAATATTGAAAAAAGGATAAGTAATGAGTCGAAGTGAGTACCAAAATAGTTCCGTGGTTATAGGAATGGTTATAAAATCACGTGGTAACGCTCACTAACGGCTGATAAATCTGGTCAATCGCCATGCGTGCATACGGCGAAATGAGCTTGTGGTATCAGAGATATAATCTCTATGGTCAGAATGGTCGATCCCCGCACTGAATTGGTTTATGATTAACATATTTACTTCAACAATATATTGAATCAACATTGGGTCAACGTTTCTTATATGATAAGGGTGTTGAATTGAATAGTCCGAGCATTATCAGCGACTGCGGCCTACCTGGATTCGAACCAGACAGACAACGACCCACACAATATTTGAATAAGAAGAGACATGTCGTCGTGAATAATCGTAGATAATCAGTACGGTGTGACGACGTCTACGACTACAATTCCACGTATCTCCATCGTATCTCCAGGTATCTCCATGGTTTTTTAGAACGAAGGTGCTGTCTTTTTTTTCTTGTATCACCTGACAACATTTATAGCCTATATTTTTACTCATAGCTTCCGGTATCTGTAAAACCTGGTCGGCCAAACTGCCTGTTTTAAATGTTATTGTTCTATATGTTGTTATCACAAGTCGTTGAAAGGGCTACTGTTAGTTGATGTTTTTCATTGTATACACTTAAGCGACTATAGATAACTCGTATCTTATCTCCTGTCAGAATGCCTCGTCATCGCTAAATGTAGAAAAATCATATTTTATGTTATATCATCAACGACAAAAAATATTATTCGTAAACCTAACGATTAATGAATAAATTATTACCTACACTGAAATATGTGTCGTTCTTGGAAGCATTAAAAACGTTAGAATAAATCGGCATGATCATGTTCTAAATATTTATCAGTAAATATATCGGACCGCAGCTCTTGTCTTCAACAAACTAAAATATTAAATTTAAAAATCCACAAACAAATACGCAAAAATAAAATATTTTTTGTATTAGAAACAAACATGCTATGTAAAAAATATAACTAAAACAGATATATCATGCAGTAATCATATTGTATTTCCTCTGGCATAACATTGTTCTATTCGAAGTAAATGAATACACAGTATGTAGCATGATATTATGAATATCAACATTAATGTATTGTCCTCTTATCAGTGATTCTCTATCATCATATTTTATGATCCGTCTGAAAATCCAGATGATTCTGCTTAACTATTTCTTTCCGGTTGAAGTTTTCAGTTTAATAGTATCTTCATCAGCTATGTAGAATTTTGTCTTCTTACATCTTGGTTTGTAGATCAAATTTTCTCCTGTAAAAAAAGAACGACATCAAATAAGCATAAAATTAAAAGCAATAAAGGATGATTTTTTTTATATTGAAAAAATAAATACTTTAGTGGTATTGGAGGGATACAATTTTGTACGTAGTAGAATGCTGGTGATTAAAAAAGGCGTTCTTATAGTTAAATATTAAATAAACTTACTAAATGCTTGCTGATCTTTCACTTCTTTTACTTGTCTTTTTAACAATTGACTTAGCTGTCTTTGTTTAATAAACAAGAAGACAGTCAGAGGTATTCCTAGACATATCACCATTCCCCCAGCAGCCAACACAACATAAAAACTAAACTTTTGTGTCCTCAAATAACCTGCCTCACTGAAGCCTGTGTTTCTGTCTTCTGCTGATGTTTTCAGATGATGGTAGATTTTATTCTGCTCAGTGGCTGCTGGAATCTCTGATGTGACGTCATCATCTGCTGATAAAGATGTTTGTATCGTCTTTGTCGATGATGTGGTGATTTCTGTAAATAAAATAAAATTATGATATATTATATGCTTACAATTTTCAATGCATAAACGCCGAGAATAATATGTACATTTAATGAGTTGGAAAAACACATTGCCTACTAGCTGAATTTAGTTATGTTTTAAAGACGTGCTCTCACTTGTCGATGAGTGATTTTAGTTTTTTTATATTCTAATTTGCAAACAAAGGTTTTCTTTGAAAACTATGAAGTTACAAAAGAAAAATGTTTTTCTCTACCATTCTTTGTAGTACGACTTCTTGTCTCTGCTAGTACGCCTCCAGTACTCACAGCAAGTACCCTGAATGTCACACCGGCTTTGAAATTCACAGCGTTTACTTCACCTGCATACTCTGATGTCTGTAAAAGAAAAAAGGTATGCGAATCAAACACAAATTTAATATAAACACCACAATTGTCTTACCGTGGGCGAATAATTTTTTTATGATCAGAAAAACAAATTTAACAATATTTTATAATGCCCATTAAGCAAAAATATAAATATATAAAAATAATAGATTTCTTGATAATGAGGAATGCGAGTTTACAATGATAATAAATAATTGACCTGCTAAATGATATATTGATCTTATTATTTCTCCGTACCGTGTACATATAATTCCACTTCTCTTCTTCACGTATCTTCTGAACAATAACGTACAGAATCACTGACGTGTCTAGATTCACTCTGTACTTGTACGCTGGACGTTTCCATGACAGCAAAATCTGATGTTTGTTGTTAGCAGAAATCATAGGCGGGAAACGAAATCTCCAATAAGCACTCTCACCAGATATCAAACCTGTGATGAAAATAATGGATTTAATTTATATACGACACTTCATATTGCAAACAAGTTTAATCAAACCAATTAAAAAAAAATAATCTAACTAAGTGAATCTAGCTGGAGTAAATGTAACGTTACTCACCAGGTGTCATTGTTGATATGGCGTTACATGCAGTTTTACATCCTCCAAACTGAAAAGAAAACAATAACTCATATTAAGGATTGTTATGAGAGAATATACACAGTTTGCCCCACTAATCTAGGTTATCTATTCATTAAAAATAAGCATTTTATTTGTTTCTTATTGACACATTATCAAACAAACCATATTAAAATAAAACCTTTTAGCAGAACAAAAGCGATCCTTAATGAAGAGATGAGAAAATAAATAAATGTTAATACATCGATTAAGATCAAAATAATCCTGGATATATTTTTTTAATTATTAGCCTACTGTTAAGTAAGAATACTCACACAATGGATGTCATTTTCAGGATGACAGACAATGTTTTCGGATTCCGTTATTGTTTTCTCACACGTTTCCCAGCACTGAAAAATAAAAATGGAAATAAATGAATCATTATTTTACAACTTTTATTTTGACTGTAAGTGTTTTAGAGAAACAATAACACCATAATAATTTTCTCAGTTTATGTAACGCTATTTATTGAGGTAAATATTGTAAGTATGTTTAACTGTAGTTAAAGTGCCTGGACATTTTTACAAAAGCCTTCTTGCATTTTTAATTATATTTTAATGCTTGTATTTTGTCTCGAGGGCAGTGGCCTCACATAGGTTATGGTCATCTATATGTACATTGTTTTGTAGTATTGTACCTGTAGAATGTCTAACAGTCTAAATAAACAACATTTTAAACATTTAAAGTGCTTAAATTAAATAACTTACCTTTAAACAGTCTGATGATTTGAAGCATTTGTCGTCAGAAACAGGAGCTGTCACGTGCTGAAACAATAACAAAATAAATAAACTAATTAGCCAAATGTAATCAGAAACAATTACAGTTTAACAGGGTAGATGGATAGATGCATCACGATAATATAATTTATTGGAAAGTGACAAAAACATGTTTTCTATAGATTATCAAAGCTTAATGTTGCAATTGTTTGAAATGATTTACATTAAAAATACCTGCTCCAAACAGCTGATTCTACATTTAGTAATCTTGATCCACTCATTTTCTGAAACGCTTTCAACTGAACTTGACAATGACGTCATTAAAGCGATCAATATCAACAAGGAAGACATTATGTGATATCAAGTATTAGATCCAGTAGATTTATATTTACTCTTGTGATTA
This sequence comes from Flabesymbios commensalis, assembly GCA_964017125.1. Lineage (NCBI taxonomy): Eukaryota > Metazoa > Annelida > Polychaeta > Terebellida > Flabelligeridae > Flabesymbios > Flabesymbios commensalis. The sequence continues at coordinate 51,192,406 of OZ024906.1, forward strand.
TGTGAATTCACAGAGATGTACAAGATGTTGGTAAGAGAGGAATGACTGATGACTTATCCTATCTACATCATTTATATATAGAAGGAAGTGTATGTTTATCTTGTACGTGGTAACACAATATGATAGCGCAGCATGTTTCTGTAGGAGTCAATCTGAAGGATTATTACATTAATTGGCGCCTCTCTCTTTCTCAACATAACGCCCAGCTATTTCACAAGGTTAACATCACACTCCACCTGGTCAACACGTTGGTGTTAAAGTAATCAGTAGGTACGTATTACATAATGGGTGTGTGAATACATTTTTCAACCCACAATTTTATTATTTTTCAAAGTAAATGTCAAGTCAGCAAATCTAATTTCGATATTTTTATTTTTAATTTTGCTAAAAACCATATAAATATAATCTTTATTAGCATGGACGCGCTGGGTATCTCAGCACAAGCGTTTTTAGACTAAATTTTACATTCACTTTTCACTATTTTGTACCTGACAAATTAATGTATTAAAGTAATATTTCAAATGTCCTCCAAAAGGTTAAATTTTGATCATTTCATCCACTATATACACGTAATATAAAAATATTTACGTAATATAAAAATACATCTTCATAATGTGGTATGATCTTCTCCTTGACTGGACCAGCTGACGGCCTAGTTATGTAACTTGAAGTTTTGTATTCTGAACACCCCCCCCCCCCCCCGGACTAGACTCTGCACCAATTAACTTATCGGTAAGTAAAATGTATGAAGACGCAATCTCTACATATGAGTGTTATATATCTAAACATAACTAGTTATGAGCTGTGATTACCTAAATCTCACCTAATATTCCAGTGGTGATTTTAACACTAGATAATTAAACTGATCAACAGCAACCTCAAGTAACGGCTCCGACATTTCACATATTGAATATTGATAAGTAATATTACACATTCAATAATTCAGTGGATGCTTTGAGCCAATTTTATATCAAGACCGATTCAGCATACATTGTTATTTATATGAGTAACTGTATGATCATCAAGTACGTGTGCATATTTTTTATTTAGATTAGGATGATTAGGAACTAACTGTGGTCATTCATCCTACTCATTTCATCTGAATACGAACAGTTCTGATTCTGTGAAGATGTTTATGTTAAGATGGCCGATTTGATTTAAACGAAGTATTATTACGATGGGAAGAAATCAGAATGATAGGCCCCTACTTTAAATTAGCGGCATTTAAAGATAATAGTTATATAGGCGTTATTATTATTATTTGACAATATTGAAATGATTATGTTTATAATCTGATCATGATCTGCTCCTTCACCTGACCAGCTGACGGCTGATGACTTAGTGCCTTGTTATTCACACCTTTTCTTTGACCAAATTTTACACGGAATTTACTCTATTGTGAGAAAAATGTGTGAACAAACTCTCACCTGAGATTTCAGTGCTGATTGATAACACAACACCAGACAATAACAGCGATCATTAACAACCTCAACTGAAAGTCACCACTCACAAACTGATCTATTATTATTTATTTTTTTAAATAAATGAGTTATTTTATGTTTTTCTTAGTCAGTACATTTACACCGCATCGACGATTGCAAGTTAAATATAATAATTATGTATGCACATGTTTTGACAGTGCCAGTGTTAATATTCAATTATTATCCAAATAGTTCACAATTTTACGAGACAATATGTAATTCTATATATTAAAATGGTTTTTGTTTCAAGTAGTTGGGAAAGATACATTGGACCAAGTATGGTATTCTACCCCGACCAACGAAAAAGTGGCTTGGGCTGTTACCCCGTTCTGCCATTCAAGTTTTCAAAGAAACACAATGTTTCTTCCCCGCTCACTTGTAAAGATTCAATATTGTGGGGAGAGTCTGTGACCTAGAGGTAGTGTACTCGCCAGGGCTCGAATTCTGTGTCTGGAGGGCAGTGTCATCTCATTTATCTCACCATCCTCAGGAGGTCCACCTGGCCCAGTTTAGCCTACATATGCACAAGGTGGCCTAAAACTACATTCATTTCATTTTTCTTGTTACACGATTAGATCAGCTAATCCCCGCCGTCATTGAGTTTTATTTGAAGACGTTTTAAAAAAGAACAATACGGCTTTAAACGGCCGTATATACGTTTCTTTTTTTATAAATGTCATTAATTTGATGCATCTCGTCTGTCAAAGATTGTCTATGCCGAAATAACATCAGTCTGGAGGAGGACGTGGACTGTAATTTCACACCAGACAGATTTGTTCTGTTACCAACCACAACTCAGGGTTAGCTCGACAAAGGCTCACTGGGTGGTTCAAGCCACTGATTCATTCAGTCCAGAATATAGTCTTGATTCAAGGATACGACATTTTGGGAGGGAGCGTCTCAGAGATATGGTCATTGGGGATGATTAGCTGCTAATTATACCGTAAGTACAGTCATTTAAAACACACCAGTACATTATTTTCTTTGTCCGACCACTACATTCTAAGCCGGGAGTGGAAAGATATTGTTGACCTGGTACAGACCAATTATCATGGTATGCCTATGGTAATAAAATCAGGCAGGTGCGACCGAGCTGTTTATTATGAGGGATCCTCATTATGTTCAGATGTGTTTTAAGTCTGTTAAAACCCTCAGAGCTCTACATTCTTAGCTGTGAAAAAAGCTCCGCCTTCGGCCTCGACCCTTTTCACAGTTAAGAATGCAGAGCTCCTCGGGCGTTATCCTATACGTAAATCAGACCCGTACGAACGCCTTACCAACGGCTCTGTCATTCCCTGTCTATTTGTCGTCCTTACTTGGCTTTGTTATTATAACACCTTCAGCTCTTTCCCAGAGCTTAATATAGTATGTAAAACTAGGTGGCTAACTTATCCCTTTTTAATGGAATAAAAAAAGCTCTTCAAATACATTTCTTATTAAACCTGACTCAGACTTGGAACCAATTATCCGTCACACAATGACCTCAACAGCAAAAATAAATGCCCACATTTTAAAATAAAACATCTTTATTTTTCTTCAAAGCAACAACATTTTTCATGTGCATACGTAGAATACAATTTTCTTAAATTTGATCAGATTAATAATGTAGCATAGCTTAATAAGAAAAAATCCAAGATGGCCGCTAAAACAATATCATGATTGACTGTATCGTCAGTCCTAATGCACAGTTTTTTAGAGTCAAACTCATTGTAATGTTTTAATTAAAACAATAATCAGATATAATCAGATAAGTGATTAATCACAGTTAAATCCAAGATGACCGCCAAGTCAATCCCGGCACTGAAAGGGTTAATGTTTAGCATCTTTACCCCAACAACATCGAATCAAAGTTAAGTCAACGCTCAATAGAGTTTGTTGAATTAAATTTTCCGAGCATTATCAGCGACTGCTGCCTACCTGGATTTGAACCAGACAGATAACAACCCACACAATATTTGAATAAGACGAGACATGTCGTCGTCAGTAATCGTAGATGATCGGTACGGTGTGACGACGTCTACGACTACAATTCCACGTATCTCCATCTTATCTCCACGTATCTCCAGTGCGTTTTTTTAGAACGAAGGTGCTGTCTTTTTTATTGTATTACCTGAGAACATTCATAGCCTATAAGTATACTCATTGCTCCCGGTATCTGTAAAACCTAGTTTAGATGTTATTGTTCTATTATGCTTTTATCACAAGTCGCTGAAGTAGCTACTGTTAGCTGATGTTTTTCATTGTATACACTTATGCGACTATAAATAACTCTTATCTTATCTAGTGATCGTTAAATGTAGTAACATTATATTTTATGTTATATCATCAACGACAAAAAAATATTATTCGTACACCTAACGATTAATGAAATATTTATCGTTCTAGAAAGTATCATACAAGTTAGAATGAATCGGCTTGATCATGTTATAAAAATTATCATTAAGTACATATGACTGCTCCTCTCATTAACAAACTGAAAATAATTTAAAAATCAACAAGCAAATACACACAAATAAAATATTTATTGTATTAGAAACAAACATGATATATAAAAAGCGTAACTAAAAAAGACATATCATGCAGCAATCATATTGGACTTCTTATGGCATAACATTGATTATTCGAAGTAGATGAGAACACGGTATGTGGGATTAGATTATTAATATCAGCATTAATATATTGTCCTCTTATCAGTGATTCTCTCTCTATCATCATATTTTATGTTTCGTCTAAAAATCCAGATGATTCTGTTTAACTATGTTCAGTTTAGTAGTATTTTCATCAGCTATGAAGTATTTCGTCTTCTTACATCTTGGTTTGTAGATCAAATTTTCTTCTGTAAAAAAAGACAAAAATGAAATAAGCAAAAAATTAATAGCAATAAGGATGATTTTTTACATAATTATAAAATGAATACTTTGTGTATTGGAGGGATACAGTTGAGTGCATAATAAAATGCTAGTGACCAAAAAAGCCTTTCTTGTAGTTTAATATTAAATGAACTCACTAAATGATTGTTGCTCTTTCATTTCTTTCACTTGTCTTTTTACCAATTGACCTAGCTGTCTTTGTTTAATAAACAAGAAGACAGTCAGGGGTATTCCTAGACATATCACCATTCCCCCAGCAGCCAACACAACATAAAAACTGAACTTCTGTGCCCTCATATAACCTGCCTCACTGAAGCCTGTGTTTCTGTCGTCTGCTGATGTTTTCAGATGATGGTAGATGTTATTCTGCTCAGTGGATGTTGGAATCTCTGATGTGACGTCATCATCTGCAGATAAAGATGGTTGTATCGTCTTTATCGATGATGTGGTGATTTCTGTAAATAAATTAAAATTATGATGTAATATATGCTTACAATTATCTATGCAATAAATGCCAAACATTATATGTACATTTAATGAGTTGGAAAAACACATTGCATACTAGCTGAATTTAGTTATATTTTAAAGCCGTGCTCTCACTTGTTGGTGAGTGATTATAGTTTTTCTATATTCTAATTTAAAAACAAAGGTTCTCTTTAAAAACTATCAAGTTACAAAAGGAAAAAGAGTTTTTCTCTACCATTCTTTGTAGTACGACTTCTTGTCTCTGCTAGTACTCCTTCAGTACTCACAGCAAGTACTCTGAATGTCACCCCGGCTTTCAAATTCACAGTGTTTACATCACCCGCATACTCCGATGTCTGTAAAAGAAAAAAGGTATGCGAATTAAACACAAATTTAATATAAATTCCAGAATTGTCTTACCGTAGGCGAATCATATTTTTATGATCAGAAAAACAAATTTAACAATATTTTATGCTGCCCATTAAGCATTTTACAAAAAATTGCGGATAAAATAATAGATTTCTTGATAATCAGGAATGCGAATTTACAATGATAATAAATAATCGACCAGGTAAATGATATATTGATGTTATTATTTCTACGTACCGTGTACATATAATTCCACTTCTCTTCTTCACGTATCTTCAGAACAATAATGTACAGAATCACTGACGTGTCTAGATTGACTCTGTACTTGTACGCTGGACGTTTCCATGATAACAAAATCTTATGTTTGTTGTTAGCAGAAATCATAGGCGGAAAACGAAATCTCCAATAAGCACTCTCACCAGACATCAAACCTGTGATGAAAATAATAGATTTAATTTATATACGACACTTCATATTGCATACAAGTTTAATCAAACCAATACTTCTAATATTAAAATTTAAAAAATAATAATCTAACTAAGTGAATCTAGCTGTAGTAAATGTAACGTTGCTCACCAGGTGTCATTGTTGATATGGCGTTACATGCAGTTTTACATCCTCCAGACTGAAAAGAAAACAGCAACTCATATTTAGGATTGTTATGAGAGAATATACACAGTTTGCCCCACTAATCTAGGTTATCTATTCATTAAAAATAAGCATTTTATTTGTTTCTTATTGACACATTATCAAACAAACCATACTAAAATAAAACCTTTTAGCAGAACAAAAGCGATCCTTAATGAAGAGATGAAAAAATAAATAAATGTTAATACATCGATTAAGATAAATATAATCTTGGATATAATTTTTAATTATTAGCCTACTGTTAAGTAAGAATACTCACACAATGGATGTCATTTTCAGGCTGACAGACAATGTTTTCGGATTCCGTTATTGTATTCTCACACGTTTCCCAGCACTGAAAAATAAAAATGGAAATAAATGAATCATTTTTTTACAACTTTTATTTTGACTGTAAGTGTTTTAGAGAAACAATAACACCATAATAATTTTCTCAGTTTATGTAACGCTATTTATTGAGGTAAATAATTTAAGTTTGTTTAACTGTAATTAAAGTGCCTGGACAATTCTACACAAGCCTTCTTGCGTTTTTAATTCTATTTTAATGTTTGTATTCTGTCTCGAGGGCAGTACCCTCACATAGGTTATGGTCATCTATATGAACATTGTTCAGCAGTACCTGTACCTGTAGAATGTCTAACAGTCTAAATAAACATCATTTTAAACATTTAAAGTGCTTAAATTAAATAACTTACCTTTAAACAGTCTGATGATTTGAAGCATTTGTCGTCAGAAACAGGAGCTGTCACGTGCTGAAACAATAACAAAATAAATAAACTAATTAGCCAAATGCAATCAGAAGCAATTACAGTTTAACAGGGTAGATGGATAGATGCATCACGATAATATAATTTATTGGAAAGTGACAAAAACATGTTTTCCATAGATTACCAAAGCTTAATGTTGCAATTGTTTGAAATGATTTACATCAAAATTACCTGCTCCAAACAGCTGATTCTACATTTAGTAATCTTGATCCAGTCATTTTCTGAAACGCTTTCAACTGAACTTGACAATGACGTCATCAAAGCTATCAATATCAACAAGGAAGACATTATGTGATATGAAGTATTAGATCCAGTAGATTTATATTTACTCTTGTAATTATCTGAATTCACAGAGATGTACAAGATGTTGGTAAGTTAGGAATGACTGATGACTTATCCTATCTACATCATTTATATATAGAAGGAAGTGTATGTTTATCTTGTACGTGTTAACACAATATGATAGCGCAGCATGTTTCTGTAGGAGTCAATCTGAAGGATTATTACATTCATTGGCGCCTCTCTCTTTCTAAACACAACGCTCATTTGTTTCACAAGGTTAACATCACACTCCACCTGGTTAACACGTTGGTGTTAAAGTAATCAGTAGGTACGTATTACATAATGGGTGTGTGAATGAATTTTTCAACCCACAAACAATTTTATTCTTTTTTAAAGTAAATGTTAAGTCAGCAAATCTAATTTCGAAATTTTTATTTTTAATTTTGCTAAAAAACATATAAATATAATCTTTATTAGCCTGGACGCGCTGGTTATCTCGGCACAAGCGTTTTTAGCTTGAATTTTACATTCACTTTTCACTATTTTGTCGCTGACAAATTAATGTATTTAAGTAATATTTCAAATGTCCTCCAAAAGGAAAAAAATTGCTCATTTCATCCTCTATATACACGTAATATAAAAATATTTACGTAATATAAAAATACATCTTCTTCAAACACAGTTTAATAGGTAAAATAACGGAACTGTTGTGTGACGATACGATTATATAATTGAAAGGCAAGCTAAAAGACATTTTTAAAATTCACCCTTAATCGGGGTTTGGATTGTAAAAAATATATAAATGCACATCAATTATGTACTTTTTGTGATAATGTGGTATGATCTTCTCCTTGACTGGACCAGCTGACAGCCTAGCTATGTAACTTGAAGTTTCGTATTCTGATCACCCCCCCCCCCCCCCCGGGACTAAACTTTGCACCAATTAACTTATCGGTGAGTAAAATGTATGAAGACGCAATCTCTACATATGAGTGTTATATCTCTAAACATAACTAGTTATGAGCTGTGATTACCTAAATCTCACCTAATATTCCAGTGGTGATTTTAACACTAGATAATTAAACTGATCAACAGCAACCTCCAATAACAGCTCCGACATTTCGCATATTGAATATTGATAAGTTATATTACAAATTCAATAATTCAGTGGATGTTTTGAGCCAATTTAATATCAAGACCGATTCAGCATACATTGTTATTTATATGAGTAACTGTATGATCATCAAGTACGTGTGCATATTTTTTATTTAGATTAGGATGATTAGGAACTAACTGTGGTCATTCAGCCTACTCATTTCATCTAAATACGAACATTTCTGATTCTGTGAAGATGTTTATGTTAAGATGGCCGATTTGATATAAACGAAGTATTATTACGATGGGAAGAAATCAGAATGATACTTTAAATTAGCGGCATTCAAAGATAATAGTTATAAAGGCGCTAGGAATTTATTATTTGACAATATTGAAGTGATTATATTTATAATCTGATCATGATCTGCTCTTTTACCTGACTAGCTGACGGCTGATGACTTAGTGCCTTGTTATTCACACCTTTTCTTTGACCAAACTTTACACGGATATTACTCTATTGTGAGAAAAATGTGTGAACAAACTGTCACCTGAGATTTCAGTGCTGATTGATAACACAACACCAGACAATAACAGCGATCATTAACAACATCTACTGAAAGTCACCACTCACAAACTGATCTATTATTATTTTTATTTTTAATAAATGAGTTATATTATGTTTTTCTTAGTCAGTACATTTACACCGCATCGACGATTGCAAGTTAAATATAATAATTATGTATCCGCATGGTTGACAGTCCTAGTGTTAATATTCAATTATTATCCAAATAATTCACAATTTTACGAGACAATATGTAATTCTATATATTAAAATGCTGCTTTAAAAAATTGAAAAAGGTCGAAAAATAAATTATCTTTTTAATAAGACGTTGAAGTTTTTGTTTCAAGTAGTTGGGAAAGATACATTGGACCAAGTATGGTATTCTACCCCGACCAACAAAAAAGTGGCTTGGGCTGTTACCCCGTTCCGCCATTCAAGTTTTCAAAGAAACACAATGTTTCTTTCCCGCTCACATGTAAAGATTCAATATTGTGGGGAGAGTCTGTGACCGAGAGGTAGTGTACTCGCCAGGGCTCGAATTCTGTGTCTGGAGGGCAGTGGCATCTCATTTATCTCACCATTCTCAGGAGGTCCACCTGTCCCAGTTTAGCCTACATATGCACAAAGGTGGCCTAAAACTCCATTCATTTCATTTTTCGTGTTACACGATTAGATCAGCTAATACCCGCCGTCATTGAGTTTTATTTGAAGACGTTTTAAAAAAGAACAATACGGCTTTAAACGGCCCTATATACGTTTCTTTTTTTATAAATGTCAATAATTTGGTACATCTCGTCTGTCAAGGATTGTTTATGCCGAAATAACATCAGTCGGGAGGAGGACGTGGACTGTAATTTCACACCAGACAGATTTGTTTTGTTACCAACCACAACTCAGGGCTAGCTCGACAAAGGCTCACTGGGTGGTTCAAGCCACTGATTAATTCAGTCCAGAATATAGTCTTGATTCAAGGATGCGACATTTTGGGAGGGGGCGTCTCAGAGATATGGTCATTGGGGATGATTAGCTGCTGATTATACCGTAAGTAAAGTCATTTAAAACACACCAGTACATTATTTTCTTTGTCCGACCACTACATTCGAAGCCGGGAATAGAAAGTTATTGTTGACCTGGTACAGACCAATTATCATGGTATGCCTAAGGTAATAAAATCAGGCAGGTGTGACCGAGCTGCTGATTATGAGGGATCCTTATTATGTTCAGATGTGTTTTAAGTCTGTTAAAACCCTCAGAGTTTTACATTCTGAGATGTGAAAAAAGCTCCGCCTTCGGCCTCGACCCTTTTCACAGCTAAGAATGTAGAGCTTCTCGGGCGTTATCCTATACGTAAATCAGACCCGTACGAATAACGCCTTACCAACGGCTCTGTCATTCCCTGTCTATTTGTCGTCCTTACCTGGCTTTGGTATTATAACACCTTCAGCTCTTTACCAGAGCTTAATATAGTATGTAAAACTAGGTGGTTAACTTATCCCTTTTTAATGGAATAAAAAAAGCTCTTCAAATACATTTCTTATTAAACCTGACTCAGACTAATTATCCGTCACACAATGACCTCAACAACAAGTAGATGCCCAAATTTTAAAATAAAACATCTTTATTTTTCTTCAAAGCAACAACATTTTTTATGTGCATACGTAGAATACAATTTTCTTAAATTTAATCAGATTGATAATGTAGCATAGCGTAATAAGAAAACAAATCCAAGATGGCTGCTAAAACAATGATATCATATCATATCGTCAGTCCTAATGCACAGTTTTTTAGAGTCAAGAAACTCATTGGAATGTTTTAATTTAAACAATAATCAGATATAATCAGATAAGTGATTAATCACAGTTAAATCCAAGATGACCGCCAAGATTGTCACGCTTATCGAGATTTTGCTAGGTCAACACAGCTAACATAACATGTAGGACCATATACATACAATTAGATGTATCAGCTCAGGCAATGTATCCCTACTGTCCTGGTGTTGAGTTTCAATACAAGCTCACAATTAAGTCATTTTGGGTTGATGTTTTTAAAACTGGCTATTGAAATTGTTCTAATGCCTGCTCTCTGGTAATATAACTTCCTTCTTACATACAAATACATTACTTCAAGACACTTTAGAAGACTACTCTACTGTGAGACTTATTCACCTAGGTTTAGTAGTCGACAAAGAGAAGCTCTAGCATGGCATAACTTAATCCTTATTTTTGAAAATGTAGAATTTTTGTTTATATCACAGTGGAGAGTAACTGGTTAATGACCTAAGCTATAATGGCACAATAGTGTCTATATAACTGTGCATTTCGTTATCAACTTGACCTGATTCCGCAATTGTCTTAATAACAGCAGTATCTTGTTACACTTACAGGTGCATATCTACATAATGTAGATTTTGTGCTGCGTTCCAGTAATAACCTTATAACCTTGATTTATATTAGCTTGGTGTAGCTCATGGTGTTAGAATTGCTTCGTATTGAGTATGCGTCATATTTTTAATATGGCTAAACGAATTTGTGTTGATAAACCTAATGTAGCCTAATATAGCAAAGCACATTTGGCATACACCACGGACTGGGAAGTGTGTGTTCTCTGCCAGAAAGACACAGGGACATCCACATGGTACAGTGTCCAGCTAAAAGTACTAACTCAGAGACTAGGGGTATTGGGTACAACACTTTGACAGAAGACTTGCATGACTTGAAAGAAAATATTTTTGGTACCTTTTGAGAACTTGTCAGATTCAGTCTGTACCAGAAATCACTGGCCAGAAACGATCCATGGATTTTTGCACGTTGTACAGTTATAATGAGCTTACGGTGGGGAAATTGCGGTTCACAAAGCATCGAAGGAATTTTGTCATCGACCATTGCCAGGAGCTTAGTCACTCGTCGTTTTTTCTGCCAGTTTAAAAGTTCCAGTTGAAGTGATTCAAGCTTTCCTTGAGGTAGAGACATAGTTTGATGCAGTGTATTTATATTAATGCCCAGGAAAATAAGTTCGCGAGTTGGGGGGACTGATTTTTTACGGTTGATTCTAAAACCCAAACTGGTCAGTAATTCTTGTAGACATTCATACGCTGTCATGGCATCCTCGTATGACGCTGCACACATGTAAAAATCATCAAGATAGCATATGCAAGCTGAGTAACCCCGCCTTCTCATCATTCTTGTTATAGCTGAGGTTAGCCTTTGAAAAAATTTGAGGTGCTTTCGCCGCTCCGAAACATAGTCTGGTATCCATCAAGTAAGTTGGATGTGCTGAGCCGTCAAAATACCATTTTAAGCCACACAACGGATAGTCATCTGGATGTATAGGGACACTACGGTAGCCATGTCTCAAATCCAATTTACATTGGTAAAAATCTTTGCTGAGTAGACTGATAGCTGTGTCCACAGTGTCAAATTCAAAAGATTGCAAAGACAAGTATGAATTTAGAGAGGATCCTGTGGGACGTGAAGCGTCAGTTATAAGTCTCAGCTCATCACTATTGTCTTTGGGCACAGCGCCTATGGCGTTGACGATAGTAGGTTTTTTGCTGGTTTGGATAAAATGTCCCATTTTAATTTCTTCTTTTAGTTGGGATTCCACTAACTGCACGCGATCTGGTCTGGTTGCGGACACATAGTTACTGCACTCTACGCTTTTTATATCTTGGTCTGCATCTGTTAATCTAAAGCCATATTTTAGTCCGTTTAGAATATATAGTTTATCTTCATCCGCCTCTAATTCGTCTTCCCACACGGATAAGGCGGCTGATATGGGGCTGATAACTGGTCGCGGGCAGTGTATGGGTGTCCCAAGTCTATCCTATTTGTCATGCGGGGTGTGTTGATGTTGGGGGTGTCGAGCATTGCAGCCTGGTTGTAAACAGCTATGTGCGTACTTACATGGCATGTATGAGCATCCAGCTGGCAGGTTATAATTGATACAGATTTGCTGTCCTCTAGCATCACGCATGCGCGGAGGTGCTGCCGTAGATCCGTTGTGGTGTTGTTGCAGCCTTTGCGCACTACGGTTCTGGTTATTGTTTTTCAAAGGGCGTTTTTCTAAATGAAAAAAACGCCAACCTCCAGCTGTTGTTCACGTCATCCCAGGGCAATCCGTCTTTGGCCTGGAGCTTCCTGAACTCGTGGTCAAACAACATTACAGACGACCACGTGTTCGCTTGGGCCAAGTCGCCAATGTGACTTACGTACTTGCAATATGCAAGCTGGGTCGTCCCGTTGACCAAGTCACCACGCTTAATCAGGTCCGCGTGGATCCTGGCATTGGCTCCTATCCACTGGGGTAAGGTAACATCCTCGGGCTTTGGCTTGCTCCCCTTCCTTGCCTTTAAGAACAGAGATGTATTACCATCTGTGGCTAGTTCCCTCTGCTCGTCCTCATAACTGCTACGGGAATGGGAGACATATTCATTTATCGTACAAAAAACAGATACATAAATAAACATCAAATTAAACGACTACAAATAAAAAGGGCTTCACTTCAAATGTTGTTAATGTAAACGTGGTTGTAACAGAGTGAAGCCCTAAGACCAAAATAGGTATAAATTTACTTGACAGTCAGTTAACAGGATTAACCAGTGAATATTTATACATGTCTCTAATTGATCTAATCTACTATGAATATTTATACATGTCTCAAATTGATCAAATCTACTAGGACTATTTATACATGTCTCTGATTGATCTAATCTACTATGAATATTTATACATGTCTCTGATTGATCTAATCTACTATTTAAATGTGAACTTTGACTCTTGTATCATTACAAACAAATTCGATAATATCAACCAAACTATCAATAACAATCTAGTAATTGTTCACACAAAACCAAACCTATCAATAACAATCTACTAATTGTTCACATTAATATATTAATGAACATTGACTCTTGTATCATTACATACAAATTACATAATATTGACAAAATCTATCAATAACATTATTAAACAAGATTATCTGTTGTTGAGGAGGGTATGAAAACGGCACACAGACACAAAGTGTCTGACCCCCACAACACAAACTTACGAATGCATCGTAAGAGCACATATGAATTCCAACCTCTCATCTGTCTAATCCACCATTACTTGCGGCATCAGAAACAACACTAATTCTAAATAGTGAAGTGCTATATAGTCCGAAATTTAGTTTTTAAATTGAAATTAGGATGTCTACAGAAGTGAAACTTGAAATTTACATGTAATGAATAGATAACCAAATAATTAAAATTTCCAAATGTAGATAATAAGGGACACATTATCATAACATCTATTGTATTTATAATTCCTGAAGCAAGTCTGAGTAGTGTTTTGACTGGCTGGATTTATATGTCAGTGGAATTTTATTTTCTGTAAGTGTAAAATCTGACCACAGAAGTATACAGACCTCATTTTGAGCTGACCTAGGTATTGCAGACACTTTTTGAAAACATAAGAAGACCACAAAACATAGATTTAGAAGGATTTGAAGCAAATTAGGAACATGAGGAAATGGTCCACATCTTGAGTATTGCTGTATTCACTAAAAATGGTGTTCACATATACATTCAAAAGCAAGATCTAAAGAATTCTAAAAAAAAAAAAAAAAAAAAAATAATAATAATAATAATTTCTTACTCACGCAGTTATTGACGAAAAAGCAAAATTTTAGCTTTTTCTTCTCTTCTACGGGAGAAGAAAAAGGACATAGATCATTCACATTTAAAGTAATTCCACCTGTAAGAATGAGCTTGTGGATATTGTATCAAAAACCGACTGGCCGAAATCGGGTTGGCAAATCACTCCCCATCATGTTTTCCATTGTTAGAATAGCTGGCGCAAGTCCTGCCGAACTAACAAATGGAAAATCATGTTTGGTTCTTCACAAAGTTTATTGCATCTGGCGCAAGTCCGGATGCATCCTGCCCATACTTACTAGCACTGATTTCAGCAGCTGGCGCAAATCCTGATGCTAGAATAAACTAATTCCACCTGTAAGAATAAGCTTGTGGATATTGTATCAAAAACCGACTGGCCGAAATCGGGTTGGCAAATCACTCCCCATCATGTTTTCCATTGTTAGAACAGCTGGCGCAAGTCCTGCCGAACTAACAAATGGAAAATCATATGTTTGGTTCTTCACAAAGTTTATTGCATCTGGCGCAAGTCCGGATGCATCCTGCCCATCCTTGCTAGCACTGATTTCAGCAGCTGTCGCAAATCCTGATGCTAGATTAAACTAATTCCACCTGTAAGAAAGAGCTTGTGGATATTGTATCAAAAACCAACTGGCCCAAATCCAGTTGGCAAATCACTCCCCATCATGTTTGCTATAGTTAGAACAGCTGGCGCAAGTCCTGCCGAACTAACAAATGAATAATCATATGTTTGGTTCTTCATGAAGTTCATTGCATCTGGCGCAAGTCCGGATGCATCTGGCGCAAGTCCGGATGCATCCTGTCTATCATTACTAGCACTGATTTCAGCAGCTGGCGCAAGTCCTGATGCTAGATTAATCAAGCTAGACAGAGAGCATCCTGTAGTTGGCGTATAAGGCATGCAATAATTACTGCGGCCTGTAACAACTGGCCAAGTCTTGTTGTAACTGACCTTGTATTTATTGACTAATAATATGTTCTTGCAGTAGTTTAATTGAATAATTATATTGCTTTTACCTTACACTCCTACACTTGGATACTCTTCCG
Organism: Flabesymbios commensalis; assembly: GCA_964017125.1. Taxonomy (NCBI): domain Eukaryota; kingdom Metazoa; phylum Annelida; class Polychaeta; order Terebellida; family Flabelligeridae; genus Flabesymbios; species Flabesymbios commensalis. The sequence goes on from OZ024906.1 coordinate 51,207,642, forward strand.
AATTATTTTAATTTACAAATTATTTATTATATATATATATATCTAAGTAAGAATTATGAAAGATTTAATTCTTGTGGCCATTTTTGTTGTTGTTTTTTTTTGGTATTATAATTTCGTAGGATCCACTTGAAACCCAAGGCACTTTGGCAAAGCCAGAGAATGGCCTACAGGAAAACCAGCCCCTGGGATTATTCCAGAGTCATCACAAATTGGCATAATTGCATTAATTATATAAAATGAAAACAAGAGATTATCAACTATATCTCTTCTCATTAATTTAAATTATTACTAATGAGAACGTTAAATCTTAACTTCCTAACATGAATTATTTTTAAATATCTTTATGAGCACTAATATTGTATATTTTAATTTGAGATTAAGAGTGGCTGGTATGTATGCTTAATTCACCAAAAGTAACAAAAAAAGAAAACTCCATTCAAAGAGGAAAGGTGCCAAAAACATAGTTTTGACAAAGACCTATCTGAAACCGAAAGCTGTACTGGCGAGGCCAGAAAATAGCCCACAGGAAACAAATCCTGACAGGAATCAGTGGGTCCACCACAAATTGGCATCAGCCAATGTGATCATCGCCTCCAGAGTATATCAAATCTTGCTAAATCAAATCCTAGAAACAACAATTGCTCCTCTTATTTATTTATATTATTTGTAAATTTATGCCCTACAAATCACACGATAAAATGTACCCAAAAAATTTAAGTAACAAAGATGAAACTTGATATTTCTTTCGGATTAATTTCTGGTTTGGATCACCCTCAAGATTTCATTGCTAAAAGAGACCGTTACAAACAAATCGAGATCCGAACAAACCACGAATTACATAGCTTGGGATTCGCCTAAGATTAATAATCTATTTTGTGTCCGATAAAAAGAGCTTTCATTTTACGAAAACTCTGTATTTATCAATAATACCTTCTTACCATGTCCAGGATTGAAATTAGCATTGTTGCCCAGCAAAGTGTTCAATCCCTCGGCGCTGTTTATGTACTTCTGTACCTCCGCCGCCAATCCAGCATCACGCCCCAGCACGTCTGTCGTCACTGGAGTCTGCTGTAATCCGGATTCCTCCCCGCCTGTCTCATCCTTTCTCGGTGTATCCAACACGTTGGTCTTCTGAGTCTTCTTATCAGCCTTGGCGCACAATTTACCATGCCAGGCTTCCAAAGCACGACGTTGGCCGAGGCTGAGTTCAAAAGCGGTGAAATCAGTCGCCTTTAGATTTGCGAGCAGATTAACACTGTCTACTTCATGTGTCTCAACCAGTAACTTTACTGTTGCGTCTTTCAATCCCGCTTCTGACGCTAGCTCAATAAATGTTTTTTGTTTTGGAGGCATCCTATAACCGCATAATATGCCTGGTCAAATATATAGACCAATCCAATAGTTATACAACTTAGCAATAATAATAATAAATTATAACAAGTAGATAAAACAAATAGTATGCTGCTGCTCATATGTGAGCTGTGCTCCGCTGCTGTAGCTGCTGCGACTGCTTAGCAAGTGCGCTGCACGTGCTAAAGACGGGTAATATAGAGAGAAGGGCAGGCGAGGATGTAAGACGTGTGGTGACCCCCAGGTGACCCGATCCCGGACACACCCCATCTGCATACTAAGACAGTGATACAGACAGGCCGCATCCAGGCCCGCCCCCCCCCCCCCCCGAGGGCAAACACAGGTCACACACTGCCCCACAGCGCCTAACTCACATTAAAATCTCAATAAATGGTTAACCTTTATTTCTACCGAAACCCCTTTCTAGAAGGCAACAGGCCATCGTCTTTGGACGCAAGGGAAATCAAGGATGAATCAGTTTTGATTTGCAGAAATGAAGGTTGAAGACTGGAATAAAAGAAGTACTGACAGTTTGTTGATGAGAGGCTGGCACATATTGCACCAAGCCATCCATTTCCCATGGATGTATGCTTCGACCTGGGAACAATGCAGCTATCCTTCCGCTATCCTTAGCAGAGTCCCTGTAGTCAACGCCAAAGTGTCCAACATTGGTGTTGATGCTCAGCACTTGGACAGCATGACGAGGTGTTTGTCCCCCACATAGCCTCACAGCTCAGCATCAGTGTTTTGTTCGTTTTCAGCAGCAGATCTGACCTGATTTACATAGCTGTTGTTCATGTAAATAACTCATGTAATGGGTCCAGAGAAGTATTGCTATGTCTTCCGCGCATTTACGGGGTGTGATAGATACAGTGTCAGTGGAAGAAGCTGAAAGATAACCTGCGATGTATGGGCCAATAAACTGTATATCCTGAGGCCACTGAAGATTTTGAGAAGCTGAGCACCACACACTACATCACTCATAAAAGTCACTGACGGAGAGATTCGTCATCCTGATGTGCAACAGGAAGGAGCTACTCAGGTAGCATCAATGCAGCCAAGACATAAATATCCACCTGAAAATCTAAGACAACTGAGAACATCCTTTTGACAACGGCAATCTACAAGTAGGGCCTACACATCAAACCCACCAGTCAACAACATCAAACATGGCTCCAGGCGACTGGTCTGCCAGATACAAAAGCCTTTGGCTCAACAAAGGATAAATATAGTCAAAACATTCTTAAGCCTCACGATAATGATATGAACGTGTACACTGCAGATACACTGTTTGCACAGGATGGTGAAAATGTAGGCCCTACTAAATCTGAATTAAAGTGCACATGCTCAAGGGGGGGGGGGGGTATTGCTCTAGGCTACAACTGTTCTTACGCTGTCAGCGTTTTCTATGGTTCTTAACATAGATTACTGGTTGTCTATTTGGTTGTCTATTTGGGCCTACTGAGCTTCGTGTCTAACTAACGTGTCTTTTAATTCGTACCTCTGAGCTTTGAGCCGCAACCGGACAGAAGTTGAGCCATCAGGACCGGCTGAAAGCAAGGGCGGATTTAGACAGGGTTGATCCAGAGCCCTGTCAGCATTTTAAAATCGATCGGATTACAGGGTTTTAGACATGAAAAATGGTAACTTGGGGTTTCATGCGTGGATACATAACTGTTAACACCTTGGTGTAAATACCCAGCAGACACCAGACGTGAAGTGGAACCAGGTCAGTGGTGATAAATGCAAAGGTAGTGAATTCATGCAACATCCACACGAACTTGAATGTAGCCTCTAAGGTCATTCAAGGTCAACTTAAAGGAAAAAAGCTGGGTGTTTTTTGAAGGCTACAACTCATCTAAATATATCTTATTAATGACGCCCGTTCTATGTTGACTTTTTTAACCTTTAAAATGTAGTACATTACTTATCTTATTGTATTTCTTGAATAAAATTTTGACATAAAAAATCGAATGTACAATACAATTGGAGATATCATGCAATCTTGTCAGCCGCGACCGTCTTGGCAGTCATATTGGATATCTCCCTTATTGCCGGGGTAGAGAATGTCTACTCTCGTTATGTTTTACCGTCAGGTGATGTACGTGTCGTCGTGAATAATCGTGTGTGATCGGTACGACGTCTACGACTACAATTCCACGTATATCTCCACTGTATCTCCACTTATCTCCATTGTTGTTTTAGTACGAAGGTGCTGTCTTTTTTCTTGTATCACCTGACAACATTTATAGCCTATAAGTTTACTAATAACTCCCGGTATAAGACAGACAGACATATATTTTATTGATAGAAATAAAGTCATTACAGACTTATTTGTCATAGAAATAACAGATATATAAAAAATATGTGCATGTATATACAAGATTGTTAATTTGTAAAAATCATATTACAATATACATAGTATGACATACATAACTAAAATCATGTTAATTGGCATTGCCATAAAAAGCACTGGGTATTTCGATAATATAAATGACTGCTACTTAAAAATAGAAGGGTCACAGTTTATTGTAAACAAAAAACTAGAGATGTCTCCCCTCCAGCAACATAACCATAAAGGTTGATAGCTAATAGATGTACTGTCAGTGGATTTTGTAATTAATGTTATTAAATGGCTCCTCTGGACAGTAGAGACTATGTATTAAGCGGAATTTATTATTCTGTTTTGGAACCACGCCGATGTGCCAAACACAATGTGGCTTGTCAAAGCTCCCAGCAAACACGAGGCGTTGAACCAGTGCTGGTCCTATGCTGGTCCACCGTCTGCGGAGCTGGCCCAGCATCAAACCAGCACTGGTTCAACGCCTCATGTTTGCTGGGCTGCGTTCAATAGCAGCTGGTCTGGTAGTGTTTACTGCTAGCGGCGGTTACAAGCCGACACTGACCCAATGTCTGTTAGATGTTAGGCCAGCGTCGCCGGTGCTGGCCAGTATCCATTCAGCCTTAGTCAGTACTTCATGCTGGCGGAGCCGGCACGATGCTTTGAACCAAAGCTGGGTTAATGTTGGCCCGCCTTCTGTGAATGCTGGCCCACATTCAGCGTGGCGCCAAACACGACACGTTGACCCAATTTTTGGCAAGCTCAGCTTCGTAGACAGTGGGCCAACAATAGCCCAGCATAGGGTCAACGTCTTGTGTTTGCTGGGGCGGCCTGCGACTGCACAATCGAACCGCTGAATAGACGGACCGACAGAACGCGACAGAAAGGACAGATTCACTGAGCGGACAGAGGTAAACCAACATGTCCCCACCTCTGCAGAGGGGAGACATAATTAAAAGGCATTGCCAAGATAACATAGTGATCTATCCTTTGTCTCCTGCACCAAAGCTAGAGATAAAATAGCTACTATGTATAGCATGCTGATATATATAGTAGCAAAAAAGACACTCTGGAAAGCGAGCGTGGAATTCTAAAATATATACAAGTGCATAATTATCTGTAAAACCTAGTCAGCAAAACCGCCGGTTGTAAATGTTATTGTTCTATCATGTTTTTATCACAAGTCGCTGAAGTAGCTACTGTTAGCTGATGTTTTTCATTGTATACATTTATGCGACTATAAATAACTCTTATCTTATCTCGTGTCAGAATGCCTCGTGATCGTTAAATGTAGAAAAATCATATTTCATGCTATATCATCAACGACGAAAAAAATATTATTCCTACACATATAACAAATAACGATTCAATTAATACCTGCGCTTAAATTTTTGTCGTATCATAAACGTTAGAATGAATCGGCATGATCATGTTATCAATAGTTATCATTATATAGATATGACTGCTCCTCTCATCAACTAACTAAGATTAAATTTAAAAATCCATGAACAAATACGCACAAATAAAATATTTATTGTATTAGAAGCAAACATGTTATATCAAAAGCGTAACTAGAACAGACATATTTTGCAGCAATCACATCGGACTTCTTATGGCATAACATTATTTATTCCACGTAGATGAAAACACAGTATGTGGCAATAGGTTATGAATATCAACATTAATATATTGTCCTCTTATCAGTGATTCTCTCTCTATCATCATATCCGTCAGAAAATCCTGATGATTCTGTTTAACTATTTTCTTTTCGGTTGAAGTTTTTAGTTTAGTAGTATTTTCTTCAGCTATGTAGTATTTTGTTTTCTGTGATTTTGGTTTGTAGATCAAATTTTCTCCTGTAAAAAAGAAAAAAAGGAAATAAGCATAAAATTAATAGCAATAAAGGATGATTTTTTACATATTATTTAAAAAAATGAATACTTTATTTGTATCGCATGGATAGTTTAGTGCATAATAAAATACTGGTGATATATAAAAAGCGTTCTTGTAGTTTACAATTAAATAAACTTACTAAATGCTTGCTGATCTTTCATTTCTTTTACTTGTCTTTTTAACAATTGACTTAGCTGCCTTTGTTTAATAAACAAGAAGACAGTCAGAGGTATTCCTAGACATATCACCATTCCTCCAGCAGCCAACACAACATAAAAACTGAATTTCTGTGTCCTCAAATAACCTGCCTCACTGAAGCCTGTGTTTCTGTCGTCTGCTGATGTTTTCAGATGATGGTAGATTTTATTCTGCTCAGTGGTTGCTGGAATCTCTGATGTGACGTCATCATCTGCTGATAAAGATGTTTGTATCGTCTTTGTCGATGATGTTTTGATTTCTGTAAATAAAATAAAATTATGATATATTATATGCTTACAATTTTCAATGCATCAACGCCGAGAATTATATGTACATTTAATGAGCTGGAAAAACACATTGCATACTAGCAGAATTTAGTTATGTTTTAAAGACGTGCTCTCACTTGTCGATGAGTGATTTTGGTTTTTTTATATCCTAATTTGAAAACAAAGGTTTTCTTTGAAAACTATGAAGTTACAAAAGAAAAATGTTTTTCTCTACCATTCTTTGTAGTACGACTTCTTGTCTCTGCTAGTACTCCTTCAGTACTCACAGCAAGTACCCTGAATGTCACACCGGCTTTGAAATTCACAGTGTTTACTTCACCCGCATACTCTGATGTCTGTAAAAGAAAAAAGGTATGCGAATCAAACACAAATTTAATATATATTCCACAATTGTCTTACCGTGTGCGAATCATTTTTTTTATGATCAGAAAAACAAATTTAACAATATTTTATAATGCCCATTAAGCATTCTACAAAAAATTGCGAATAAAATAATAGATTTCTTGATAATGAGGAATGCGAGTTTACAATGATAATAAATAATTGACCTGCTAAATGATATATTGATCTTATTATTTCTCCGTACCGTGTACATATAATTCCACTTCTCTTCTTCACGTATCTTCAGAACAATAACGTACAGAATCACTGACGTGTCTAGATTCACTCTGTACTTGTACACTGGACGTTTCCATGACAGCAAAATCTGATGTTCGTTGTTAGCAGAAATCATAGGCGGGAAACGAAATCTCCAATAAGCACTCTCACCAGATATCAAACCTGTGATGAAAATAATGGATTTAATTTATATACGACACTTCATATTGCAAACAAGTTTAATCAAACCAATTAAAAAAAATAATCTAACTAAGTGAATCTAGCTGGAGTAAATGTAACGTTACTCACCAGGTGTCATTGTTGATATGGCGTTACATGCAGTTTTACATCCTCCAAACTGAAAAGAAGACAATAACTCATATTAAGGATTGTTATGAGAGAATATACACAGTTTGCCCCATTAATCTAGGTTATCTATTCATTAAAAATAAGCATTTCATTTGTTTCTTATTGACACATTATCAAACAAACCATATTAAAATAAAACCTTTTAGCAGAACAAAAGCGATCCTTAATGAAGAGATGAGAAAATAAATAAATGTTAATACATCGATTAAGATCAAAATAATCCTGGATATATTTTTTTAATTATTAGCCTACTGTTAAATAAGAATACTCACACAATGGATGTCATTTTCAGGCTGACAGACAATGTTTTCGGATTCCGTTATTGTTTTCTCACACGTTTCCCAGCACTGAAAAATAAAAATGGAAATAAAGGAATCATTATTTTACAACTTTTATTTTGACTGTAAGTGTTTTAGAGAAAAAATAACACCATAATAATTTTCTCAGTTTATGTAACGCTATTTATTGAGGTGAATATTGTAAGTATGTTTAACTGTAGTTAAAGTGCCTGGACATTTTTACACAAGCCTTCTTGCATTTTTAATTCTATTTTAATGTTTGTATTTTGTCTCGAGGGCAGTGACCTCACATAGGTTATGTTCATCTATATGTACATTGTTTTGTAGTATTGTACCTGTAGAATGTCTAACAGTCTAAATAAACAACATTTTAAACATTTAAAGTGCTTAAATTAAATAACTTACCTTTAAACATTCTGATGATTTGAAGCATTTGTCGTCAGAAACAGGAGCCGTCACGTGCTGAAACAATAACAAAATAAATAAACTAATTAGCCAAATGCAATCAGAAACAATTACAGTTTAACAGGGTAGATGGATAGATGCATCACGATAATATAATTTATTGGAGAGTGATGAAAACATGTTTTCTATAGATTAACAAAGCTTAATGTTGCAATTGTTTGAAATGATTTACATTAAAATTACCTGCTCCAAACAGCTGATTCTACATTTAGTAATCTTGATCCACTCATTTTCTGAAACGCTCTCAACTGAACTTGACAATGTCATTAAAGCGATCAATATCAACAAGGAAGACATTATGTGATATCAAGTATTAGATCCAGTAGATTTATATTTACTCTTGTAATTATCTGAATTCACAGAGATGTACAAGATGTTGGTAAGAAAGGAATGACTGATGACTTATCCTATCTACATCATTTATATATAGAAGGAAGTGTATGTTTATCTTGTACGTGTTAACACAATATGTTAGCGCAGCATGTTTCTGTAGGAGTCAATCTGAAGGATTATTACATTCATTGGCGCCTCTCTCTTTCTCAACATAACGCCCAGTAATTTCACAAGGTTAACATCACACTCCACCTGGTCAACACGTTGGTGTTAAAGTAATCAGTAGGTACGTATTACATAATGGGTGTGTGAATGAATTTTTCAACCCACAATTTTATTCTTTTTTAAAGTAATTGTCAAGTCAGCAAATCTAGTTTCGATATTTTTATTTTTAATTTTGCTAAAAACCATATAAATATAATCTTTATTAGCATGGACGCGCTGGGTATCTCAGCACAAGCGTTTTTAGACTAAATGTTACATTCACTTTTCACTATTTTGTACCTGAAAAATTAATGTATTAAAGTAATATTTCAAATGTCCTCCAAAAGGTTAAATTTTGATCATTTCATCCTCTATATACACGTAATATAAAAATATTTACGTAATATAAAAATACATCTTCATAATGTGGTATGATCTTCTCCTTGACTGGACCAGCTGACGGCCTAGTTATGTAACTTGAAGTTTTGTATTCTGAACACCCCCCCCCCCCCCCCCCGGACTAGACTTTGCACCAATTAACTTATCGGTAAGTAAAATGTATGAAGGGGCAATCTCTACATATGAGTGTTATATATCTAAACATAACTAGTTATGAGCTGTGATTACCTAAATCTCACCTAATATTCCAGTGGTGATTTTAACACTAGATAATTAAACTGATCAACAGCAACCTCAAATAACGGCTCCGACATTTCACATATTAAATATTGAGAAGTAATATTACACATTCAATAATGCAGTGGATGCTTTGAGCCTATTTAATATCAAGACCGATTCAGCATACATTCTTATTTATATGAGTAACTGTATGATCATCAAGTACGTGTGCATATTTTTTATTTAGATTAGGATGATTAGGAACTAACTGTGGTCATTCATCCTACTCATTTCATCTGAATACGAACAGTTCTGATTCTGTGAAGATATTTATGTTAAGATGGCCGATTTGATTTAAACGAGGTATTACTACGATGGGAAGAAATCAGAATGATAGGCCCCTACTTTAAATTAGCGGCATTTAAAGATAATAGTTATATAGGCGTTAGGAATTTATTATTTGACAATATTGAAGTGATTATGTTGATAATCTGATCATGATCTGCTCCTTTACCTGACCAGCTGACGGCTGATGACTTAGTGCATTGTTATTCACACCCTTTTCTTTGACCAAACTTTACACGGATTTTACTCTATTGTGAGAAAAATGTGTGAACAAACTGTCACCTGAGATTTCAGTGCTGATTGATAACACAGCACCAGACAATAACAGCGATCATTAACAACCTCAACTGAAAGTCACCACTCACAAACTGATCTATTATTTTTTTAATAAATGAGTTATATTATGTTTTTCTTAGTCAGTACATTTACACCGCATCGACGATTGCAAGTTAAATATAATAATTATGTATCCACATGTTTTGACAAATCTATTATGTTTAAAAATTATGTTTTTAATAAGACGTTGAAGTTTTTGTTTCAAGTAGTTGGGAAAGATACATTGGACCAAGTATGGTATTCTACCCCGACCAACGAAGAAGTAGCTTGGGCTGTTACCCCGTTCTGCCATTCACTTTTTCAAAGAAACACAATGTTTCTTTCCCGCTCACTTGTAAAGATTCAATATTGTGGGGAGAGTCTGTGACCGAGAGGTAGTGTACTCGGCCTCAGACCGCCAGGGCTCGAATTCTGTGTCTGGAGGGCAGTGACATCTCATTCATCTCACCATCCTCAGGAGGTCCACCTGGCCCAGTTTAGCCTACATATGCACAAAGGTGGCCTAAAACTCCATTCATTTCATTTTTCGTGTTACACGCTTAAATCTGCTAATCCCCGCCGTCATTGAGTTTTATCTTAAAACCCTTATGTTAAAACCCTCAGAGTTCTACATTCTTAGCTGTGAAAAAAGCTCCGCCTTCGGCCTCGACCCTTTTCACAGTTAAGAATGTAGAGCTCCTCGGGCGTTATCCTACTCGTAAATCAGACCCGTACGAATAACGCCTTACCAACGGCTCTGTCATTCCCTGTCTATTTGTCGTCCTTACCTGGCTTTGTTATTATAACACCTTCAGCTCTTTCCCAGAGCTTAATATAGTATGTAAAACTAGGTGGTTAACTTATCCCTTTTTAATGGAATAAAAAAAGCTCTTTAAATACATTTCTTATTAAACCTGACTCAGATTTAGAACCAATTATCCGTCACACAATGACCTCAACAACAAAAATAAATGCCAAAATTTTAAAATAAAACATCTTTATTTTTCTTCAAAGCAACAACATTTTTTATGTGCATACGTAGAATACAATTTTCTTAAATTTAATCAGATTAATAATGTAGCATAGCCTAATAAGAAAAAATCCAAGATCGCCGCTAAAACAATGATATGACTGTCCTAATGCACAGTTTTTTAGGGTCAAGAATCTCATTGTAATGTTTTAATTAAAACAATAATCAGATATAATCAGATAAGTGATTAATCACAGTTAAATCCAAGATGACCGCCAAGTCGATCCCGGCACTGAAAGGGTTAATGTTTAGCATCTTTACCCCAACAACATCGAAGCAAAGTTAAGTCAACGTTCGATAGAAATTGTTGAACTAAATTTTCTGATTATTATCAGCGACTGCTGCTTACCTGGATTCGAACCAGACAGATAACAACCCACACAATATTTGAATAAGACGAGACATGTCGTCGTCAGTAATCGTAGATGATCGGTACGGTGTGACGACGTCTACGACTACAATTTCACGTATCTCCATCGTATCTCCACGTTTCTCAAGTGCGTTTGTTTAGAACGAAGGTGCTGTTTTTTTTCTTGTATTACCTGAGAACATTCATAGCCTATAAGTATACTCATTGCTCCCGGTATCTGTAAAACCTAGTTTAGATGTTATTGTTCTATTATGCTTTTATCACAAGTCGCTGAAGTAGCTACTGTAAGCTGATGTTTTTCATTGTATACACTTATGCGACTGTAAATAACTCTTATCTTATCTCGTGATCGTTAAATGTAGTAACATTATATTTTATGTTATATCATCAACGACAAAAAAATATTATTCGTACACCTAATGATTAATGAAATATTTATCGTTCTATAAAGTATGATAAAAGTTAGAATGAATCGGCTTGATAATGTTATAAAATTATCATTAAGTACATATGACTGCTCCTCTCATCAACAAACTAAAATTAATTTAAAAATAAACAAACAAATACACACAAATAAAATATTTATTGTATTAGAAACAAACATGATATATAAAAAGCGTAACTAAAACAGACATATCATGCAGCAATCATATTGGACTTCTTATGGCATAACATTGATTATTCGAAGTAGATGAGAACACGGTATGTGGGATTAGATTATTAATATCAACATCAATATATTGTCCTCTTATCAGTGATTCTCTCTCTATCATCATATTTTATGTTTCGTCTAAAAATCCAGATGATTCTGTTTAACTATGTTCAGTTTAGTAGTATTTTCATCAGCTATGAAGTATTTTGTCTTCTTACATCTTGGTTTGTAGATCAAATTTTCTTCTGTAAAAAAAGACGAAAATGAAATAGGCAAAAAATTAATAGCAATAAAAAATGATTTTTTACATAATTATAAAATGAATACTTTATGTGTATTGGAGGAATATAGTTGAGTGCATAATAAAATGCTAGTGAGCAAAAAAGGCTTTCTTGTAGTTTAATATTAAATGAACTTACTAAATGATTGTTGCTCTTTCATTTCTTTCACTTGTCATTTTAACAATTGACTTAGCTGTCTTTGTTTAATAAACAAGAAGACAGTCAGAGGTATTCCTAGACATATCACCATTCCTCCAGCAGCCAACACAACATAAAAACTGAACTTCTGTGCCCTCATATAACCTGCCTCACTGAAGCCTGTGTTTCTGTCGTCTGCTGATGTTTTCAGATGATGGTAGATTTTATTCTGCTCAGTGGATGCTGCAATCTCTGATGTGACGTCATCATCTGCTGATAAAGATGGTTGTATCGTCTTTGTCGATGATGTGGTGATTTCTGTAAATAAATTAAAATTATGATGTATTATATGCTTACAATTATCTATGCAATAAATGCCGAAAATTATATGTACATTTAATGAGTTGGAAAAACACATTGCATACTAGATGAATTTAGTTATGTTTTAAAGCCGTGCTCTCACTTGTCGGTGAGTGATTATAGTTTTTCTATATTCTAATTTAAAAACAAAGGTTCTCTTTAAAAACAATCAAGTTACAAAAGGAAAAAGAGTTTTTCTCTACCATTCTTTGTAGTACGACTTCTTGTCTCTGCTAGTACTCCTTCAGTACTCACAGCAAGTACCCTGAATGTCACACCGGCTTTCAAATTCACAGTGTTTACTTCACCCGCATACTCTGATGTCTGTAATTTTACAAAAAGTATGCGAATCAAACACAAATTTAATATATATTCCAGAATTGTCTTACCGTAGGCGAATCATATTTATATGATCAGAAAAAAACAAATTTTACAATATTTTATGATGCCCATTAGGCATTTTACAAAAAATTGCGAATAAAATAATAGATTTCTTGATAATAAGGAATGCGAGTTCACAATGATAATAAAAAATCGATCAGGTAAATGATATATTGATATTATTATTTCTACGTACCGTGTACATATAATTCCACTTCTCTTCTTCATGTATCTTCAGAACAATAACGTACAGAATCACTGACGTGTCTAGATTGACTCTGTACTTGTACGCTGGACGTTTCCATGACAGCAAAATCTGATGTTCGTTGTTAGCAGAAATCATAGGCGGAAAACGAAATCTCCAATAAGCACTCTCACCAGATATCAAACCTGTGATGAAAATAATAGATTTAATTTATATACGATACTTCATATTGCATACAGGTTTAATCAAACCAATACTTCTGATATTAAAATTAAAAAAAAATAGTCTAACTAAGTGAATCTAGCTGGAGTAAATGTAACGTTACTCACCAGGTGTCATTGTTGATATGGCGTTACATGCAGTTTTACATCCTCCAAACTGAAAAGAAAACAACAACTCATATTAAGGATTGTTATGAGAGAATATACACAGTTTGCCCCACTAATCTAGGTTATCTATTCATTAAAAATAAGCATTTTATTTGTTTCTTATTGACACATTATCAAACAAACCACTATTAAAATAAAACCTTTTATCAGAACAAAAGCGATCCTTAATGAAGAGATGAGAAAATAAATAAATGTTAATACATCAATTAGGATTAAAATAATCCTGGATATATTTTTTAATTATTAGCCTACTCAGACAGACAGACAGATATTTTATTGACAGGAAGAAAGTCAATCCAGACTCATTTGTTAAGTAAGAATACTCACACAATGGATGTCATTTTCAGGCTGACAGACAATGTTTTTGGATTCCGTTATTGTTTTCTCACAGGTTTCCCAGCACTGAAAAATAAAAATGGGAGTAAATGAATCATTATTTTGCAACTTTTATTTTGACTGTAAGTGTTTTAGAGAAACAATAACACCATAATAATTTTCTCAGTTTATGTAACGCTATTTATTGAGGTAAATATTGTAAGTATGTTTAACTGTAATTAAAGTGCCTGGACAATTTTACACAAGCCTTCTTGCATTTTTAATTCTAATTTAATGTTTGTATTTTGTCTTGAGGGCAGTGGCCTCACATAGCTTATGATCATCTATATGTACATTGTTCTGTAGTATTGTACCTGTAGAATGTCTAACAGTCTAAATAAACAGCATTTTAAACACTTAAAGTGCTTAAATTAAATAACTTACCTTTAAACAGTCTGATGATTTGAAGCATTTGTCGTCAGAAACAGGAGCCGTCACGTGCTGAAACAATAACAAAATAAATAAACTAATTAGCCAAATGCAATCAGAAACAATTACAGTTTAACAGGGTAGATGGATAGATGCATCACGATAATATAATTTATTGGAAAGTGATTAAAACATGTTTTCTATAGATTAACAAAGCTTAATGTTGCAATAGTTTGAAATGATTTACATTAAAATTACCTGCTCCAAACAGCTGATTCTACATTTAGTAATCTTGATCCACTCATTTTCTGAAACGCTTTCAACTGAACTCGACAATGACGTCATTAAAGCTATCAATATCAACAAGGAAGACATTATGTGATATCAAGTATTAGATCCAGTAGATTTATATTTACTCTTGTAATTATGTGAATTCACAGAGATGTACAAGATGTCGGTAAGAAAGGAATGACTGATGACTTATCCTATCTACATCATTTATATATAGAAGGAAGTGTATGTTTATCTTGTACGTGTTAACACAATATGTTAGCGCAGCATGTTTCTGTAGGAGTCAATCTGAAGGATTATTACATTCATTGGCGCCTCTCTCTTTCTCAACATAACGCCCAGTTATATCACAAGGTTAACATCACACTCCACCTGGTTAACACGCTGGTGTTAAAGTAATCAGTAGGTACGTATTACATAATGGGTGTGTGAATGAATTTTTCAACCCACAAACAATTTTATTCTTTTTTACAGTAAATGTTAGGTCAGCAAATCTAATTTCGAAATTTGTATTTTTAATTTTGCTAAAAACCTAATAAATATAATCTGTATTAGCATGGACGCGCTGGGTATCTCAGCACAAGCGTTTTTAGCTTAAATTTTACATTCACTTTTCACTATTTTGTACCTGACAAATTAATGTATTAAAGTAATATTTCAAATGTCCTCCAAAAGGTTAAATTTTGATCATTTCATCCTCTATATACACGTAATATAAAAATCTTTACGTAATATAAAAATACATCTTCTTCAAACACAGTTTAAAAGTTAAAATAACGGAACTGTTGTGTGATGATACTATTATATAATTGACACGCAATATAAAAGACATTTTCATAATTCACCTTTAATCGGGGTTGGGATTTTAAAAAATATATAAATGCACATCAATTATGTATTTTTTGTGATAATGTGGTATTATCTTCTCCTTGACTGGAACAGCTGACGGCCTAGTTATGTAACTTGAAGTTTCGTATTCTGATCACCCTCCCCCCCCCCCCCCCGGGACTAGACTTTGCACCAATTAACTTATCGGTGAGTAAAATGTATGAAGACGCAATCTCTACATATGAGTGTTATATCTCTAAACATAACTAGTTATGAGCTGTGATTACCTAAATCTCACCTAATATTCCAGTGGTGATTTTAACACTAGATAATTAAACTGATCAACAGCACAACCTCAAATAACGGCTCCGACATTTCACATATTAAATATTGATAAGTAATATTACACATTCAATAATTCAGTGGATGCTTTGAGCCAATTTAATAGCAGGACCGATTCAGCATACATTGTTATTTATATGAGTAACTGTATGATCACCAAGTACGTGTGCATATTTTTTATTTAGATTAGGATGATTAGGAACTAACTGTGGTCATTCAGCCTACTCATTTCATCTAAATACGAACAGTTCTGATTCTGTGAAGATGTTTATGTTAAGATGGCCGATTTGATATAAACGAAGTATTATTACGATGAGAAGAAATCAGAATGATACTTTAGATTAGCGGCATTTAAAGATAATAGTTATATAGGCGTTAGGAATTTATTATTTGACAATATTGAAGTGATTATGTTGATAATCTGATCATGATCTGCTCCTTTACCTGACCAGCTGACGGCTGATGACTTAGTGCCTTGTTATTCACACCTTTTCTCTGACCAAACTTTACACGGATTTTACTCTATTGTGAAAAAATGTGTGAACAAAGTGTCACCTGAGATTTCAGTGCTGATTGATAACACAACACCAGACAATAACAGCGATCATTAACAACCTCAACTGAAAGTCACCACTCACAAACTGATCTATTATTATTTTTTTTTTATATAGATGAGTTATATTATGTTTTTCTTGGTCAGTACATTTACACCGCATCGACGATTGCAAGTTAAATATAATAATTATGTATACACATGTTTTGACAGTGTCAGTGTTAATATTCAATTATTATCCAAATAGTTCACAATTTTACGAGACAATATGTAATTCTATATATAAAAATGCTGCTTTAAAAAATTGAAAAAGGTCGAAAAATCAATTATGTTTTTAATAAGACATTGAAATTTTTGTTTCAAGTAGTTGGGAAAGATACATTGGACCAAGTATGGTATTCTACCCCGACCAACGAAGAAGTGGCTTGGGCTGTTACCCCGTTCTGCCATTCAAGTTTTCAAAGAAACACAATGTTTCTTTCCCGCTCACTTGTAAAGATTCAATATTGTGGGGAGAGTATGTGAGCGAGAGGAAGTGTACTCGGCCTCAGACCGCCAGGGCTCGAATTCTGTGTCTGGATGGCAGTGGCATCTCATTCATCTCACCATTCTCAGGAGGTCCACCTGGCCCAGTTTAGCCTACATATGCACAAAGGTGGCCTAAAACTCCATCCATTTTATTATTCGTGTTACACGATGAGATCAGCTAATCCCCGCCGTCATTGAGTTTTATTTAAAGACGTTTTAAAAAAGAACAATACGGCTTTAAACGGCCGCATGTACGTTTCGTTTTTTATAAATTTTAATAATTTGGTACATCTCGTCTGTCGAAGATTGTCTATGCCGAAATAACATCAGTCTGTAGGAGGACGTGGACTGTAATTTCACACCAGACAGATTTGTTCTGTTACCAACCACAACTCAGGGTTAGCTCGACAAAGGCTCACTGGGTGGTTCAAGCCACTGATTAATTCAGTCCAGAATATAGTCTTGATTCAAGGATGCGACATTTTGGGAGGGAGTGTCTCAGAGATATGGTCATTGGGGATGATTATACCGTAGCTGCTGATTATACCGTAAGTACAGTCATTTAAAACACACCAGTACATTATTTTCTTTGTCCGACCACTACATTCGAAGCCGGGAATGGAAAGTTATTGTTGACCTGGTACAGACCAATTATCATGGTATGCCTAAGGTATTAAAATCAGGCAGGTGTGACCGAGCTGTTGATTATGAGGGATCCTTATTATGTTCAGGGGCGGGGGCCCTAGGGTAGTGGTTAGCACCGCTGCCTTCCACGCCAGAGTTCGGGATTCGGTTCCCGGTCTCGGCGGTTTGAAAGAAACCAAAAATGTTTCTTCCCCATCCACGTGTGAAAGTCAGTATTGTGGGGAGCCTCCGTGACCGAGAGGTAGCGTGCTCGGCCTCAGACCGCCAGGGCTCGAATTTCGAATCCTGTGTCTGGAGGACAGTGTCATCTCAATCATCTCACCATCCTCAGGAGGTTCTCCTGGCCCAGTTTAGCCTATATGTGCACAAAGGTGGCCTAAAGCCCGATTCATTTCATTTCATTTTATTATGTTCAGATGTGTTTTAAGTCTGTTAAAACCCTCAGAGTTCTACATTCTTAGCTGTGAAAAAAGCTCCGCCTTCGGCCTCGACCCTTTTCACAGCTAAGAATGTAGAGCTTCTCGAGCGTTATCCTATACGTAAATCAGACCCGTACGAATAACGCCTTACCAACGGCTCTGTCATTCCCTGTCTATTTGTCGTCCTTACCTGGCTTTGGTATTATAACACCTTCAGCTCATTCCCAGAGCTTAATATAGTATATAAAACTAGGTGGTTAACTTATCCCTTTTTAATGGAATACAAAAAGCTGTTCAAATACATTTCTTATTAAACCCGACTCAGACTTAGAACTAATTATCCGTCACACAATGACCTCAACAACAAGTAGATGCCCAAATTTTAAAATAAAACATCTTTATTTTTCTTCAAAGCAATAACATTTTTTATGTGCACACGTAGAATACAATTTTTATAAATTTAATCAGATTAATAATGTAGCATAGCGTAATAAGAAAAAAAATCCAAGATGGCCGTTAAAACAATGATATCATATCATATCGTCAGTCCTAATGCACAGTTTTTTAGAGTCAAGAAACTCATTGTAATGTTTTAATTAAAACAATAATCAGATATAATCAGATAAGTGATTAATCACAGTTAAATCCAAGATGACCGCCAAGATTTTCACGCTTATCGAGATTTTGCTAGGTCAACACAGCTAACATAACATGTAGGACCATATACATACAATTAGATGTATCAGCTCAGGCAATGTATCCCTACTGTCCTGGTGTTGAGTTTCAATACAAGCTCACAATTAAGTCATTTTGGGTTAATGTTTTTAAAACTGGCTATTGAAATTGTTCTAATGCCTGCTCTCTGCTAATATAACTTCCTTCTTACATACAAATACATTACTTCAAGACACTTTAGAAGACTACTCTACTGTGAGACTTATTCACTTAGGCATGGCATAACTTAATCCTTATTTTTGAAAATGTAGAATTTTTGTTTATATCATAGTGGAGAGTAACTGGTTAATGACCTAAGCTATTATGGCACAATAGTGTCTATATAACTGTGCATTTCGTTATCAACTTGACCTGATTCCGCAATTGTCTTAATAACAGCAGTATCTTGTTACACTTACAGGTGCATATCTACATAATGTAGAGTTTGTGCTGCGTTCCAGTAATAACCTTATAACCTTGATTTGTATTAGCTTGGTGTAGCTCATGGTGTTAGAATTGCTTCGTATTGAGTATGCGTCATATTTTTAATATGGCTAAGCGAATTTGTGTTAATAAACCTAATGTAGCCTAATAAAGCAAAGCACATTTGGCATACACCACGGACTGGGAAGTGTGTGTTCTCTGCCAGAAAGACACAGGGACATCCACATGGTACAGTGTCCAGCTAAAAGTACTAATTCAGAGACTAGGGGTATTGGGTACTTTGACAGAAGACTTGCATGACTTGAAAGAAAATATTTTTGGTACCTTTTGAGAACTTGTCAGATTCAGTCTGTACCAGAAATCACTGGCCAGAAACGATCCATGGATTTTTGCACGTTGTACAGTTATAATGAGCTTACGGTGGGGAAATCGCGGTTCACAAAGCATCGAAGGAATTTTGTCATCGACCATTGCCAGGAGCGGTAAGATGTTGTAATGATAAATCAGAGGAAGATGCGGTGCTATTGAATTAACAGAACATTCTGCAGCTATGAGACTATGTATGGTGGCATGCCTTGAAGTAGGCTAGTACTCACAGAGTATTAGAACATCACTACATGAAAAGAGCACCGTCACAAGTGGACAGGATCGCACGTCGATCACACCATTTAAAGAGATGGGAAACCCTTTTCTAGAAGGCAACAGGCCATCGTCTTTGGCCGCAAGGGAAATCAAGGATGAATCAGTTTTGATTTGCAGAAATGAAGGTTGAAGAATGGAATAAAAGAAGTACTGACAGTTTGTTGATGAGAGGCTGGCACATATTGCACCAAGCCATCCATTTCCCATGGATGTATGCTTCGACCTGGGAACAATGCAGCTATCCTTCCGCTATCCTTAGCAGAGTCCCTGTAGTCAACGCCAAAGTGTCCAACATTGGTGTTGATGCTCAGCACTTGGACAGCATGACGAGGTGTTTGTCCCCCACATAGCCTCACAGCTCAGCATCAGTGTTTTGTTCGTTTTCAGCAGCAGATCTGACCTGATTTACATAGCTGTTGTTCATGTAAATAACTCATGTAATGGGTGCAGAGAAGTATTGCTATGTCTTCCGCGCATTTACGGGGTGTGATAGATACAGTGTCAGTGGAAGAAGCTGAAAGATAACCTGCGATGTATGGGCCAATAAACTGTATATCCTGAGGCCACTGAAGATTTTGAGAAGCTGAGCACCACACACTACATCACTCATAAAAGTCACTGACGGAGAGATTCGTCATCCTGATGTGCAACAGGAAGGAGCTACTCAGGTAGCATCAATGCAGCCAAGACATAAATATCCATCTGAAAATCTAAGACAACTGAGAAAATCCTTTTGACAACGGCAATCTACAAGTAGGGCCTACACATCAAACCCACCAGTCAACAACATCAAACATGGCTCCAGGCGACTGGTCTGCCAGATACAAAAGCCTTTGGCTAAACAAAGGATAAATATAGTCAAAACATTCTTAAGCCTCACGATAATGATATGAACTTGTACACTGCAGATACACTGTTTGCACAGGATGGTGAAAATGTAGGCCCTACTAAATCTGAACTAAATTGCACATGCTCAAGGGGGGGGGGGGTATTGCTCTAGGCTACTACTGTTATTACGCTGTCAGCGTTTTCTATGGTTCTTAACAAGTTGATGACATGGTATTACTGGTTGTCTATTTGGGCCTACTGAGCTTCGTGTCTAACTAACGTGTCTTTTGATTCGTACCTCTGAGCTTTGAGCCGCAACCGGACAGAAGTTGAGCCATCAGGACCGGCTCAAAGCAAGGGCGGATTTAGACAGGGTTGATCCAGAACCCTGTCAGCATTTTAAAATCGATCGGATTACAGGGTTTTAGACATGAAAAATGGTAATTTGGGGTTTCATGCGTGGATACATAACTGTTAACACCTTGGTGTAAATACCCAGCAGACACCAGACGTGAATTGGAACCAGGTCAGTGGTGATAAATGCAAAGGTAGTGAATTCATGCAACATCCACACGAACTTGAATGTAGCCTCCAAGGTCATTCAAGGTCAACTTAAAGGAAAAAAGCTGGGTGTTTTTTGAAGGCTACAACTCATCTAAATATAACCTTTATATTATTAACCTTTAAAATATAGTACATTACTTATCTGATTGTATTTCTTGAATAAAATTTTGACATAAAAATCGAATGTACAATACAATTGGAAATATCATGCAATCTTGTCAGCCGCGACCGTCTTGGCAGTCATATTGGATATCTCCCTTATTGCCGGGGTAGAGAATGTCTACTCTCGTTATGTTTTACCGTCAGGTGATGTACGTGTCGTCGTGAATAATCGTAGGTGATCGGTACGTTGTGACAACGTCTACGACTACAATTCCACGTATATCTCTATCGTATCTCTACGTATCTGCATTGTTTTTTTTTAGTACGAAGGTGCTGTTTGTTTTCTTGTATCACCTGACAACATTTATAGCCTATAAGGTTACTAATTACTCCCGGTATAAGACAGACAGACAGATATTTTATTGATAGAAATAAAGTCATTACAGACTTATTTGTCATAGAAATAACAGATATATAAAAAATATGTGCATGTATATACAAGATTGTTAATTTGTAAAAATCATATGACAATATACATAGTATGACATACATAACTAAAAGCATGTTAATTGGCATTGCCATAAAAAGCACTGGGTATTTCGATAATATAAATGACTGCTACTTAAAAATAGAAGGGTCACAGTTGATTATAAACAAAAAACTAGAGATGTCTCCCCTCCAGCAACATAACCATAAAGGTTGATAGCTAATAGATGTACTGTCAGTGGATTTTGTAATTAATGTTATTAAATGGCTCCTGTGGACAGTAGAGACTATGTATTAAGCGGAATTTATTATTCTGTTTTGGAACCACGCCGATGTGCGAAACACAATGTGGCTTGTCAAAGCTCCCAGCAAACACGAGGCGTTGAACCAGTGCTGGTCCATTGCTGGCCCACTGTCTGCGACGCTGGCCCAGCATCAAACCAGCTCTGGTTCAACGCCTCCTGTTTGCTGGGCTGCGTTCAATAGCAGCTGGTCTGGTAGTGCTTACTGCTGGCGGCGGTTACAAGCCGACACTGACCCAATGTCTGTTAGATGTTAGGCCAGCGTCGCCGGTGCTGGCCAGTATCCATTCAGCCTTAGTCAGAACTTCATGCTGGCGGAGCCGGCACGATGCTTTGAACCAAAGCTGGGTTAATGTTGGCCCGCCTTCTGTGACGCTGGCCCACATTCAGCGTGGCGCCAAACACGACACGTTGACCCAATATTGGGCAAGCTCAGACATAATTAAAAGGCATTGCCAAGATAAAATAGTGATCTATCATTTGTTTCCTGCACCAAAGCTAGAGATAAAATAGCTACTATGTATAGCATGCTGATTATATATAGTAGCAAAAAAGACACTCTGGAAAGCGAGCGTGGAATTCTAAAATATATACAAGTGCATAATTATATGTAAAACCTAGTCAACAAAACCGCCGGTTGTGAATGTTATTGTTCTATCATGTTTTTATCACAAGTCGCTGAAGTAGCTACTGTTAGCTGATGTTTTTCATTGTATACACTTATGCGACTATAAATAACTGTTATCTTATCTCGTGTCAGAATGCCTCGTGATCGTTAAATGTAGAAAAATCATATTTTATGTTATATCATCAACGACGAAAAAAATATTATTCCTACACATATAACAAATAACGATTCAATTAATACCTGCGCTGAAATTTTTGTCGTATCATAAACGTTAGAATGAATCGGCATGATCATGTTATGAATAGTTATCATTATATAGATATGACTGCTCGTCTCATCAACTAACTAAGATTAATTTTAAAAATCCATGAACAAATACGCACAAATAAAATATTTATTGTATTAGAAACAAACATGTTATATCAAAAGCGTAACTAGAACAGACATATTTTGCAGCAATCACATCGGACTTCTTATGGCATAACATTATTTATTCCAAGTAGATGAAAACACAGTATGTGGCAATAGATTATGAATATCAACATTAATATATTGTCCTCTTATCAGTGATTCTCTCTCTATCATCATATCCGTCAGAAAATCCTGATGATTCTGTTTACCTATTTTCTTTTCGGTTGAAGTTTTTAGTTTAGTAGTATTTTCTTCAGCTATGTAGTATTTTGTTTTCTTTGATTTTGGCTTGTAGATCAGATTTTCTCCTGTAAAAAAGAAGAAAAGGAAATGAGCATAAAATTAATAGCAATAAAGGATGATTTTTTACATATTATTTAAAAAAATGAATACTTTATTTGTATCGCATGGATAGTTTAGTGCATAATAAAATACTGGTGATATATAAAAAGCGTTCTTGTAGTTTACAATTAAATAAACTTACTAAATGCTTGCTGATCTTTCATTTCTTTTACTTGTCTTTTTAACAATTGACTTAGCTGTCTTTGTTTAATAAACAAGAAGACAGTCAGAGGTATTCCTAGACATATCACCATTCCTCCAGCAGCCAACACAACATAAAAACTGAACTTCTGTGTCCTCAAATAACCTGCCTCACTGAAGCCTGTGTTTCTGTCGTCTGCTGATGTTTTCAGATGATGGTAGATTTTATTCTGCTCAGTGGTTGCTGGAATCTGTGATGTGACGTCATCATCTGCTGATAAAGATGTTTGTATCGTCTTTGTCGATGATGTGGTGATTTCTGTAGATAAAATAAAATTATGATGAATTATATGCTTACAATTTTCAATGCAATAAAGACCGAAAATTATATGTACATTTAATGAGTTGGAAAAACACATTGCATACTAGCTGAATTTAGTTATGTTTTAAAGCCGTGCTCTCACTTGTCGATGAGTGATTTAGTTTTTTTATATTCTAATTTAAAAAGAAAGGTTGTCTTTAAAAAAAATCAAGTCACAAAAGGAAAAAGAGTTTTTCTCTACCATTCTCTGTAGTACGACTTCTTGTCTCTGCTAGTACTCCTTTAGTACTCACAGCAAGTACCCTGAATGTCACACCGGCTTTCAAATTCACAGTGTTTACTTCACCCGCATACTCTGATGTCTGTAATTGAAAAAAAGTATTCGAATCAAACACAAATTTAAATAAATTCCACAATTGTCTTACCGTAGGCGAATCATTTTTTTATGATCAGAAAAGCAAATTTAACAATATTTTATGATGCCCATTAAGCTTTTCTACAAAAAAATGGGAATAAAATAATAGATTTTTTGAAAATGAAGAAAGTGAGTTTACAATAATAATAAATAATTGACCTGTTAAATTATACATTTGTCTTATTATTTCTACGTACCGTGTACATATAATTCCACTCTTCTTCTTCACGTATCCTCAGAACAACAATGTATAGAATCACTGACGTGTCTACGTTGACTCTGTACTTGTAAGCTGGACGTTTCCATGACAACAAAATCTGATGTTCATTGTTAGCAGAAATCATAGGCGGAAAACGAAATCTCCAATAAGCACTCTCACCAGATATCAAACCTGTAATGAAGATAATGGATTATTATAGGATACTTCATATTACGTACAAGTTAAATCAGACCAATACTTAATTAAAATTATTATAACTTAGTTATAAGTGAATGTAGCTAATAGTAAATGTAGGCCTACTCACCAGGTGTCATTGTTGATATAGCGTTACATGCAGTTGTACATCCTCCAGACTGGAAAGAAAACAACAACTCATATTAAGGATTATTATGAGTGAAAATATATACAGTTTGATCCACTAATCTAGGTTATCTGCTCATCAAAAATAAGCATTTTATTTGTTACTTATTCACATAGTGTCAAACAGACCATATTTTTGTAAAACCATTTAGCAGAAGAATAGAAATCCTTAATGATAAGATGAAAAAATAAATAAATGTTAATACATTGAATAAGATTAAACTAGTCCTGGATATATATGTTTTTATAATATCGCTATTAGGTGGCAATACTCACACAATGGATGTCATTTTCAGGCTGACAGACATTTTTTTCGGATTCCGTTGTTGTTTTCTCACACGTTTCCCAGCACTGAAAAATAAAAATGGTAATAAATTAATCATTATTCCACAACTTGTATTTTGTGTTTTAGAGAAACAATAACACGATCTGTACAATTTTCTAAGTTTATGTAACTCTATATATTGAGGTAAATATTATAAGTATGTTTAACTGTAATTAAAGTGCTTGGACAATTTAACACAAACCTTCTTGTATTTTTAATTATATTATAATGTTTGTATTTTGTCTCGATGGCAGTGGCCTCACATAGGTGCTGGTCATCTGTCGCCACTTGCGAAAAAAATTAAATTCAAATTTGAAAACTTACCTTCGAACAATCAGGTGATTTGAAGCATTTGTCGTCAGAAACAGGAGCTGTCACGTGCTGAAACAATAACAAAATAAATAAACAAATTAGCCAAATGTGATCAGAAAAAAACTACAGTTCAACAGGGTAGTCGGATAGATGCATAACGATAATATTGGCTGCTTATTGGAAAAAAAAAAATTCTATTCACTAATGAAAACATGTCCTTTTTCTATAGATTAATAAGGCTTAATGCTGTAATTGTTTGAAATGCTTTACATTAAAATTACCTGCTTCAAACAGCTGACTCTACATTTAGTAATCTTGATCCAGTCATTTTCTGAAAGGCTTTCCACTGAACTTGACAATGACGTCATCAACGCTATCAATATCAACAAGGAAGACATCATGTGATATCAGCAATTAGATCCAGTAGATTTATTTATACTCTTGTAATTATAATAATTCACAGAGATGTACAATATGTTGCTAAGTTAGTAATGACTGATGACTTATCCTGTCTACGTCATTTATATATATAAGGAAGTGTATGTTTATCTTGTACGTGTTAACACACTGTGTTAGCGCAGCATGTTTCTGTAGGAGTCAATCTGAAGGATTATCACATTAATTGGCGCCTCTCTCGTTCTCAACATTACGCCCAATTATTTCACAAGGCTAACTTCACACTCCACCTGGTTAACACGTTGGTGTTAAAGTAATCAGTAGGTACTTATTACATAATGGGTGTGTGAATTAATTTTTCAACCCACAAACAATTTTAATTTTCTTAAATGTAAGTGTTAAGTCAGCAAATCTGATTTCGAAATTATTCTTTTTTATTTTGTTAAAAAACTATACAAATAAAATAGTTATTTGCATGGTCAAGCGTGCTTAGCTTCAATTTATATTCACTGTTCATTATTTTGTACTTGACAAATACATGTACTAAACAAATATTTCAAATGCATTAGAAAAAGGTTCAAACGTGATAACTTGTATCCTCTATAATTATACTCTCTATATTTACGTAATATAAATATACATATCTTTCAAACACTGTTTAAAAGTTAAAATAACGGTACTGTTGTGTGACGATACTATTATATTATTGATACATCATATTTATTTCACAAGGTTAACATCACACTCCACCTGGTCAACACGTTGGTGTTATAGTAATCAGTAGGTACGTATTACATAATGGGTGTGTGAATTAATTTCTCAACCAACAAACAATTTTAATTTTCTTAAATGTCAGCAAATCTGATTTCCAAATTATTCTTTTTTATTTTGTTAAAAAATTATACAAATATAATCGTTATTAGAATGGTCAAGCGGGCTTAGCTTCAATTTCACATTCACTGTTCATTATTTTATACTTGGCAAATACATGCACTAAAATAATATTTCAAATGCATTAAAACGGTTCAAACGTGATAATTTGTATCCTCTATAATTAAACACTCTATATTTACGTCTCAATGTAAATGGAAAGGCAGCAAATGTGATTTCGAAATTGTTATTTTGAATTTTGTCAAAAAACATACAAATATATTAATGTTTATTATCATGGACGCGCTGGGAATCACAGCATCATCGTTTTTAGGCTAAATTTTACATTCAATTTTTCATAATTTTTACCTGACAAATCAATGTATTAAAGTAATATTTCAAATGTTCTAGAAACGTTAAAATTTGATCACTCGTATTCTCTATATGCACGTATTATAAAAATATTTACGTAATATAAAAATACATGTCTTCACACACAGATTAAAAGTTAAAATATCGGAACTGTTGTGTGACGATTCAATTAAATAAGTGACGCACCAAATAAAATTATGTAATTGTTGTGAAAATCTGCTTTGATCTGCTCCTTGACGGACCAGTTGATGGCTTAGTGATCGTAATCTGATCACCCATCCCCCCCCCTATCGTGGATTAGACTTTGCACCAATTAACCTGTCTGTGAGAAAATGTGTGAAGACACAACCTCAACTTAGAAGTGTTACATCTCTGAGCATAACTAGCTATGAGCCGTGATTAACAAAATCTCACTTAAGATTCCAGTGGTGATTTTAAAACTAGTCAATAAAACTGATCAACAGCGACCTTAAATAACGGCTCCGACATTTCAGATCTTGAATATTTATGAAGTTATAGTATTTGAATAATTCAGTGGATGCTTTGAGCCAATATAATATCAAGACCTATTCTTCATACATCTTTATAGAAGAAAGTGTATGTTTATCAAGTATGTGTACATACTTATTTAGATTAGGATCTTTCTCTAGTAAGTAATCTGAAATAATTATGTTTGACATAATTGGCACCTCTTTCGCATTATGTATTATAACACGGGTTTACCCGGTGTCTGCTCAAAACATGTTGAAGTGTTTAACACGTTTAGTAGGTATTAAAGTTATATTTAGAGTTATTGTGAATTGACTGTGGTCGTTCAGCGTATTCATTTTTTCTGATTCTGTAAAGATATTTATGTTAAAATGGCCGGATTGATATAAACGATTAATTACGATGGGAAGAAAGCATAATCACACTTTTAAATTAGCGGCCTGACCAGCTGATAGCCATAATTGAATATTAACATTGTCACTGTCAAAACATGGAGATGATAATTATTATATTAAACTTGCAATCTTCGAGGCGGCGTTAATGTCCTGGCTAAGAAAAACATATTAAACGTATTTATTGACGAAACTTTATTTGTCATTTCATTTAAATTGTTAACGCTAATGTTGTATTTATCGATTAGTTAGTGAGTCGTGACTTTCAGTTGAGGTTGTTAATGATCGCTGTTATTGTCTGGTGCTGTGTTATCAATCAACACTGAAATCTCAGGTGAGAGTTTGTTCACACATTTTTCTTACAAACAAGTCAAATCCGTGTGAGATTTGATCAAAGAAAAGGTGTGAGCAAGAAGGTGCTAAGTCATCAGCCGTCAGCTGGTCAGGTAAAGGAGCAGATCACGATCAGATTATCAACATAATCACCTCAATATTGTCAAATAAATTCGTCGCGCCTATATAACTATTATTGTTAAATGCCTCTAATTTTAAAGTATGTTCTGATTTCTTCCCATCGTAATTATTTTTTGTTTATATCAAATCGGTTCTCTTTAAATAAACATCTTAACAGAATTAGAGCTGTTCGTATTTAGATGAAATGAGTATGCTGAACGACCACAGTTAATTCCTAATTTGAGACAGATCCAGAAGTATGGTAATATCAAAGTTAATACGAGATTACGAAGTAACTCTATATGGTAAAAATTGAAGTTGGTGGTGACCTTGATAAGCAATAGGCTTCTGTCGCCACTGAAAAAATCAAAAAAATCAAATATCAAATATACCATAATAAGTAACAATGTATTTTGTACAGGTACAGGTAATAAATGAACACATCTTAATAAGTGTTCATTCATCAGAGATATTCATATAAGCCTATATATTGAACAGATCAGGTGTACTATGTGTCAATAACCAAAAGACAATAAAACTATACTCTAACATAGCCATATGCTATTCTTAGTAAAAAAAAGGGGACAGGGTAACCGCCACGTTGTCTGAGCATTCGGCTACCCCGTGTTATATTACAGAGCGAGAAAGAGGCGCCAAATAACGTGACAAACATAATTATATCAGCTTACTTATCACAGAAACATCCTAATCTAAATAAATATGTACACGACTTGATAAACATACACTTCCTTTTATTAACAACGATGTATGAAGAATAGGTGTTGATATTATATTGGCTCAAAGCATCCACTGAATTATTTAGATATGTGTAATATAACTTATCAAGATTCAAGATGTGAAATGTCGGAGCAGTACGTATTTGTTGTTGCTGTTGATCAGTTTTATTGTCTAGTGTAAAAATCTTAAATTGAATTTTAGGTGAGATTTTGTTAATCACGGCTCATAACTAGTTATGTTCAGAGATGCAACATTCATAAGTTGAGATTGTGTCTTCGCACATTTTCTCACAGACAGGTTAATTGGTGTAAAGTCTAGTCGGGGGACAGGGGAGGGGGGTGATCAGAATACGAAACGTCAAGTTAATTAACTCTGACGTCAGCTGGTCAAGACAAGGAGCAGATCATACCAAATAATCACAAAAATAACATAATTTATGTACATTTTTACATTTTTTACATTCTCAATCCCGATTGAAGATGAACTATCAAAATATTTTTTATATGATGTATCAATAATATAATAGTATCGTCACACAACAGTACCGTTATTTTACCTTTTAAACAGTGTTTGAAGGATATGTATATTTATATTACGTAAATATAGAGAGCATAATTATAGAGGATACAAGTTATCACGTTTGAACCTTTTCTAATGCATTTGAAATATTCGTTTAGTACATGTATTTGTCAAGTACAAAATAATGAACAGTGAATATAAATTGAAGCTAAGCACGCTTGACCATGCAAATAACTATTTTATTTGTATAGTTTTTTAACAAAATAAAAAAGAATAATTTGGAAATCAGATTTGCTGACTTAACACTTACATTTAGGAAAATTAAAATTGTTTGTGGGTTGAAAAATTAATTCACACACCCATTATGTAATAAGTACCTACTGATTACTTTAACACCAACGTGTTAACCAGGTGGAGTGTGATGTTAGCCTTGTGAAATAATTGGGCGTAATGTTGAGAACGAGAGAGGCGCCAATTAATGTGATAATCCTTCAGATTGACTCCTACAGAAACATGCTGCCCTAACATAGTGTGCTAACACGTACATCATAAACATACACTTCCTTCTATGTATAAATGACGTAGACAGGATAAGTCATCAGTCATTCCTAACTTACCAACATATTGTCCATCTCTGTGAATTCACATAATCATCAGGGTAAAAATAAATCTACTGGATCTAATTGTTCATATGACATAATGTCTTCCTTGTTGATATTGATAGCTTTGATGACGTCATTGTCAAGTTCAGTTGAAAGCCTTTCAGAAAATGACTGGATCAAGATTACTAAATGTAGAGTCAGCTGTTTGGAGCAGGTAATTTCAATGTAAATCATTTCAAACAATACAACATTAGGCCTTGTTAATCTTGAGAAAAAAAGTTTTCATCCATTTATCCTGTTAAACTGTAGTTTTTTCTGATTACATTTGGCTAATTAGTTTATTTATTTTGTTATTGTTTCAGCACGTGACAGCTCCTGTTTCTGACGACAAATGTTTCAAACCATCAGACTGCTTAAACGTAAGTTATTTAATTTTAATTTACTTTTAATGTTGTTCCAGCGCTGTAATTACAGTTAAACATACTAATATTATTTACCTCAATATATAGTGTTACGTAAACTGAGAAAATCGTATTGATGGTTTTATTGTTTCTCGAAAACACTTTTAGTCAAATGTTGTAACATAAGTATTCATTTATTTCCATTTTTATTTTTCAGTGCTGGGAAACGTGTGAGAAAATAATAACGGAATCCGAAAACATTGTCTGTCAACCTGAAAATGAAATCTCTTGTGTGAGTACTGTTATTTAACTGTGCACGATAATCAAAAATATATATATCAAAGATTATTTTTACCTCAATCAATGTAATAACATTTAATTATTTTTTCATCTATTATTTAAAGATCGATATTGTTCTGCTAAATGGTTTTACTTTAATAGAATTTTTTTAGCAAATAAGTAGCAAATAAAATATTTATTTGTGTATATAACCTAGATTAGTTGATGAAAATGTATCTATTTTCTCATAATAATCCTTAATATGAGTTGTTGTTTTCTTTTCAGTCTGGAGGATGTAAAACAGCATGTAACGCCATATCAACAATGACACCTGGCGAGTAGGCCTACTTTTTATACAGTCAGATTCACTTATATTGAAACACAATATTTAATAGAAATATTGGTCTGATTAAACTTGTACGTAATGTGAAGTGTCCTATATAAATCAAATCTATATTTTCATTACAGGTTTGATATCTGGTGAGAGTGCTTATTGGAGATTTCGTTTTCCACCTAAGATTTCTGCTAACAACGAACATCAGCTTTTGCTGTCATGGAAACGTCCAGCGTACAAGTACAGACTCAACGTAGACACGTCAGTGATTCTGTACATTATTGTCCTGAAGAAACGTGAGAAAAAAAAGTGGATTTATATGTACACGGTACGTAGAAATAATAAGATCAATATATCTTTTACCAAATGGATTGTTTATTATCATTGTAAACTCTTATTCCTCATAATCAAGAAATCTATTATTTTATTCGCAACCGAGATCTGTGTATAAATGCTTAATCTGTTAATGTGGATCATAAAACATTGTTAAATTTGTTTTTCTAACCATAAGAACAAAGACTCGCCTACGGTAATCTCCTTGTGGTATTTTTTTATTAAATTTGTGTTTAATTTGCATACCTTTTTTTCTTCAGACTTTAGAGTATGCGGGTGAAGTCAACACTGTGAATTTAAAAGCCGGTGTGACATTCAGGGTACTTGCTGTGAGTACTAAAGGAGTACTAGCAGAGACAAGAAGTCATACTACAAAGAATGGTAGAGAAAAAAATATTCTTCATTTTGTAACTTGATAGTTTTTAAAGTCAACATTTCTTTTCCAATTAACATATTGAAAATGTAAAATCACTCCTCGACAATTGAGAACACGTCTTAAAAATGTCAGTAAATGTTGCAAGTATAAAATGTGTTTCCACCTCATTAAATATATTACGTACATATAATTTTCAGCGTTTATTACGTAGAAAATTGTAAGCATATAACACATCATAATTTTAATTTATTTACAGAAATCACCACATCATCGACAAAGACGATACAAACATCTTTATCAGCAGATGATGACGTCACATCAGAGATTCCAGCATCCACTGAGCAGAATAAAATCTATCATCATCTGAAAACATCAGCAGACGACAGAAACACAGGCTTCAGTGAGGCAGGTTATTTGAGGACACAGAAGTTCAGTTTTTATGTTGTGTTGGCTGCTGGAGGAATGGTGATATGTCTAGGAATACCTCTGACTGTCTTCTTGTTTATTAAACAAAGACAGCTAGGTCAATTGTTAAGAAGACAAGTAAAAAAAATGAAAGAGCAACAATCATTTAGTAAGTTTATTTAATATTAAACTTCAAGAACGCCTTTTTTAATCACCAGCATTTTATTATGTATTAAACTTTATCCCTCCAATAAAAATAGAGTATTTAGTTTTTTAAATATGTAAAAAATCATAATTTATTGCTATAAATTGTATGCTTAATTCATTTTCTTTCATTTCATTTTTTACAGGAGAAAATTTGATCTACAAACCAAGATGTAAGAAGACAAAATTCTACATAGCTGATGAAAATACTACTAAACTGAAAACTTCAACTGGAAAAAAATAGTTAAACAGAATCATCTGGATTTTCAGACGGATCATAAAATATGGTGAATCACCATTGGTGATAGAGAGAGAAATATTACTCATAAAAAGACAATATTTTAATGTTGATATTGACAAACTTATGCCATATAATGTGTTGTCATCCACTTCAAATAAATCATTTGATGCCATAAGAAATCCAATGTGATTGCTGCATGATATGTCTCTTCTACTTATTCTTCTTAAATATTTATAACATGACCATACCAATTCATTCTCATTCTAATGTTAATGATACTTCCTATAAATATAAGTATTTTAGTGTAGGTAATAATGTAATCATTAAACGTTAGGTGTACGAATAATATTGTTTTCGTCGTTGTGTAAATTTGATTTTTTACATTCAACAATGACGAAGTATTCAGACACGATGGAGATTCCCCACGTGGAATCGTAGTCGTCTTCACATTGTACCGATTATCTGTAACGATTATTCACGACGACACGTCTCGTCTTAATCTATTATTGTGGGAGTCGTTGTCTGTCTGGTTCGAATCCTGGCAGGCGGCAGGCGCTGATAATGCTCCGAATATTTAATTCAACAAACCTTGTCGAATATGAAACTTGACCCAATGTTGATTCAATGTTGTTGGAGTACATATGTTAAACATTAACCCTTTCAGTGCCGGGATCGATTTTAGACGTCAGATACTGACGTCAGATTTCGACGTCAAGATTAGATCCACGCACTGACATAGATATTCAAATGAAGAGGAAAGAGCTATCTTAGGCATTTATGATGATTTCGAATTGAAAAAACTTTTGTTTTTTTTCGTTCATATAAAAATATCTCAGCGCTTTAAAGGTTAACCCGTCAGTAAACCAACATCAAACCAACACAGCAAACACAAAATGTTGACTCTAAGTTCGTTTGCTGATAAGTAGTAGTAAATCATTTATTAAACTCCCACTCTTATATTACAAAGAGTCTTTATATTACAAAGAGTTTGAGTTGCGAGAGACACATACTAAATTGTTCATGTCATACATAAAACATAGTGATAAAAAATAAATGTTATATGCTGGTGCACTATCCATGACGTTTGGCCGAACCTTAAACTAACACTGTTTCAGTATTTGGGCGGGGTAAGGGGCAGGAGTTTTTTTTAATATCACTTAAAATGGTCACATCGCAACCATTATAGACGAGGCGCCCATGGCAGTGGGGTGTCACCTGGAAGGAAAATAACTGCCATCGATATTTTCCTGTACCTATACTATCCAGGAATGAGAATCTGAATGTTGTTCAGGTCAACATGAAGGTTTTTGTCAGTTTTCTTCATTTTTGTACATGTCTTATGGTGACGCTTACTTGTTTTACGGAAATTCAGATAGTGAAGCGACTAAGCTTAAATAAGTTCCTCTGCCAGATACGAACAAGTTTGGCATGGAGTTGAATTGAGACACAAAAAAAACTTTTTAAAGGATATCTTTTAAAGTTTCAGGCAATAGTATTCAGTAACAGTAAGATCCAAAATGGCCGCCACCGAAAATCTAATTTTGACTAATTAATTGTTCATTAATCGTCATAAATCAACATATAATACATCTTTTTACCGCTTCTAGGTGTGGAGAATCCATTTCTGCATTATTTTCGCAATACAATGTCCATGTCATTTGATATGGTCTAAGGTCATTTTCGCAGGAAATCGCTTGTTTTTACAGAAATAATATTCTATCATCTCTAATATACCCGTGGTTTTCTTACCTTGGTTAAGTTGCAGATTAATTGTATACACATTTTAAAATGTAATTCAAGTCGAGCATGATCACTCGTGGAAGTTGCTCATCATTGTTAATTCAGTGATTTGCATCTAGTTATATCGGATAAGGACAAGAGCTAAGCAAGACTAAAAAAGTAACAATAATTTTTACTACTTTTCCTACTTTTTGTAGTATTTTCATAATTCTCTAATCTCTGATTTTATATTGAAATCGTAAAAATATGTTTGTCATTCTTTCTTTCTACTTGATAACAGTATTACTATGAATACAAATGAGGCGTGTGCAATTTCCATATCAAAGGTAAAGTAATGTACTGTCCGAGAGCACACAAAACACAGTAACCTAATTACAATCGCCTGCATATTTTCTTTTACACCTGCAATCAGCTGGTGCAAAACAGCTGAAACTTAGGGCAACTCTGTCCAAAATGGCACCAAATCCCCTTGCCCATCCTGTCGGCAATCCGATTCAAGTGGGGTGAATCACAAATAAATAAGTGGGAGTCACAAATAACAGACACGGACTGCAACATAGACGACTTTACGTGCTGCTGCAGAGTATCCTCAGTTGGCAGAATACTTTTAATTGATTGCCCCCCCCCTGCAAGAATTGCATATTGGATCTTATTGACTTCACAGTGGCAGGACAATAATACATTGCACATTTAAATCGGTGAATCTGTGGAAATAGATTGCCGTTGAACTCTCTTGCAAAAAAGCCATCCACACCACGACTAGGCCGGCAGAAGACTGCATGTGACCATTCTAGGAAAAATGCGCCCACTGAAGGTATGTAGAAATAACTACACCTCAGCAAGCTCAGGCCATATTCCTACTGAAATGATATGTAGAGCAAATACTTTATACCCCTTGACAGACCAAAATTCAATAAAGATTTCACCAAATGCTGATTTTATGCCACAACTATACCAAGGGCCTCTATATCAACTGTTCTTATAGGCCTACATACAACTCGAAGACTACAGGAGACGATATGATTGACATAGAAGTCTGGTTTCAGCTTCCTCCTGGGTGCATGCATGATTCAAATCTATGATGTCGATAAGATCATCGGCCATCACATCATATATATTTATCGCTAGTGGCGAACTGACAATTTAATACAGCTAGTATAATACTGACAGTTAAAAAATTATGTCATAGCTTTACAAGAAAAGCTATTGTAAGTTAAATTGATAAATGCCACTCACTTGGTCAGGTGACATTTCAGATTAGTTATGAGTTGTACAATAATCTTCCCCTTCTCAAAGTCATCATAGATATCTTATAATGACTTGTGTCTGGGGCGAACAATCAGGGATAGGCTACATTGCCATGAGGGTGTCTTTGTACAGGATAAAGTTGGACTCTTGTTCTGGTGAATCGGTACAATAGATCCGACAATACAAGGATGATCGGCCAGAATGTTAAAATGGGATGTTTTTATTAAGTATCTCACTGGTATTGGTTCCTTCACTCCGATATGTCGTATTAAATCATATGTCAGTTTACTGATGAGGCTCAAGTTAGCTGCATAGATCACCTGATAAGAACACCTTCACAATTTAATAGTGTGCTACCCTTGCCAGTGCCTATATGCTATGTCAGTACTCTCAGCTACAGACAACACTTAGAGTTCGGGGTTTTTGATCACTATTTACCACTAAGTCTTAAGAAGCAGCTTCACGAGCAGCATGGATAGCTAGGTACAAGAAAATATCAGTGCCAATTATTCCCTTTCCAGGTTTATTAGGTATCATAACACCTTCAGCTCTTTTCAAGAACTTAGTACACTAGTAGTTTCTAAACCTAGGTGGTGACCTTATCCCTTATTAATGGAATGTCAAGTTGACCGACCTGCTGTGCTAAGCTAAGCTAAGCGTAAACAGCACTCGCACTTCAAACAATAAAAATATGCCAAATACATTTCTTATTATTTCTGTGCGGAAGGATTATGTTTTATATAGTTGAAATAATCTAATTTTTGTTACACATATTTTTCTCTGTGGATAAAACAAACTATTTTAGTTAATTTACATGCTGTGTTTTCTACACGATCATTTTAAATAACATTTTCATGTATTTTAAATCCTAAGAAAATAACAACTTTTGACGAAAAACAATAAAATTAGATTTGATAAATTTGATAAATATTTGCAGATAATATTTTTTTACATAAATTGATCCACTAGAGCTAATAATGTCGTTGATATGGCACGTAGCATACAAATACATATATATATATATTATAAAGCGATCATCATAAAAAATAATTGACTCTTGTCGTACTCCAGGGGTAAAATCTAGTATATCAGATTGGCATTTGTCAAAATCTACATAATGCATTCTATCTGATAAAGAACTTTGTGGTAACTTATCGCCTATTTTGAAACCCCATTAAAAAATAAATGTAAATTTACCTTAAAATTTAGTACGTTGAAAGAGCAAAAGATGTTACAATTAAAAGTTGAATAACTAACAAAACAAAAACTGTACAAGGTCTAAAGTATGATCTCCCCCTGGGAACGATCAGCTGACTTTGTAAATGGTCACGGAACATTTATGCGCCATTTCAACTCCCTGGAGAGTGTATGGAGAGCATGCTGCAATTCGGTGTTGAGTACTTATCGTACTCACTAGATTTGCACCTGAGTGAAGTAGAGCATGTAATGCGCCTTCCCTCAGGAAACAACATAAAAAAACAGGAGCTGGGAATGAATAAGGTTGCGAGAATACTGATGGTATGAATATTTTATTAAAAATTAAATGACAAACTTAATAATTATAGATAAAAAGGGTTTATATATTTCATGTTAATTGTGTAATAAAACCTTTTTTATCTCCAAAGCAAAAAACATGTTTTGTGTACATACATAAAATACTTTTTTCTTAAATGTAAATAAACGGTAATTTAACTCCTTAAAGTCTATCCTCATTTGTATCAGAGGGAAGTCGTGAATAATCGTAGATAATGGTGACGATGTGACCATTTTGAGTGATAATCCATTTTCAATTATTTTACCCCATTCCGCCCCATAAAAAACATGGCGACGCACCATGTACTGTACCGTCCACTCTATGCTCTCAGCACACAATGATTTCTGACAACTGCAACTAACTCTGGACTGAGTGTAGATGTAACAGGTCACATGTTTAGCAGCAGAGCACAGAGCTCAATTTTAAGTATTACATGTATATGTCAGCATACTAAGTGAATTTAAATATGCACGAGAAACATAGGTTTAATAAAGGTAATGCCTGAAATGTAAATTTAAAGGATCTGCTAAATTACAATTTATCGGCATATTCTCGTTTGACTTTGCGAGATAAGACACGAGATACAGGATAGCTACGAATTGATTCAGCATCTCATTTAGACTAGCGCAACCCTTTGTTCGCCGAGGGCGCATATAAATTAATTAGATTGTAAAATAATTCTCTTTTCAACTCCCTTGGCTCCATTCCTGTCCGTCAATGAGCATTATATACTAATGAAAAATTGGCAAGGCTAAAAGCAGCTTAAAACAATAAGCTTCGCTGCCTTAATCTCACTCTCGGCACATTTCGGGTGCTAAGGTTCACTCATTTCATCATTGTGTATTTACGGTAAAAGGGTGGACATGGTGGCGATAGGACCTCCAATAAATGCTGCCCCCAAATCGCGCGAAAACTGAAATTATGTTAGTTTAACGTTGGGACAAACGTCACAGATGGTGGACCAGCATAAGACATAAAGAATAAAGTGCATACGGCGAAATGAGCTTGTGGTATCAGAGATATAATCTCTATGGTCAGAATGGTCGATCCCCGCACTGAATTGGTTTATGATTAACATATTTACTTCAACAATATATTGAATCAACATTGGGTCAACGTTTCTTATATGATAAGGGTGTTGAATTGAATAGTCCGAGCATTATCAGCGACTGCGGCCTACCTGGATTCGAACCAGACAGACAACGACCCACACAATATTTGAATAAGAAGAGACATGTCGTCGTGAATAATCGTAGATAATCAGTATGATGTGACGACGTCTACGACTACAATTCCACGTATCTCCATCGTATCTCCAGGTATCTCCATGGTTTTTTAGAACGAAGGTGCTGTCTTTTTTTTCTTGTATCACCTGACAACATTTATAGCCTATATTTTTACTCATAGCTTCCGGTATCTGTAAAACCTGGTCGGCCAAACTGCCTGTTTTAAATGTTATTGTTCTATATGTTGTTATCACAAGTCGTTGAAAGGGCTACTGTTAGTTGATGTTTTTCATTGTATACACTTAAGCGACTATAGATAACTCGTATCTTATCTCCTGTCAGAATGCCTCGTCATCGCTAAATGTAGAAAAATCATATTTTATGTTATATCATCAACGACAAAAAATATTATTCGTAAACCTAACGATTAATGAATAAATTATTACCTACACTGAAATATGTGTCGTTCTTGGAAGCATTAAAAACGTTAGAATAAATCAGCATGATCATGTTCTAAATATTTATCAGTAAATATATCGGACCGCAGCTCTTGTCTTCAACAAACTAAAATATTAAATTTAAAAATCCACAAACAAATACGCAAAAATAAAATATTTATTGTATTAGAAACAAACATGCTATGTAAAAAATATAACTAAAACAGACATATCATGCAGTAATCATACTGTATTTCCTCTGGCATAACATTGTTCTATTCGAAGTAAATGAATACACAGTATGTGGCATGATATTATGAATATCAACATTAATGTATTGTCCTCTTATCAGTGATTCTCTATCATCATATTTTATGATCCGTCTGAAAATCCAGATGATTCTGCTTAACTATTTCTTTCCGGTTGAAGTTTTCAGTTTAATAGTATCTTCATCAGCTATGTAGAATTTTGTCTTCTTACATCTTGGTTTGTAGATCAAATTTTCTCCTGTAAAAAAAGAAGGACATCAAATAAGCATAAAATTAAAAGCATTAAAGGATGATTTTGTTTATATTGAAAAAATAAATACTTTAGTGGTATTGGAGGGATACAATTTTGTACGTAGTAGAATGCTGGTGATTAAAAAAGGCGTTCTTATAGTTAAATATTAAATAAACTTACTAAATGCTTGCTGATCTTTCACTTCTTTTACTTGTTTTTTTAACAATTGACTTAGCTGTCTTTGTTTAATAAACAAGAAGACAGTCAGAGGTATTCCTAGACATATCACCATTCCCCCAGCAGCCAACACAACATAAAAACTAAACTTTTGTGTCCTCAAATAACCTGCCTCACTGAAGCCTGTGTTTCTGTCTTCTGCTGATGTTTTCAGATGATGGTAGATTTTATTCTGCTCAGTGGTTGCTGGAATCTCTGATGTGACGTCATCATCTGCTGATAAAGATGTTTGTATCGTCTTTGTCGATGATGTGGTGATTTCTGTAAATAAAATAAAATTATGATATATTATATGCTTACAATTTTCAATGCATAAACGCCGAGAATAATATGTACATTTAATGAGTTGGAAAAACACAATGCATACTAGCTGAATTTAGTTATGTTTTAAAGACGTGCTCTCACTTGTCGATGAGTGATTTTAGTTTTTTTATATTCTAATTTGCAAACAAAGGTTTTCTTTGAAAACTATGATGTTACAAAAGAAAAATGTTTTTCTCTACCATTCTTTGTAGTACGACTTCTTGTCTCTGCTAGTACTCCTCCAGTACTCACAGCAAGTACCCTGAATGTCACACCGGCTTTGAAATTCACAGTGTTTACTTCACCTGCATACTCTGATGTCTGTAAAAGAAAAAAGGTATGCGAATCAAACACAAATTTAATATAAACACCACAATTGTCTTACCGTGTGCGAATCATTTTTTTATGATCAGAAAAACAAATTTAACAATATTTTATAATGCCCATTAAGCAAAAATATAAATATATAAAAATAATAGATTTCTTGATAATGAGGAATGCGAGTTTACAATGATAATAAATAATTGACCTGCTAAATGATATATTGATCTTATTATTTCTCCGTACCGTGTACATATAATTTCACTTCTCTTCTTCACGTATCTTCTGAACAATAACGTACAGAATCACTGACGTGTCTAGATTCACTCTGTACTTGTACACTGGACGTTTCCATGACAACAAAATCTGATGTTCGTTGTTAGCAGAAATCATAGGCGGGAAACGAAATCTCCAATAAGCACTCTCACCAGATATCAAACCTGTGATGAAAATAATGGATTTAATTTATATACGACACTTCATATTGCAAACAAGTTTAATCAAACCAATACTTCTGATATTAAAATTTAAAAAAAATAATCTAACTAAGTGAATCTAGCTGGAGTAAATGTAGCGTTACTCACCAGGTGTCATTGTTGATATGGCGTTACATGCAGTTTTACATCCTCCAAACTGAAAAGAAAACAATAACTCATATTAAGGATTGTTATGAGAGAATATACACAGTTTGCCCCACTAATCTAGGTTATCTCTTCATTAAAAATAAGCATTTTATTTGTTTCTTATTGACACATTATCAAACAAACCATATTAAAATAAAACCTTTTAGCAGAACAAAAGCGATCCTTAATGAAGAGATGAGAAAATAAATAAATGGTAATACATCGATTAAGATCAAAATAATCCTGGATATATTTTTTTAATTATTAGCCTACTGTTAAGTAAGAATACTCACACAACGGATGTCATTTTCAGGCTGACAAACAATGTTTTCGGATTCCGTTATTGTTTTCTCACACGTTTCCCAGCACTGAAAAATAAAAATGGAAATAAATGAATCATTATTTTACAACTTTTATTTTGACTGTAAGTGTTTTAGAGAAACAATAACACCATAATAATTTTCTCAGTTTATGTAACGCTATTTATTGAGGTAAATATTGTAAGTATGTTTAACTGTAGTTAATGTGCCTGGACATTTTTACACAAGCCTTCTTGCATTTTTAATTATATTTAAATGTTTGTATTTTGTCTCGAGGGCAGTGGCCTCACATAGGTTATGGTCATCTATATGTACATTGTTTTGTAGTATTGTACCTGTAGAATGTCTAACAGTCTAAATAAACAACATTTTAAACATTTAAAGTGCTTAAATTAAATAACTTACCTTTAAACAGTCTGATGATTTGAAGCATTTGTCGTCAGAAACAGGAGCTGTCATGTGCTGAAACAATAACAAAATAAATAAACTAATTAGCCAAATGTAATCAGGAACAATTACAGTTTAACAGGGTAGATGGATAGATGCATCACGATAATATAATTTATTGGAAAGTGATTAAAACATGTTTTCTATAGATTAACAAAGCTTAATGTTGCAATAGTTTGAAATGATTTACATTAAAATTACCTGCTCCAAACAGCTGATTCTACATTTAGTAATCTTGATCCACTCATTTTCTGAAACGCTTTCAACTGAACTCGACAATGACGTCATTAAAGCTATCAATATCAACAAGGAAGACATTATGTGATATCAAGTATTAGATCCAGTAGATTTCTATTTACTCTTGTAATTATGTGAATTCACAGAGATGTACAAGATGTTGGTAAGTTAGGAATGACTGATGACTTATCCTGTCTACATCATGTATATATAGAAGGAAGTGTATGTTTATCATGTACGTGTTAACACAATATGTTAGCGCCGCATGTTTCTGTAGGAGTCAATCTGAAGGATTATTACATTCATTGGCTCCTCTCTCTTTCTCAACATAACGCCCAGTAATTTCACAAGGTTAACATCACACTCCACCTGGTCAACACGTTGGTGTTAAAGTAATCAGTAGGTACGACCGTACGTATTACATAATGGGTGTGTGAATTAATTTTTCAGCCCACAATTTTATTCTTTTTTAAAGTAAATTTCAAGTCAGCAATCCTAATTTCGATATTTTTATTTTTAATTTTGCTAAAAACCATATAAATATAATTTTTATTAGCATGGACGCGCTGGGTATCTCAGCACAAGCGTTTTTAGCCTAAATTTTACAATCACTTTTCACTATTTTGTACCTGACAAATTAATGTATTAAAGTAATATTTCAAATGTCCTCCAAAAGGTTAAATTTTGATCATTTCATCCTCTATATACACGTAATATAAAAATATTTACGTAATA
This sequence comes from Flabesymbios commensalis, assembly GCA_964017125.1. Lineage (NCBI taxonomy): Eukaryota > Metazoa > Annelida > Polychaeta > Terebellida > Flabelligeridae > Flabesymbios > Flabesymbios commensalis. The sequence continues at coordinate 51,250,283 of OZ024906.1, forward strand.
TAAAAATACATCTTCATAATTTGGTATCATCTTCTCCTTGACTGGACCAGCTGACGGCCTAGTTATGTAACTTGAAGTTTTGTCTTCTGAACACCCCCCCCCCCCCCGGACTAGACTCTTCACCAATTAACTTATCGGTAAGTAAAATGTATGAAGACGCAATCTCCACATATGAGTGTATATATATATCTAAACATAACTAGTTATGAGCTGTGATTACCTAAATCTCACCTAATGTTCCAGTGGTGATTTTAACACTAGATAATTAAACTGATCGACAGCAACCTCAAATAACGGCTCCGACATTTCACATATTGAATATTGATAAGTAATATTACACATTAAATAATTGAGTGGATGCTTTGAGCCAATTTAATATCAAGACCGATTCAGCATACATTGTTATTTATATGAGTAACTGTATGATCATCAAGTACGTGTGCATATTTTTTATTTAGATTAGGATGATTAGGAACTAACTGTGGTCATTCATCCTACTCATTTCATCTGAATACGAACAGTTCTGATTCTGTGAAGATGTTTATGTTAAGATGGCCGATTTGATTTAAACGAAGTATTATTACGATGGGAAGAAATCAGAATGATAGGCCCCTACTTTAAATTAGCGGCATTTAAAGATAATAGTTATATAGGCGTTAGGAATTTATTATTTGACAATATTGACGTGATTATGTAGATAATCTGATCATGATCTGCTCCTTTACCTGACCAGCTGACGGCTGATGACTTAGTGCCTTGTTATTCACACCTTTTCTTTGACCAAACTTTACACGGATTTTACTCTTTTGTGAAAAAAATGTGTGAACAAACTGTCACCTGAGATTTCAGTGCTGATTGATAACACAACACCAGACAATAGCAGCGATCATTAACAACCTCAACTGAAAGTCACCACTCACAAACTGATCTATTTTTTTTTCTTTTTTCAATAAATTATATTATGTTTTTCTTAGTCAGTACATCTACACCGCATCGACGATTGCAAGTTAAATATAATAATTATGTATCCACATGTTTTGACAAATCAATTATGTTTCAAAATTATGTTTTTAAAAAGACGTTGAAGTTTTTGTTTCAAGTAGTTGGGAAAGATACATTGGACCAAGTATGGTATTCTACCCCGACCAACGAAGAAGTAGCTTGGGCTGTTACCCCGTTCTGCCATTCACTTTTTCAAAGAAACACAATGTTTCTTTCCCGCTCACTTGTAAAGATTCAATATTGTGGGGAGAGTCTGTGACCGAGAGGTAGTGTACTCGGCCTCAGACCGCCAGGGCTCGAATTCTGTGTCTGGAGGGCAGTGGCATCTCATTCATCTCACCATCCTCAGGAGGTCCACCTGGCCCAGTTCAGCCTACATATGCACAAAGGTGGCCTAAAACTCCATTCATTTCATTTTTCGTGTTACACGATTAAATCAGGTAATCCCTGCCGTCATTGAGTTTTATGTTAAAACCCTTATGCTAAAACCCTCAGAGTTCTACATTCTTAGCTGTGAAAAAAGCTCCGCCTTCGGCCTCGACCATTTTCACAGATAAGAATGTAGAGCTCCTCGGGCGTTATCCTACTCGTAAATCAGACCCGTACGGATAACGCCTTACAAACGGCTCTGTCATTCCCTGTCTATTTGTCGTCCTTACCTGGCTTTGTTATTATAACACCTTCAGCTCTTTCCCAGAGCTTAATATAGTATGTAAAACTAGGTGGTTAACTTATCCCTTCCATTACATTTCTTATTAAACCTGACTCAGATTTAGAACCAATTATCCGTCACACAATGACCTCAACAACAAAAATAAATGCCCAAATTTTAAAATAAAACATCTTTATTTTTCTTCAAAGCAACAACATTTTTTATGTGCATACGTAGAATACAATTTTCTTAAATTTAATCAGATTAATAATGTAGCATAGCTTAATAATAGTGCAGCAGATACAGGCTCATTTTCATAGGAATTGTGCTTTTAATGATAAAAGCATGAAATTTGGTACAGTGGTAGAGTATATATCACCGAGCATTTTTAGCTACAGGGCCATTTCAAAATCACTTCCGGTCAGAAATGGCGGCCATTTTTCAAATAGGCATTAAATATTTTTCTTGCATCGGTATATCTTCTTATATAAATATATCCACAGGGGTTCCACAGGGGTCAATATTAGGGCCCTTGCTGTTTATCATATGAATGATCTCCCCAACGCAAGTCGTTTATTCAAATGCAAAATCTATGCTGATGACACAACCCTTATCGCAAATTTAAATGATTTTTATGCTAAACATGATACTGGGCTAAATATTAATATATTAAATGATGAATTAGAAAAAATAAGTTACTGGTTATTAGTTAACAAGCTGTCCCTAAATAAACACCTTAAATGGAATTCACATGTTAATAAAATAGGAAATAAAATATCGCAGACAATAGGTGTGATTAATAAACTTTAACACTTAATACCACAAAAAACACTATTGACCATTTACAATTCTCTCATTCTTCCACATATTAATTATTGCATATTAGCATGGGGTCATGATTCAAATCGGATTTTAAAACTTCAAAAAAAAGCAATTCGAATTATTGTTAAAGGTAGTTTTTATACACATTCCGATCCTATCTTTAAAAAATTCAATATTTTGACAGTAAATTATATACATCTTCATCAACAACTAAAATTTTATTTTAAATTAATAAACAACATTCTTCCTGGTCATTTTTATGACTTTAATCTTGCTCTAAACTCTGACATTCATGATTATAACACAAGGGGGGAAAACAAACTGAGGAATGCCCATTTTAAACATGAGTTTGCTCGTAATTGTATCAGAAGCCAAATGCCACATTTATTAAATACCACATATTTATCAATTTTAGAAAAGGTACTCACTCATAGTTTAAAAGGTTTTGGACAATATACTAAACACTATCTAATAGAGAAATATTCTGACATTTGTCTAATTCATAATTGTTATGTTTGTAATTTGACAGCACCTACCTAATGCACTGAAGATGTATGTGTGTATGTATATATATATATTTATATATACATTTTCCTTTTGGCCACAATGTTATTTATTTTGTAATTTTTGCCTATTTTGTGGCTGTGTCTCGCTGACGCGACTGACAGCTTCAGCTGGGTGGAGATTATTGAGATTTGATAAATTTATGTTTTGAGTTAAAATCCTATCCCATATTTATCCAAACTTTTTCATTTTGTATCGTGATTTACTATATTATATAGTATTTTATATTTTATATTATTTATACTTAGGTGGCTTCCATGCCAGCGACTCTTTGAGTCTTAATGGTAGTCATCCTGACATGTTGTTTAATTTGTATTTTTGTCAGTGTCATTTGTCGAATAAACATTTTTCTTCTTCTTCTTCTTCTATAAATGGAAAAAAATATTATATATTGCATCCTCACTATGCAAAAGATGATGAATGATATGAATCACTGTTACCTTTCATTGGCTTTTCTGTATAATAATGCATTTTTGCTTTGAAGAGCATGTACTCGCCATGTAGTTTCGTGGAATTGTGATATATTTCGAACACCAAGAAGAAAAGGGCCATGAAAGTAGTAGGTTGGTTTATTGAGATCAACAAAGTCAACATTTTGTCATATATATCACCTGATATCGCCCCACCTATTGAATACAAGTAAAGGTGGGATATTGACTAAACGTTGTTTATTTGCCCGTTTGTTTGTCCATCCAAAAATACCTTACGGCTGTTTGTGAAATATGTTTATGATCACTTTTTTCACAGGGAAACAAATGTATCATTTAAACTTTACAGGTAGTTTCTAAGGTTTCTTGATGTGACCATTGCAAACACCTTCATATGTATGTAGGCCTAAATGTTGGCCTATCTTATATTTCAGACTGTCAACTGTTTGGGATGCACTGCCAAAGGTCATCATCAATGCTGTTGCTAATAATTGAAAATTTCATTGGTTTGTCATTCTCTCCTATATATATATATATCTTTTCTTTCCACTCTTCCACGACCAAGCAAAGTCAGTTGCCATGATTCGCCACTCCATGGATGTATACAGAAAATCTGGGGAAATAATCAACCCTGGACCAGTATCAATCATAACCGCATACTAACCTTTGTACACAATAGCAAAGGTACTCAGTGATCTTCTAGAAGGGCGTGGATGGACTGCAGCACTGGTACAAGCTGATATTGCCTCTACTGGAGGGGTCAGCAGACTCTCTCTTGAAAGCGTCACATGTGACTCGCACCAGAAATGCCCACCAGGTCACAGCTTGTGCTATCTGTATGGTCTTTTTAAGAATGCTTATGTGGCATATACAAGTGAATTGACTGAAGATGCAAATATCCTCTCCTTTAATGACTGGTGTTCTAGTACAAACAAGACGTACCCAAATTCTCACTTCTTGTCCATAATACTACAACCAGAAATTGATATGTTGATCTATGTACGTGCAATCAGGATATCAGATTTTCATCTCTATGTAGATCTATGCCTTGTGAAATATTGTACCGTGGTTCTTTTCCCTCGATCACACACATTATCCGAGATGGATAGCTGTGCACATACATATATTTAATATCGACAATAGACGACATAGGTAATCATTTCTGTGAGAGCAGCAAGTGACCCAATAAAGAGGAACAACATTCCCCTATTCACAACAACCACACACAGAGTAAAATCCATATCACAAGAGCAGGTTTCGTCCTTAGCATGTGACTGTTCCCTTTCTCTACATTGTATTTGACATCACAAATTCGAAATGGTGATCTAGATGACTTTTTTCAACATGAAAATCAATCATATCCCCAGCTCTGTCCAAGATGAGTTCTATAAGAACAGGTGCTAAGTCAGACCTGGTAGACTGCTTGGAAGATCTTGCAGCTGTCCATCTGGCAACACTCCTTCTGGCCAAGCTGTGATAATCGACAGCACTGCAGCTGGTAGTATGCTTAAACCTGGTCCTGCAACGAAAACATTCCTTCATTTTGCTAACCAACAATTTTTATTAATATAAAAAGTCACACCTACAACATGCGAGTAGATATTATTTGGGATAGATATTTTCCAGAAAGTTTGCAAACAGAAACAAGACTAAAACGAGGCAAAGGAGTTTGTCGCCGTGTGGAGCCAGCCACAAAAGTCCCAGGTATGAAACTGGTATAAATTTCTCCGTCTCAAAGAAAACAAAGAGGAGTTGTTCGCTTTTCTTGCCCAAATTTTGACAAATAACCCTTTGATAACTGCACACAAAAGAAGAGGCAGACATGCGCATTTTCTTTCATCTGGAAGACATTGTTAAGGAAGGCTGCGACAAAGTCACAATACGCACAGTTGATACAGACGTGGTAGTCGCATCTCAATGTCTGAGTCATATCCAGTTGTGGATTGCATATGGTGTTGGTAAACATGTTAAGTTTCTGGAAGCTCATGAGATAGCAACAGCATTAAGGCCAAGCAAATGCAGAACCCTTCCATTCTTTCGTGCACTTAGTGACTGTGATATAGTATATTTCTTCCACGGTAAGGGCAAGAAAACTGCTTGGGCTACATAGAAAATCCTTGATGCTGTGACAGAAGCTTTTTGCTCTCTCGGGTCAACACCTCAAAAAATTGAACCATATTTTGAACTAATTGAACAATTTATTGTATTGCTATATGACCGTACACCTACCCATACATCTGTGAATCAGGCACAGAAAGGGTTATTTGCTCACAAAGGAAGAACCATTGCCCTAATACCTCCTACTCAGGCTGCTCTGATCCAGCATGTGAAGAGGGCTACATAGCAGACTGGGTCCTGCTGTACACAAGCTTGCATTGCAGCACCAGAAATGCCCTCTCCATCTGTTTGGGGGTGGACCAAGAATTACACTGGAAAGTGGGATGTTTTTTGGACATATTTACCCAAAGCAACTGAGGCTTGTAGAGAACTCCTTCGATGTGGGTGCAAAAAAGGATGTTGCAGGCAATGTGAATGTCTCAAAGCTGCACTCAAGTGTACTGCACTGTGTGTCTGTGCAGGAAATTGTGACACTAAATAAGTATTTATGTATGACACATTTAACACAATTGCGATAACATTGTCACCAAAACCTGACTTTCTATGACAGGATTATGCCGTTCAATTTTAAAAAAAATGATGGATTATCACCTTTAAAAAAAATGTTTATATACAAATAAATGAGTATTATCTCTATTATGACATGTAATTAAGCACTGTGTTTGGAAACAATAATAATAATTATCCACCCACATAACATGTAGAGCTTTGCATCCACAATTGATCAAACCAATATGTTTTTGTGTAACAAGTAACTGTACGCAGACATATTTCAGGAAATAATCCGGTATAATTGTTTGTTTTGTAAAAAAATTGCATGGATCACATTTATTATACATATTTAGCTCATTATCTATGCACAAAAATATTCACCGGTGACGGCCATTTTGAAAAATGAAACGTTTCATACTACCATACTACATATGTCTGCCAAATTTCATGCTTTTATCACAAAAGGCACAATTTATTTCTATATCTGCTGCACTATAAAAACAAATCCAAGATGGCCGCTAAAACAATGATATCATGACTGACTGTATCGTCAGTCCTAATGCACAGTTTTTTAGAGTCAATAAACTCATTGTAATGTTTTAATTAAAACAATAATCAGATATAATCAGATAAGTGATTAATCACAGTTAAATCCAAGATGACCGCCAAGTCGATCCCGGCACTGAAAGGGTTAATGTTTAGCATCTTTACCCCAACAAAATGGAATCAAAGTTAAGTCAACGTTCGATAGAAATTGTTGAACTAAATTTTCCGAGCATTATCAGCGACTGCTGCTTACCTGGATTCGAACCAGACAGATAACAACCCACACAATATTTGAATAAGACGAGACATGTCGTCGTCAGTAATCGTGGATGATCGGTACGGTGTGACGACGTCTACGACTACAATTCCACGTATCTCCATCGTATCTCCACGTTTCTCAAGTGCATTTTTTTAGAGCGAAGGTGCAGTCTTTTTTATTGTATTACCTGAGAACATTCATAGCCTATAAGTATACTCATTGCTCCCGGTATCTGTAAAACCTAGTTTCGATGTTATTGTTCCATTATGCTTTTATCACAAGTCGCTGAAGTAGCTACTGTTAGCTGATGTTTTTCATTGTATACACTTATGCGCCTATAAATAACTCTTATCTTATCTAGTGATCGTTAAATGTAGTAACATTATATTTTAGGTCATATCATCAACGACAAAAAAATATTATTCGTACACCTAACGATTAATGTAATATTTATCGTTCTAGAAAGTATCATAAAAGTTAGAATGAATCGGCTTGATCATGTTATAAAAATTATCATTAAGTACATATGACTGCTCCTCTCATCAACAAACTAAAATTAATTTAAAAATAAACAAACAAATACACACAAATAAAATATTTATTGTATTAGAAACAAACATGATATATAAAAAGCGTAACTAAAACAGACATATCATGCAGCAATCATATTGGACTTCTTATGGCATAACATTGATTATTCGAAGTAGATGAGAACACGGTATGTGGGATTAGGTTATTAATATCAACATTAATATATTGTCCTCTTATCAGTGATTCTCTCTCTATCATCATATTTTATGTTTCGTCTGAAAATCCAGATGATTCTGTTTAACTATGTTCAGTTTAGTAGTATTTTCATCAGCTATGAAGTATTTTGTCTTCTTACATCTTGGTTTGTAGATCAAATTTTCTTCTGTAAAAAAAGACGAAAATGAAATAAGGCAAAAATTAATAGCAATAAAGAATATTTTTTTACATAATTATAAAATGAATACTTTATGTGTATTGAAGGGATACAGTTTAGTGCATAATAAAATGCTAGTGAGCAAAAAAGGCTTTCTTGTAGTTTAATATTAAATGAACTTACTAAATGATTGTTGCTCTTTCATTTCTTTCACTTGTCGTTTTAACAATTGACTTAGCTGTCTTTGTTTAATGAACAAGAAGACAGTCAGAGGTATTCCTAGACATATCACCATTCCTCCAGCAGCCAACACAACATAAAAACTGAACTTCTGTGCCCTCAAATAACCTGCCTCACTGAAGCCTGTGTTTCTGTCGTCTGCTGATGTTTTCAGATGATGGTAGATTTTATTCTGCTCAGTGGATGCTGCAATCTCCGATGTGACGTCATCATCTGCTGATAAAGATGGTTGTATCGTCTTTGTCGATGATGTGGTGATTTCTGTAAATAAATTAAAATTATGATGTATTATATGCTTACAATTATCTATGCAATAAATGCCGAAAATTATATGTACATTTAATGAGTTGGAAGACACATTGCATACTGGCTGAATTTAGTTATGTTTTAAAGCCGTGTTCTCACTTGTCTGTGAGCGATTATAGTTTTTCTATATTCTAATTTAAAAACAAAGGTTCTCTTTAAAAACCATCAAGTTACAAAAGGAAAAAGAGTTTTTCTCTACCATTCTTTGTAGTACGACTTCTTGTCTCTGCTAGTACTCCTTCAGTACTCACAGCAAGTACCCTGAATGTCACACCGGCTTTCAAATTCACAGTGTTTATTTCACCCGCATACTCTGATGTCTGTAATTAAAAAAAAAGTATGCGAATCAAACACAAATTTAATATATATTCCAGAATTGTCTTACCGTAGGCGAATCATATTTTTATGATCAGAAAAAACAAATTTAACAATATTTTATGATGCCCATTAGGCATTTTACAAAAAAATGCGAGTAAAATAATAGATTTCGTGATAAAGAAGAATGCGAGTTCACAATGATAATAAATAATCGACCAGGTAAATGATATATTGATATTATTATTTCTACGTACCGTGTACATATAATTCCACTTCTCTTCTTCATGTATCTTCAGAACAATAACGTACAGAATCACTGACGTGTCTAGATTGACTCTGTACTTGTACGCTGGACGTTTCCATGACAACAAAATCTGATGTTCGTTGTTAGCAGAAATCATAGGCGGAAAACGAAATCTCCAATAAGCACTCTCACCAGATATCAAACCTGTGATGAAAATAATAGATTTAATTTACATACGACACTCCATATTGCATACAAGTTTAATCAAACCAATACTTCTAATATTAAAATTAAAAAAGAATAATCTAACTAAGTGAATCTAGCTGTAGTAAATGTAACGTTACTCACCAGGTGTCATTGTTGATATGGCGTTACATGCAGTTTTGCATCCTCCAAACTGAAAAGAAAACAACAACTCATACTAAGGATTGTTATGAGAGAATATACACAGTTTGCCCCACTAATCTAGGTTATCTATTCATTAAAAATAAGCATTTTATTTGTTTCTTATTGACACATTATCAAACAAACCATATTAAAATAAAACCTTTTAGCAGAACAAAAGCGATCCTTAATGAAGAGACGAAAAAATAAATAAATGTTAATACATCAATTAAGATCAAAATAATACTGGATATATATTTTTAATTATTAGCCTACTGTTAAGTAAGAATACTCACACAATAGATGTCATTTTCAGGCTGACAGACAATGTTTTCAGATTCCGTTATTGTTTTCTCACACGTTTCCCAGCACTGAAAAATAAAAATGGAAATAAATGAATCATTATTTTACAACTTTCATTTTGACTGTAAGTGTTTTAGAGAAACAATAACACCATAATAATTTTCTCAGTTTATGTAAAGCTATTTATTCAGGTGAATATTGTAAGTATGTTTAACTGTAATTAAAGTGCCTGGACAATCTTACACAAGCCTTCTTGCATTTTTAATTATATTTTAATGTTTGTATTTTGTCTCGAGGGCAGTGGCCTCACATGGGTTATGGTCATCTATATTTACATTGTTTTGTAGTATTGTACTTGTAGATTGTCTAACAGTCTAAATAAACAACATTTTAAACATTTAAAGTGCTTAAATTAAATAACATACCTTTAAACAGTCTGATGATTTGAAGCATTTGTCGTCAGAAACAGGAGCTGTCACGTGCTGAAACAATAACAAAATAAATAAACTAATTAGCCAAATGTAATCAGAAACAATTACAGTTTAACAGGGAAGATGGATAGATGCATCACGATAATATAATTTATTGGAAAGTGATAAAAACATGTTTTCTATAGATTAACAAAGCTTAATGTTGCAATTGTTTGAAATGATTTATATTAAAATTACCTGCTCCAAACAGCTGATTCTACATTTAGTAATCTTGATCCAGTCATTTTCTGAAACGCTTTCAACTGAGCTCGACAATGACGTCATTAAAACTATCAATATCAACAAGGAAGACATTATGTGATATGAAGTATTAGATCCAGTAGATTTATATTTACTCTTGTAATTATGTGAATTCACAGAGATGTACAAGATGTTGGTAAGAAAGGAATGACTGATGACTTATCCTATCTACATCATTTATATATAGAAGGAAGTGTATGTTTATCTTGTACGTGTTAACACAATATGTTAGGGCAGCATGTTTCTGTAGGAGTCAATCTGAAGGATTATTACATTCATTGGCGCCTCTCTCTTTCTCAACATAACGCCCAGCTATTTCACAAGGTTAACATCACACTCCACCTGGTCAACACGTTGGTGTTAAAGTAATCAGTAGGTACGTGTTACATAATGGGTGTGTGAATGAATTTTTAAACCCACAAACAATTTTATTCTTTTTTAAAGTAAATGTTAAGTCAGCAAATCTAATTTCAAAATTTTTATTTTTAATTTTGCTAAAAACCATATAAATATAATCTTTATTAGCATGGACGCGCTGGGTATCTCACAAGGGTTTTTAGCTTGAATTTTACATTTACTTTTCACTATTTTGTACCAGACAAATTAATGTATTAAAGTAATATTTCAATTGTCCTCCAAAAGGTTAAATTTTGATCATTTCATCCTCTATATACACGTAATATAAAAATCTTTACGTAATATAAAAATACATCTTGTTCAAGCACGAAAGTTAAAATAACGGAACTGTTGTGTGACAATACGATTATAAATTTGACACGCGAAATAAAAGACATTTTCATAGTTCACCTTTAATCGGGGTTGGGATTGTAAAAAATATATAAATGCACATCAATTATGTATTTTTTGTGATAATGTGGTATGATCTTCTCCTTGACTGGACCAGCTGACGGCCTAGTTATGTTAACTTGAAGTTTCGTAGTCTGATCACCCCCCCCCCCCCCCCCCGGGACTAGACTTTGCACCAATTAACTTATCGGTGAGTAAAATGTATGAAGACGCAATCTCTACATATGCGTGTTATATCTCTAAACATAACTAGTTATGAGCTGTGATTACCTAAATCTCACCTAATATTCCAGTGGTGATTTTAACACTAGATAATTAAACTGATCGACAGCAACCTCAAATAACGGCTCCGACATTTCACATATTGAATATTGATAAGTTATATTACACATTCAATAATTCAGTGGATGCTTTGAGCCAATTTAATATCAAGACCGATTCAGCATACATTGTTATTTATATGAGTAACTGTATGAGCATCAAGTACGTGTGCATATTTTTTATTTAGATTAGGATGATTAGAAACTAACTGTGGTCATTCAGCCATTTCCAAAATTTTTGATAATATTCCTCATAAAAACGGTACAGGTGTAGACGATATATCAACTTTTTTAATAAAATCTGTTAAATTCGATTTATTAAAAGCTGTGACAACAACAGTAAACCAATCACTAACCACAGGCATTTTCCCAGACAATCTTAAATTAGCAAAAGTCATTCCTCTTTTCAAAAAAGGTGATCCTACCTCTATAAATAATTATCGACCAATATCTCTTTTACCAGCACTGTCAAAGATATTTGAACGTGTAATTTACAACCAAATAAATAACTATTTTACATTAAACAATCTTTATTATGAAGGACAATACGGCTTTCGCAGTAAACATTCTACTGAATTGGCTGCCCTTGACATCATCGACACTATTACAAGTAGAATGGAAAAAGGCAATATACCGATAACCATATATTTGGACTTATCCAAAGCATTTGATACATTAAACCATACCATTTTACTAGACAAACCTAAATTTTACGGTATCCAAGGTAGCTCACTAAACTTAATTGAAAATTACTTAAAAAATCGAGAACAATGCGTCGAAATAAATAATATTGGATCAGCCTTCACAAATATTTTAACTGGAGTCCCACAAGGATCGATTTTAGGTCCGCTTTTATTCATAATCTATATGAATGATATACCTTTTGCTAGCACTATTTTTAAAACTATTATTTACGCAGATGACACCACACTTTTAGCCAATTTAAGTGACTTCTATTTTAAAAATAACACAAAAGTAAACATAAAAATGTTAAATAACGAATTGAACAAAATTAGGCTATGGTTAAGGGCAAACAAACTTACTTTAAATACACAGAAATCTAAATTTATGTTATTTTATCAGCCCAAAAAACGCTTAGAAATTCCAAAGATAGAAATAAACAATGAAAAAATTGAGTGTGTTGAGCAATTTGATTTTCTAGGACTAATTTCGCGCAAACATCTATTTTGGAAAAGTCATGTGACCAAAGTAGCAAATAAAATTTCAAAAACTATAGGAATAATTAATAAATTAAAATACCAGCTCCCTCAAACAACACTCCTAACAATTTACAATTCTCTTATCCTCCCGCATCCTAATTATCGTTTACTGGCATGGGGACACGACTCTAAGCGTATCCACAAATTGCAAAAAAGGCTATTCGAATAATAGACAAAAGTCATTTCTTTTCTCATACTGATCCCATATTTAGGAAGCTGGACGTATTAAAAATATATGACCTGCATTATGTTCAACAGCTAAAATTTTATTTTAAATATACAAATAATTGTGTATTTTCAAAATTTTACTTTCCAAACTGGTTTAGAAACTCACAATTACAATACTAGAGGATGCACCAATTTGCGAAACTCCATAGTTAAACACGAATTCTCACGTAAATGCATTAGATATCAATTACCCATTGTCATTAACAATACGCCTTTAATAATATAAAATAAAGTAACTACACACAGTATGACTGGTTTTACTTAATACATTAAAAAATTCTGTATTAGTAAATATAATACTGTATGTAATATAAATCACTGTTATATAAGTAACATGTTGAATCAAAATTGATTTTAATGTTATTTAAGATGTTTACCCATATTTCATTTTACTCTTTCATAATTGCTTTTTTCGCTCTGATGGTACCAAAGGGTCCAATTCCATTGAAGCTGAGTAAAGTGCTTTGTTTCATTCTTCCTTGTTGAGCCGAAGGGCAGCATCCGCTTACTTCACAAGTGTGCAGTTGCTGCCTTTTGGCTCTGCACAAGCTGTATTGACATAATATTATTATATTATTATTATGATATCATGACAAGCTTGTTTACATTTTTATTGGGACGACCGTCTCATTATCATTTTGCTATATATTTGAAATATATTTGTATAAATCCATCTACATTTTTTGCATGTTTGTAGATATTTATTATGTAATCACTGGTACAATATCGTTTTCTTTATAATCATTGACCCTTTTGCAACTTGAATATCTTAAAATTATTTTTTTTTGTGTGAAAGGTGGCCATAGTGGTAGCGGCATTTTTTGTCTTAACTATGGTCTCCTGAATCTTATTTGTACTTTTCACTCTATTTGTAATTAATTATGTTTTGGTTAAATAAATTTATTTTCTTTTTCTTCTTCAGCCTACTCATTTCATCTGAATACGAACAGTTCTGATTCTGTGAAGATGTTTATGTTAAGATGGCCGATTTGATATAAACGAAGTATTATTACGATGGGAAGAAATCAGAATGATACTTTAGATTAACGGCATTTAAAGATAATAGTTATATAGGCGATAGGAATTTATTATTTGACAATATTGACGTGATTATGTTGATAATCTGATCATGATCTGCTCCTTTACCTGACCAGCTGACGGCTGATGACTTAGTGCCTTGTTATTCACACCTTTTCCTTGACCAAACTTTACACGGATTTTACTCTATTGTGAGAAAAATGTGTGAACAAACTGTCACCTGAGATTTCAGTGCTGATTGATAACACAACACCAGACAATAACAGCGATCATTAACAACCTCAACTGAAAGTCACCACTCACAAACTGATCTATTATTATTATTTTTTTAAATAAATGAGTTATATTATGTTTTTCTTAGTCAGTACATTTACACCGCATCGACGATTGCAAGTTAAATATAATAATTATGTATCCACATGTTTTGCCAGTGCCAGTGTTAATATTCAATTATTATCCAAATAGTTCACAATTTTACGAGAAAATATGTAATTCTATATATTAAAATGCTGCTTTAAAAATTAAAAAAGATCGAAAAATCAATTATGTTTTTAAAAGGACGTTGAATTTTTTGTGTCATGTAGTTGGGAAAGATACATTGGACCAAGTATGGTATTCTACCCCGACCAACGAAGAAGTGGCTTGGGCTGTTACCCCGTTCTGCCATTCAAGTTTTCAAAGAAACACAATGATTCTTTCCCGCTCACTTGTAAAGATTCAATATTGTGGGGAGAGTCTGTGACCGAGAGGTAGTGTAATCGACCTCAGACCGCCAGGGCTCGAATTCTGTGTCTGGAGGTCCACCTGGCCCAGTTTAGCCTACATATGCACAAAGGTGGCCTAAAACTACATTCATTTCATTTTTCGTGTAACACGATTAAATCAGCTAATCCCCGCCGTCATTGAGTTTTATTTAAAGACGTTTTAAAAAAGAACAATACGGCTTTAAACGGCCGTATATACGTTTCTTTTTTTATAAATGTCAATAATTTGGTACATCTTGTCTGCCAAGGATTGTCTATGCCGAAATAACATCAGTCGGGAGGAGGACGTGGACTGTAATATCACACCAGACATATTTGTTCTGTTACCAACCACAACCCAGGGTTAGCTCGACAAAGGCTCGCTCACTGGGTGATTCAAGCCACTGATTAATTCAGTCCAGAATAAATAGTCTTGATTCAAGAATGCGACATTTTGGGAGGGGACGTCTCAGAGATATGGTCATTGGGGATGATTAGCTGCTGATTATACCGTAAGTACAGTCATTTAAAACACACCAGTACATTATTTTCTTTGTCCGACCACTACATTCGAAGCCGGGAATGGAAAGTTATTGTTGGCCTGGTACAGACCAATTATCATGGTATGCCTATGGTATTAAAATCAGGCAGTAGTGACCGAGCTGTTGATTATGAGAGATCCTCAATATGTTCAGATGTGTTTTAAGTCTGTTAAAACCCTCAGAGTTCTACATTCTTAGCTGTGAAAAAAGCTCGGCCTTCGGTCTCGACCCTTTTCACAGTTAAGAATGTAGAGCTCCTCGGGCGTTATCCTATACGTAAATCAGACCCGTACGAACGCCTCACCAACGACTCTGTCATTCCCTGTCTATTTGTCGTCCTTACCTGGCTTTGTTATTATACCACCTTCAGCTCTTTCCCAGAGCTTAATATAGTATGTAAAACTAGGTGGTTAACTTATCCCTTTTTAATGGAATAAAAAAAGCTCTTCAAATACATTTCTTATAAAACCTGACTCAGATTTAGAACCAATTATCCGTCACACAATGACCTCAACAACAAAAATAAATGCCCACATTTTAAAATAAAACATCTTTATTTTTCGTCAAAGCAACAACATTTTTTATGTGCATACATAGAATACAATTTTCTTAAATTTAATCAGAATAATAATGTAGCATAGCCTTAAAAGAAAAAATCAAAGATGACCGCTAAAACAATGATATCATGATTGACTGTATCGTCAGTCCTAATGCACAGTTTTTTAGTGTCAAAAAACTCATTGTTATGTTTTAATTAAAACAATAATCAGATATAATCAGATAAGCGATTAATCACAGTTAAATCCAAGATGACCGCCAAGTCGATCCCGGCTCTGAAAGGGTTAATGTTTAGCATCTTTACCCCAACAACATCGAATCAAAGTTAAGTCAACGTTCGATAGAGTTTGTTGAATTAAATTTTCCGAGCATTTTCAGCGACTGCTGCCTACCTGGATTCGAACCAGACAGATAACAACCCACACAATATTTGAATAAGACGAAACATGTCGTCGTCAGTAATCGTAGATGATCGGTACGGTGTGACGACGTCTACGACTACAATTCCACGTATCTCCATCGTATCTCCATCGTATCTCCAGTGCTTTTTTTTAGAACGAAAGTGCTGTCTTTTTTCTTGTATTACCTGAGAACATTCATAGCCTATAAGTATACTCATTGCTCCCGGTATCTGTAAAACCTAGTTTAGATGTTATTGTTCTATTATGCTTTTATCACAAGTCGCTGAAGTAGCTACTGTTAGCTGATGTTTTTCATTGTATACACTTATGCGACTATAAATTTTATCTTATATCGTGATCGTTAAATGTAGTAACATTATATTTTATGTTATATCATCAACGATTAATGAAATATTTATCGTTCTAGAAAGTATCATAAAAGTTAAAATGAATCGGCTTGATCATGTTATACAAATTATCATTAAGTACATATGACTGATCCTCTCATCGACAATCTGAAATAATTTAAAAATCAACAAACAAATACACACAAATAAAATATTTATTGTATTAAAAACAAACATGATATATAAAAAGCGTAACTAAAACAGACATATCATGCAGCGATCAGATTGGCATAACATTGATTATTCGAAGTAGATGAGAACACGGTATGTGGGATTAGATTATTAATATCAGCATTAATATATTGTCCTCTTATCAGTGATTCTCTCTCTATCATCATATTTTATGTTTCGTCTGAAAATCCAGATGATTCTGTTTAACTATGTTCAGTTTAGTAGTATTTTCATCAGCTATGAAGTATTTTGTCTTCTTACATCTTGGTTTGTAGATCAAATTTTCTTCTGTGAAAAAAACCGAAAATAAAATAAGCAGAAAATTAATAGCAATAAAGAATGATTTTTTACATAATTATAAAATGAATACTTTATGTGTATTGGAGGGATATAGTTGAGTGCATAATAAAAATGCTAGTGAGCAAAAAAGCCTTTCTTGTAGTTTAATATTAAATGAACTTACTAAATGCTTACTGATCTTTCATTTCTTTTATTTGTCTTTTTAACAATTGACTGAGCTGTCTTTGTTTAATAAACAAGAAGACACCCAGAGGTATTCCTAGACATATCACCATTCCCCCAGCAGCCAACACAACATAAAAACTGAACTTCTGTGCCCTCAAATAACCTGCCTCACTGAAGCCTGTGTTTCTGTCGTCTGTTGATGTTTTCAGATGATGGTAGATTTTATTCTGCTCAGTGGATGCTGCAATCTCTGATGTGACGTCATCATCTGCTGATAAAGATGGTTGTATTGTCTTTGTCGATGATGTGGTGATTTCTGTAAATAAATTAAAATTATGATGTATTATATGCTTACAATTATCTATGCAATAAATGCCGAAAATTATATGTACATTTAATGAGTTGGAAAAACACATTGCATACTAGCTGAATTTAGTTATGCTTTAAAGCCGTGCTCTCACTTGTTGGTTAGTGATTAAAGTTTTTCTATATTCTAATTTAAAAACAAAGGTTCTCTTTAAAAACTATCAAGTTACAAAAGGAAAAAGAGTTTTTCTCTACCATTCTTTGTAGTACGACTTCTTGTCTCTGCTAGTACTCCTTCAGTACTCACAGCAAGTACCCTGAATGTCACACCGGCTTTCAAATTCACAGTGTTTACTTCACCCGCATACTCTGATGTCTGTAATTTTACAAAAAGTATGCGAATCAAACACAAATTTAATATATATTCTAGAATTGTCTTACCGTAGGCGAATAATTTTTTTATGATCAGAAAAAAAACAAATTTAACAATATTTTATGATGCCCATTAGGCATTTTACAAAAAATTGCGAATAAAAAAATAGATTTCTTGATAATGAGGAATGCGAGTTCACAATGATAATAAATAATCGACCAGGTAAATGATATATTGATATTATTATTTCTACGTACCGTGTACATATAATTCCACTTCTCTTCTTCATGTATCTTCATAACAATAACGTACAGAATCACTAACGTGTCTAGATTGACTCTGTACTTGTACGCTGGACGTTTCCATGACAACAAAATCTGATGTTTGTTGTTAGCAAAAATCATAGGCGGAAAACGAAATCTCCAATAAGCACTCTCACCAGATATCAAACCTGTGATGAAAATAATAGATTTAATTTATATACGACACTTCATATTGCATACAAGTTTAATCAAACCAATACTTTTGATATTAAAATTAAAAAAATAATAATCTAACTAAGTGAATCTAGCTGTAGTAAATGTAACGTTACTCACCAGGTGTCATTGTTGATATGGCGTTACATGCAGTTTTACATCCTCCAAACTGAAAAGAAAACAACAACTCATATTAAGGATTGTTATGAGAGAATATACACAGTTTGCCCCACTAATCTAGGTTATCTATTCATTAAAAATAAGCATTTTATTTGTTTCTT
Organism: Flabesymbios commensalis; assembly: GCA_964017125.1. NCBI lineage: Eukaryota > Metazoa > Annelida > Polychaeta > Terebellida > Flabelligeridae > Flabesymbios > Flabesymbios commensalis. The sequence goes on from OZ024906.1 coordinate 51,268,932, forward strand.
ATTGACACATTATCAAACAAACCATATTAAAAAAAAACCTTTTAGCAGAACAAAAGCGATCCTTAATGAAGAGATGAGAAAATAAATAAATGTTAATACATCGATTAAGATCAAAATAATCCTGGATATATTTTTTTAATTATTAGCCTAATGTTAAGTAAGAATACTTACACAATGGATGTCATTTTCAGGCTGACAGACAATGTTTTCGGATTCCGTTATTGTTTTCTCACACGTTTCCCAGCACTGAAAAATAAAAATGGAGTAAGTGACAGTAAGTGTTTTAGAGAAACAATAACACCATAATAATTTTCTCAGTTTATGTAACGCTATTTATTCAGGTAAATATTGTAAGTATGTTTAACTGTAATTAAAGTGCCTGGACAATTTTACAAAAGCCTTCTTGCATTTTTAATTCTATTTTAATGTTTGTATTTTGTCTCGAGGGCAGTGGCCTCACATATGTTATGGTCATCTATATGTACATTGTTTTGTAGTATTGTACCTGTAGATTGTCGAGCAGTCTAAATAAACAACATTTTAAACATTTAAAGTGCTTAAATTAAATAACTTACCTTTAAACAGTCTGATGATTTGAAGCATTTGTCGTCAGAAACAGGAGCTGTCACGTGCTGAAAAAATAACAAAAGAAATAAACAAATTAGCCAAATGTAATCAGAAACAATTACAGTTTAACAGGGTAGATGGATAGATGCATCACGATAATATAATTTATTGGAAAGTGATGAAAACATGTTTTCTGTAGATTAACAAGGCTTAATGTTGCAATTGTTTGAAATGATTTACATTAAAATTACCTGCTCCAAACAGCTGATTCTACATTTAGTAATCTTGATCCAGTCATTTTCTGAAACGCTTTCAACTGAACTTGACAATGACGTCATTAAAGCTATCAATATCAACAAGGAAGACATTATGTGATATCAAGTATTAGATCCAGTAGATTTATATTTACTATTGTAATTATGTGAATTCACAGAGATGTACAAGATGTTGGTAAGAAAGGAATGTCTGATGACTTATCCTATCTACATCATTTATATACAGAAGGAGGTGTATGTTTATCATATAGGCTACGTGTTAACACACTATGTGAGGGCAGCATGTTTCTGTACGAGACAATCTGAAGGATTATTACATTCATTGGCGCCTCTCTCTTTCTCAACATAACGCCCAGTTATTTCACAAGGTTAACATCACACTCCACCTGGTCAACACGCTTGTGTTAAAGTAATCACAAGGTACGTATTAAATAATGGGTGTGTGAATGAATTTTTCAATCCACGAACAATTGTATTCTTTTTTAAAGTAAATGTTGGGTCAGCAAATCTAATTTCGAAATTTGTATTTTTAATTTTTGCTAAAAACCATATAAATATAATCTTTATTAGCATGGACGCGCTGGGTATCTCAGCACAAGCTTTTTTTAGCTTAAATTTTACATTCACTTTTCACTATTTTGTACCTGACAAATTAATCTATTAAAGTAATATTTCAAATGTCCTCCAAAAGGTTAAATTTTGATCGTTTCATCTTCTATATACACGTAATATAAAAATATTTACATAATATAAATATACATCTTCTTCAAACACAGTTTAAAAGTTAAAATAACGGAACTGTTGTGTGATGATACGATTATATAATTGACACGCAATATAAAAGACATTTTCATAATTCACCTTTAATCGGGGTTGGGATTGTAAAAAATATATAAATGCACATCAATAATGTATTTTTGGTGATAATGTGGTATGATCTTCTCCTTGACTGGACCAGCTGACGGACTAGTTATGTAACTTGAAGTTTCGTATTCTGATCACCCCCCCCCCCCCCGGGACTAGACTTTGCACCAATTAACTTATCGGTGAGTAAAATGTATGAAGACGCAATCTCTACATATGAGTGTTATATCTCTAAACATAACTAGTTATGAGCTGTGATTATCTAAATCTCACCTAATATTCCAGTGGTGATTTTAACACAAGATAATTAAACTGATCAACAGCAACCTCAAATAACGGCTCCGACATTTCACATATTAAATTTTGATAAGTAATATTACACATTCAATAATTCAGAGGATGCTTTGAGCCAATTTAATATGAAGACCGATTCAGCATACATTGTTATTTATATGAGTAACTGTATGATCATCAAGATCAATCTAAATACGAACAGTTCTGATTCTGTGAAGATGTTTATGTTAAGATGGCCGATTTGATATAAAGGAAGTATTATTACGATGAGAAGAAATCAGGATGATACTTTAAATTAGCGGCATTTGAAGATAATAGTTATTAGGTTATACAGGCGTTAGGAATTTATTATTTGACAATATTGAAGTGATTATGTTGATAATCTGATCATGATCTGCTCCTTTACCTGACACCTTTTTTTACCAAACTTTACACGGATTTTACTCTATTGTGAAAAAATGTGTGAACAAACTGTCACCTGAGACTTCAGTGCTGATTGATAACACAACACCAGACAATAACAGCGATCATTAACAACCTCAACTGAAAGTCACCACTCACAAATTGATCTATTATTATTTATTTTTTTAAATAAATGGATTATATTATGTTTTTCTTAGTCAGTACATTTACACCGCATCGACGATTGCAAGTTAAATATAATAATTATGTATCCACATGTTTTGACAGTGCCAGTGTTAATATTCAATTATTATCCAAATAGTTCACAATTTTACGAGACAATATGTAATTCTATATATTAAAATGCTGCTTTGAAACATTGAAAAAGGTCGAAAAACAAATATGTTTTTAATAAGACGTTGAAGTTCTGTTACCAACCACAACTCAGGGTTAGCTCGACAAAGGCTCACTGGTTGGTTCAAGCCACTGATTAATTCAGTCCAGAATATAGTCTTGATTCAAGGATGCGACATTTTGGGAGGGAGTGTCTCAGAGATATGGTCATTGGGGATGATTAGCTGCTGATTATACCGTAAGTACAGTCATTTAAAACACACCAGTACATTATTTTCTTTGTCCGACCACTACATTCGAAGCCGGGAATAGAAAGTTATTGTTGACCTGGTACAGACCAATTATCATGGTATGCCTAAGGTATTAAAATCAGGCAGGTGTGACCGAACTGTTGATTATGAGGGATCCTTATTATGTTCGGATGTGTTTTAAGTCTGTTAAAACCCTCAGAGCTCTACATTCTTAGCTGTGAAAAAAGCTCCGCCTTCGGCCTCGACTCTTTTCACAGCTAAGAATGTAGAGCTTCTCGGGCGTTATCCTATACGTAAATCAGACCCGTACGAATAACGCCTTACCAACGGCTCTGTCATTCCCTGTCTATTTGTCGTCCTTACCTGGCTTTGGTATTATAACACCTTCAGCTCTTTCCCAGAGCTTAATATAGTATGTAAAACTAGGTGGTTAACTTATCCCTTTTTATTGGAATAAAAAAGCTCTTCAAATACATTTCTTATTAAACCTGACTCAGACTTAGAACTAATTATCCGTCGCACAATGACCTCAACAACAAGAAGTTGCCCAAATTTTAAAATAAAAAATCTTTTTTTTTCTTCAAAGCAAAAACATTTTTTATGTGCATACGTCGAATACAATTTTCTTAAATTTAATCAGATTAATAATGTAGCATAGCTTATTAAGAAAAAAAATCCAAGATGGCCGCTAAAACAATGATATCTGTGTTGAGTTTCAATACAAGCTCACAATTAAGTCATTTTGGGTTGATGTTTTGAAAACTGGCTATTGAAATTGTTCTAATGCCTGCTCTCTGCTAATATAACTTTCTTCTTACATACAAATACATTACTTCAAGACACTTTAGAAGACTACTCTACTGTGAGACTCATTCACCTAGGTTTAGTAGTCGACAAAGAGGCTCTAGCATGGCATAACTTAATCCCTATTTTTGAAAATGTAGAATTTATATCACAGTGTAGAGTAACTGGTTAATGACCTAAGCTATAATGGCACAATAGTGTCTATATAACTGTGCATTTCGTTATCAACTTGACCTGATTCCGCAATTGTCTTAATAACAGCAGTATCTGGTTACAGGTGCATATCTACATAATGTAGATTTTGTGCTGCGTTCCAGTAATAACCATATAACCTTGATTCATATTAGCTTGGTGTAGCTCATGGTGTGAGAATTGCTTCGTATTGAGTATGCGTCATATTTTTAATATGGCTAAACGAATTTGTGTTGATAAACCTAATGTAGCCTAATAAAGCGAAGCACATTTGGCATACACCACGGACTGGGAAGTGTGTGTTCTCTGCCAGAAAGACACAGGGACATCCACATGGTACAGTGTCCAGCTAAAAGTACTAACTCAGAGACTAGGGGTATTGGGTACAACACTTTGACAGAAGACTTGCATGACTTGAAAGAAAATATTTTTGGTACCTTTTGAGAACTTGTCAGATTCAGTCTGTACCAGAAATCACTGGCCAGAAACGATCCATGGATTTTTGCACGTTGTACAGTTATAATGAGCTTACGGTGGGGAAATTGCGGTTCACAAAGCATCGAAGAAATTTTGTCATCGACCATTGCCAGGAGCGGTAAGATGTTGTAATGATAAATCAGAGGAAGATGCGGTGCTATTGGATTAACAGAACATCCTGCAGCTATGAGACTCTGTATGGTGGCATGCCTTAAAGTAGGCTAGTACTCACAGAGTATTAGAACATCACTACATCAAAAGAGCACCGTCACAAGTGGACAGGATCGCACGTCGATCACACCATTTAAAGAGATGGGAGACCCCTTTCTAGAAGGCAACAGGCCATCGTCTTTGGACGCAAGGGAAATCAAGGATGAATCAGTTTTGATTTGCAGAAATGAAGGTTGAAGACTGGAATAAAAGAAGTACTGACAGTTTGTTGATGAGAGGCTGGCACATATTGCACCAAGCCATCCATTTCCCATGGATGTATGCTTCGACCTGGGAACAATGCAGCTATCCTTCCGCTATCCTTAGCAGAGTCCATGTAGTCAACGCCAAAGTGTCCAACATTGGTGTTGATGCTCAGCACTTGGACAGCATGACGAGGTGTTTGTCCCCCACATAGCCTCACAGCTCAGCATCAGTGTTTTGTTCGTTTTCAGCAGCAGATCTGACCTGATTTACATAGCTGTTGTTCATGTAAATAACTCATGTAATGGGTCCAGAGAAGTATTGCTATGTCTTCCACGCATTTACGGGGTGTGATACAGTGTCAGTGGAAGAAGCTGAAAGATAACCTGGGATGTATGGGCCTATAAACTGTATATCCTGAGGCCACTGAAGATTTTGAGAAGCTGAGCACCACACACTACATCACTCATAAAAGTCACTGACGGAGAGATTCGTCATCCTGATGTGCAACAGGAAGGAGCTACTCAGGTAGCATCAATGCAGCCAAGACATAAATATCCACCTGAAAATCTAAGACAACTGAGAACATCCTTTTGACAACGGCAATCTACAAGTAGGGGCTACACATCAAACCCACCAGTCAACAACATCAAACATGGCTCCAGGCGACTGGTCTGCCAGATACAAAAGCCTTTGGCTCAACAAAGGATAAATATAGTCAAAACATTCATAAGCCTCACGATAATGATATGAACGTGTACACTACAGATACACTGTTTGCACAGGATGGTGAAAATGTAGGCCCTACTAAATCTGAACTAAAGTGCACATGCTCAAAGGAGGGGGGGTATTGCTCTGGGCTACAACTGTTATTACGCTGTCAGCGTTTTCTATGGTTCTTAGCAAGTTGATGACATGGTATTACTGGTTGTCTATTTGGGCCTACTGAGCTTCGTGTCTAACTAACGTGTCTTTTGATTCGTACCTCTGAGCTTTGAGCCGCAACCGGACAGAAGTTGAGCCATCAGGCCCGGCTCAAAGCAAGGGCGGATTTAGACAGGGTTGATCCAGAACCCTGTCAGCATTTTAAAATCGATCCGATTACAGGGTTTTAGACATGAAAAATGGTAATTTGGGGTTTCATGCGTGGATACATAACTGTTAACACCTTGGTGTAAATACCCAGCAGACACCAGACGTGAATTGGAACCAGGTCAGTGGTGATAAATGCAAAGGTAGTGAATTTATGCAAGATCCACACGAACTTGAATGTAGCCTCCAAGGTCATTCAAGGTCAACTTAAAGGAAAAAAAGCTGGGTGTTTTTAAGGCTACAACTCATCTAAATATATATTTTTATTGTTGACTTTTTTAACCTTTAAAATGTAGTACATTACTTATCTGATTGTATTTCTTGAATAAAATTTTGACATAAAAATCGAATGTACAATACAATTGGAGATATCATGCAATCTTGTCAGCCGCGACCGTCTTGGCAGTCATATTGGATATCTCCCTTATTGCCGGGGTAGAGAATGTCTACTCTCGTTATGTTTTACCGTCAGGTGATGTACGTGTCGTCGTGAATAATCGTAGGTGATCGGTACGTTGTGATGACGTCTACGACTACAATTCCACGTATATCTCTATCGTATCTCCACGTATCTCCATTGTTTTTTTTTAGTACGAAGGTGCTGTTTTTCTTCTTGTATCACCTGACAACATTTATAGCCTATAAGTTTACTAATAACTCCCGGTATAAGACAGACAGACAGATATTTTATTGATAGAAATAAAGTCATTACAGATTTATTTGTCATAGAAATAACAGATATATAAAAAATATGTGCATGTATATACAAGATTGTTAATTTGTAAAAATCATATGACAATATACATAGTATGACATACATAACTAAAATCATGTTAATTGGCATTGCCATAAAAAGCACTGGGTATTTCGATAATATAAATGACTGCTACTTAAAAATAGAAGGGTCACAGTTTATTGTAAACAAAAAACTAGAGATGTCTCCCCTCCAGCAACATTACCATAAAGGTTGATAGCTAATAGATGTACTGTCAGTGGATTTTGTAATTAATGTTATTAAATGGCTCCTGTGGACAGTAGAGACTATGTATTAAGCGGAATTTATTATTCTGTTTTGGAACCACGCCGATGTGCGAAACATAATGTGGCTTGTCAAAGCTCCCAGCAAACACGAGGCATTGAACCAGTGCTGGTCCAATGCTGGCCCACCGTCTGCGACGCTGGCCCAGCATCAAACCAGCACTGGTTCAACGCCTCCTATTTGCTGGGCTGCGTTCAATAGCAGCTGGTCTGGTAGTGCTTACTGCTGGCGGCGGTTACAAGCCGCCACTGACCCAATGTCTGTTAGATGTTAGGCCAGCGTCGCCGGTGCTGGCCAGTATCCATTCAGCCTTAGTCAGTACTTCATGCTGGCGGAGCCGGCACGATGCTTTGAACCAAAGCTGGGTTAATGTTGGCCCGCCTTCTGTGACGCTGGCCCACATTCAGCGTGGCGCCAAACACGACACGTTGACCCAATAATGGGCAAGCTCAGCGTCGTAGACAGTGGGCCAACAAAAGCCCAGCATAGGGTCAGCGTCTTGTGTTTGCTGGGGCGGCCTGCGACTGCACAATCGAACCGCTGAATAGACGGACCGACAGAACGCGACAGAAAGGACAGATTCACTGAGCGGACAGAGGTAAACAAACATGTCCCCACCTTTGTCTACAGAGGGGAGACATAATTAAAAGGCATTGCCAAGATAAAATAGTGATCTATCATTTGTTTCGTGCACCAAAGCTAGAGATAAAATAGCTACTATGTATAGCATGCTGATTATATATAGTAGCAAAAAAAGACACTCTGGAAAGCGAGCGTGGAATTCTAAAATATATACAAGTGCATAATTATCTGTAAAACCTAGTCAGCAAACCCGCCGGTTGTAAATGTTATTGTTCTATCATGTTTTTATCACAAGTCGCTGAAGTAGCTACTGTTAGCTGATGTTTTTCATTGTATACACTTATGCGACTATAAATAACTGTTATCTTATCTCGTGTCAGAATGCCTCGTGATCATTAAATGTAGAAAAATCATATTTTATGTTATATCATCAACGACGAAAAAAATATTATTCCTACACATATAACAAATAACGATTCAATTAATACCTGCGCTGAAATTTTTGTCGTATCATAAACGTTAGAATGAATCGGCATGATCATGTTATGAATAGTTATCATTATATAGATATGACTGCTCCTCTCATCAACTAACTAAGATTAATTTTAAAAATCCATGAACAAATACGCACAAATAAAATATTTATTGTATTAGAAACAAACATGTTAGGCTATATCAAAAGCGTAACTAGAACAGACATATTTTGCAGCAATCACATCGGACTTCTTATGGCATAACATTATTTATTCCAAGTAGATGAAAACACAGTATGTGGCAATAGATTATGAATATCAACATTAATATATTGTCCTCTTATCAGTGATTCTCTCTCTATCATCATATCCGTCAGAAAATCCTGATGATTCTGTTTAACTATTTTCTTTTCGGTTGAAGTTTTTAGTTTAGTAGTATTTTTTTCAGCTATGTAGTATTTTGTTTTCTTTGATTTTGGTTTGTAGATCAGATTTTCTCCTGTAAAAAAGAAGAAGAGGAAATAAGCATAAAATTAATAGCAATAAAGGATGATTTTTTACATATTATTTAAAAAAATGAATACTTTATTTGTATCGCATGGATAGTTTAGTGCATAATAAAATACTGGTGATATATAAAAAGCGTTCTTGTAGTTTACAATTGAATTAACTTACTAAATGCTTGCTGATCTTTCATTTCTTTTACTTGTCTTTTTAACAATTGACTTAGCTGTCTTTGTTTAATAAACAAGAAGACAGTCAGAGGTATTCCTAGACATATCACCATTCCTCCAGCAGCCAACACAACATAAAAACTGAACTTCTGTGTCCTCAAATAACCTGCCTCACTGAAGCCTGTGTTTCTGTCGTCTGCTGATGTTTTCAGATGATGGTAGATTTTATTGTGCTCAGTGGTTGCTGGAATCTGTGATGTGTCGTCATCATCTGCTGATAAAGATGTTTGTATCGTCTTTGTCGATGATGTGGTGATTTCTGTAGATAAAATAAAAATATGATATATTATATGCTTACAATTTTCAATGCAATAAAGGCCGAAAATTATATGTACATTTAATGAGTTGGAAAAACACATTGCATACTAGCTGAATTTGGTTTTGTTTTAAAGCCGTGCTCTCACTTGTCGATGAGTGATTTTAGTTTTTCTATATTCTAATTTAAAAACAGAGGTTGTCTTTAAAAAAAATCAAGTCACAAAAGGGAAAAGAGTTTTTCTCTACCATTCTTTGTAGTACGACTTCTTGTCTCTGCTAGTACTCCTTCAGTACTCACAGCAAGTACCCTGAATGTCACACCGGCTTTCAAATTCACAGTGTTTACTTCACCCGCATACCCTGATGTCTGTAATTGAAAAAAAGTATTCGAATCAAACACAAATTAAAATAAATTCCACAATTGTCTTACCGTAGGCGAATCATTTTTTTATGATCAGAAAAGCAAATTTAACAATATTTATCGTACAAAAAACAGACACATAAAATGGGGAAAATTTGTTTATTAAAAATAAACATCAAATTAAACGACTACAAATAAAAAGGGCTTCACTTCAAATGTTGTTAATGTAAACGTGGTTGTAACAGAGTGAAGCCCTAAGACCAAAATAGGTATAAATTTACTTGACAGTCAGTTAACAGGATTAACCAGTGAATATTTATACATGTCTCTAATTGATCTAATCTACTATGAATATTTATACATGTCTCAAATTGATCAAATCTACTAGGACTATTTATACATGTCTCTGATTGATCTAATCTACTATGAATATTTATACATGTCTCTGATTGATCTAATCTACTATTTAAATGTGAACTTTGACTCTTGTATCATTACAAACAAATTCGATAATATCAACCAAACTATCAATAACAATCTAGTAATTGTTCACACAAAACCAAACCTATCAATAACAATCTACTAATTGTTCACATTAATATATTAATGAACATTGACTCTTGTATCATTACATACAAATTACATAATATTGACAAAATCTATCAATAACATTATTAAACAAGATTATCTGTTGTTGAGGAGGGTATGAAAACGGCACACAGACACAAAGTGTCTGACCCCCACAACACAAACTTACGAATGGATCGTAAGAGCACATATGAATTCCAACCTCTCATCTGTCTAATCCACCATTACTTGCGGCATCAGAAACAACAATAATTCTAAATAGTGAAGTGCTATATAGTCTGAAATTTAGTTTTTAAATTGAAATTAGGATGTCTACAGAAGTGAAACTTGAAATTTACATGTAATGAATAGATAACCAAATAATTAAAATTTCCAAATGTAGAAAATAAGGGACACATTATCATAACATCTATTGTATTTATAATTCCTGAAGCAAGTCTGAGTAGTGTTTTGACTGGCTGGATTTATATGTCAGTGGAATTTTATTTTCTGTAAGTGTAAAATCTGACCACAGAAGTATACAGACCTCATTTTGAGCTGACCTAGGTATTGCAGACACACTTTGAAAACATAAGAAGACCACAAAACATAGATTTAGAAGGATTTGAAGCAAATTAGGAACATGAGGAAAAGGTCCACATCTTGAGTATTGCTGTATTCACTAAAAATGGTGTTTACATATACATTCAAAAGCAAGATCTAAAGAATTCTAATTTCTTAATAATAATTTCTTACTCACGCAGTTATTGACGAAAAAGCAAAATTTTAGCTTTTTCTTCTCTTCTACGGGAGAAGAAAAAGGACATAAATCATTCACATTTAAAGTAATTCCACCTGTAAGAATGAGCTTGTGGATATTGTATCAAAAACCGACTGGCCGAAATCGGGTTGGCAAATCACTCCCCATCATGTTTTCCATTGTTAGAACAGCTGGCGCAAGTCCTGCCGAACTAACAAATGGAAAATCATGTTTGGTTCTTCACAAAGTTTATTGCATCTGGCGCAAGTCCGGATGCATCCTGCCCATACTTGCTAGCACTGATTTCAGCAGCTGGCGCAAATCCTGATGCTAGAATAAACTAATTCCACCTGTAAGAATGAGCTTGTGGATATTGTATCAAAAACCGACTGGCCGAAATCGGGTTGGCAAATCACTCCCCATCATATTTTCCATTGTTAGAACAGCTGGCGCAAGTCCTGCCGAACTAACAAATGGAAAATCATATGTTTGGTTCTTCACAAAGTTTATTGCATCTGGCGCAAGTCCGGATGCATCCTGCCCATCCTTGCTAGCACTGATTTCAGCAGCTGTCGCAAATCCTGATGCTAGATTAAACTAATTCCACCTGTAAGAAAGAGCTTGTGGATATTGTATCAAAAACCAACTGGCCCAAATCCAGTTGGCAAATCACTCCCCATCATGTTCGCTATAGTTAGAACAGCTGGCGCAAGTCCTGCCGAACTAACAAATGAATAATCATATGTTTGGTTCTTCATGAAGTTCATTGCATCTGGCGCAAGTCCGGATGCATCCTGTCTATCATTACTAGCACTGATTTCAGCAGCTGGCGCAAGTCCTGATGCTAGATTAATCAAGCTAGACAGAGAGCATCATGTAGTTGGCGTATAAGGCATGCAATAATTACTGCGGCCTGTAACAACTGGCCAAGTCTTGTTGTAACTGACCTTGTATTTATTGACTAATAATATGTTCTTGCAGTAGTTTAATTGAATAATTATATTGCTTTTACCTTACACTCCTACACTTGGATACTCTTCCGAATTATTTTAATTTACAAATTATTTATTATATATATATATATCTAAGTAAGAATTATGAAAGATTTAATTCTTGTGGCCATTTTTTTTTTTTTTTTTTTTTTTTTTTTTTTTTGTTATTATCATTTAGTTTCAAAGCAGCTGGAAAACTAAGCTTTACAAAACAAACAACAAAGAAGAAAACTTAGGAAGAAAAAGGTGACCCAAAACATAATTTCGTAGGATCCACTTGAAACCTAAGGTCACTTTGGCAAAGCCAGAGAATGGCCTACAGGAAAACCAGCCCCTGGGATTATTCCAGAGTCATCACAAATTGGCATAATTGCATTAATTATATAAAATAAAATCAAGAGATTATCAACTATATCTCTTCTCATTAATTTGAATTATTACTAATGAGAACGTTAAATCTTAACTTCCTAACATGAATTATTTTTAAATATCTTTATGAGCACTAATATTGTATATTTTAATTTGAGATTAAGAGTGGCTGGTATGTATGCTTTCTTGACCAAAAAAACAAAAAAAAGAAAACTCCATTCAAAGAGGAAAGGTGCCAAAAACATAGTTTTGACAAAGACCTATCTGAAACCGAAAGCTGTACTGGCGAGGCCAGAAAATAGCCCACAGGAAACAAATCCTGACAGGAAACAGTGGGTCCACCACAAATTGGCATCAGCCAATGTGATCATCGCCTCCAGAGTTTATCAAATCTTGCTAAATCAAATCCTAGAAACAACAATTGCTCCTCTTATTTATTTATATTATTTGTAAATTTATGCCCTACAAATCACACGATAAAATGTACCCAAAAAATTTAAGTAACAAAGATGAAACTCCAAAAAATGAGGAAAAAGGCCAAAAACATATGTTCCTGACAACAAGACCTATCTGAAACCCCATAAGGCCGCAGTGGCAATGCCAAAGAATGGCCCACAGGAAAAACAGTTCCTGAAAGGAATCAGTGAGTCAACCACAAATTGGCATAAATGCATAAAAGCAGCCAAAGTGGTTATCGCCTCCAGAGTTAATCAATCTTTGTTAAACAAATTCTCTGAGACAATTATCATTGATTTATAAAATTAATATTGTCTATTGCATTAAAACGAGCACCATCTCAAATGTTTACTCGAATCACAACAAGAATCAATCTTCTTATTAAGATAATTTATAAAGTTGACCCTGCAAATCACACAATAAAATGTACCCAAAAAAATTTAAGTAACAAAGATGAAACTCCCAACGAGGAAAAAGGCCAAAAACATATGTTCCTGACAACAAGACCTATCTGAAACCCCATAAGACCGCAGTGGCATTGCCAAAGAATGGCCCACAGGAAAAACAGTTCCTGAAAGGAATCAGTGAGTCAACCACAAACTAGCATAAAAGCATAAAAGCAGCTAAAGTGGTTATCGCCTCAAGAGTTAATCAATCTTTGTTAAACAAATTCTCTGACACAATTATCGTTGATTTATAAAATTAATATTGTCTAAAGTGAACGCCATCTCAAATTTTTACTCAGCGAATCACAACAAGTTAACATAGTACTTTTTCACCTGAATGAAACCAAAATTTTTATATAACAAAGATGAAACTCTTTTCCATCCCCCTTGACATATTAAAAGTTATGGAAGCATCATCCAAACCCAAATTTGGATGCAAAATGCAAATGATTTTTTCATTATGTCATTCCGCAAATGTTTGATAAATGAGAAACCGATCAGTGTTACTCTGCATTATGAGAATTCTTGTTTTATGCTCAATTTGTTAAATTTGATAATTTAATAACAACGGAAATTCATGATTGAAACAAAGAATGAGTGATCGATAATGTAAGGTTCTGAGACTGACTAGACCACATGGAAAGCCAACAATGTCAATGAGACAAAGATAAGGGTCATAATCCAAATAATTGGTCAGACAGATTCAAAATCAACCACGCAAAGCTGTTATCAAATATATACACAAACTATTACAAATATTTGTAACATAAATTTTATTTATAGATCTTTATAGTCATAAAAAAATAAAGTATAGACAGCTACAAATTTTTAATGTGCAATTGGTTATCGCCTCAAAAAGTTTATCAAATCTTGCTATTTTAAATCAAATTTAAAACTGGTGAACTATCACCACTCTCATTGATTTAAATTAACGTTAAAGCAAAATTATATGGTCATTGTGCTTTTAACTTAATTTAAAGTTAACACTAGCGCTTAAATTTCTAAGATTGTATATTTTTTAGTCTACATTTTATTAAAATCATGAAAGAACAGTCCAAACCAAATTTAATCCAGATGAATTTTGTATTATGAATTTGTCACTCCAAAAATATGTCACTAGTGACTGGAAGTGCTGCCGACTATTACACTAATAATGACGATTCAACCAGTCTAATGGTAGACTAGTCTACATCATATATTTTAATTTTTATTCCATAGTCTATACTAAACTATAGTAACTAAGTATAGTCTGAGTCTACTAACAGTTAGAGTAACAATTAGAGCCGAGTCTAGACTATATCTAGACTCCAGTAACTTTGACATTTGATTAACAGCGCGTACGGATAATACTATTAATAATAGTTAATAAAAACACGAATTCAGCGTGAGCGATAATATAAGAATTTGAAGTGGACTTAACCACGTGACTGCGACCGGATTGATGTCGGCGATGTCAATCGAAGTCATAATCTAAAAAACCACTGACACATGGTTGAACATATTCAAAAACAATGCAAAACTATATCTATCATATAAAAGAACTATTGAAACGTATATAAAATACAAGATTTTCTTGATAGACATAGAATCTGCTATATAAATTTATATTTCTTTCGGATTAATTTTTGGTTTGGATCACCCTCAAGATTTCATTGCTAAAAGAGACCGTTACAAACAAATCGAGATCCGAACAAACCACGAATTACATAGCTTGGGATTCGCCTAAGATTAATAATCTATTTTGTGTCCGATAAAAAGAGCTTTCATTTTACGAAAACTCTGTATTTTTTGATGCCCATTAAGCTTTTCTACAAAAAAATGGGAATAAAATAATAGATTTCTTGACAATGAAGAATGTGAGTTTACAATAATAATAAATAATTGACCTGTTAAATTATACATTTGTCTTATTATTTCTACGCACCGTGTACATATAATTCCACTCTTCTTCTTCACGTATCCTCAGAACAACAATGTACAGGATCACTGACGTGTCTACGTTGACTCTGTACTTGTAAGCTGGACGTCTCCATGACAACAAAATCTGATGTTCATTGTTAGCAGAAATCATAGGCGGGAAACGAAATCTCCAATAAGCACTCTCACCAGATATCAAACCTGTAATGAAAATAATGGATTAATATAGGATACTTCATATTACGTACAAGTTAAATCAGACCAATACTTAATTAAAATTATTGTAACTTAGTTATAAGTGAATGTAGCTAATAGTAAATGTAGGCCTACTCACCAGGTGTCATTGTTGATATAGCGTTACATGCAGTTGTACATCCTCCAGACTGGAAAGAAAACAAAAACTCATATTAAGGATTATTATGAGTGAAAATATATACAGTTTGATCCACTAATCTAGGTTATCTATCCATCAAAAATAAGCATTTTATTTGTTACTTATTGACATAGTGTCAAACAGACCATATTTAAGTAAAACCATTTAGCAGAAGAATAGAAATCCTTAATGATAAGATGAAAAATTAAATAAATGTTAATACATTGAATAAGATCAAACTAATCCTGGATATATATAATATCGCTATTAAGTAACAATACCCTCACACAATGGATGTCATTTTCAGGCTGACAGACATTTTTTTCGGATTCCGTTATTGTTTTCTCACACGTTTCCCAGCACTGAAAAATAAAAATGAAAATAAATTAATCATTATTTTACAACTTGTATTTTGTGTTTTAGAGAAACAATAACACGATCTGTACAATTTTCTAAGTTTATGTAACTCTATATATTGAGGTGAATATTATAAGTATGTTTAACTGTAATTAAAGTGCTTGGACAATTTAACACAAACCTTCTTGTATTTTTAATTATATTATAATGTATGTATTTTGTCTCGATGGCAGCGACCTCACATAGGTTCTGGTCATCTGTCGCCACTTGCCTCTATATGTACTGTGGAAATTTTCTGTAGAATTGTACCCATAGAAAGTTTAATAAATAAATAAACACCATGTTAAACAATAAAAGTAAATTTAAATTTGAAAACTTACCTTTAAACAATCTGGTGATTTGAAGCATTTGTCGTCAGAAACAGGAGCTGTCACATGCTGAAACAATAACAAAATAAATAAACAAATTAGCCAAATGTGATCAGAAAAAAACTACAGTTCAACAGAGTAGTTGGATAGATGCATCACGATAATATTACCTGCTTATTCGAAAAAAAATTCTATTCACTAATGAAAACATGTTTTTTTTCTATAGATTAATAAGGCTTAATGCTGTAATTGTTTGAAATGCTTTACATTAAAATTACCTGCTCCAAACAGCTGACTCTACATTTAGTAATCTTGATCCAGTCATTTTCTGAAAGGCTTTCCACTGAACTTGACAATGACGTCATCAACGCTATCAATATCAACAAGGAAGGCATCATGTAATATCAGCAATTAGATCCAGTAGATTTATTTATACTCTTGTAATTATGTTAATTCACAGAGATGGACAAGATGTTGGTAAGTTAGTAATGACTGATGACTTATCCTGTCTACGTCATTTATATATAGAAGGAAGTGTATGTTTATCTTGTACGTGTTAACACACTGTGTTAGCGCAGCATGTTTCTGTAGGAGTCAATCTGAAGGATTATCACATTAATTGGCGCCGCTCTCTTTCTCAACATAACGCCCAGTTATTTCACAAGGTTAACATCACACCCCACCTGGTCAACACGTTGGTGTTAAAGTAATCAGTATGTACCTATTACATAATGGGTGTGTGAATTAATTTCTCAACCCACAAACAATTTTAATTTTCTTAAATGTAAATGTTATGTCAGCAAATCTGATTTCCAAATTATTCTTTTTTATTTTGTTAAAAAACTATACAAATATAATCGTTATTAGAATGGTCAATTTCACATTCACTGTTCATTATTTTGTACTTGACAAACACATGCACTAAAAAAATATTTCAAATGCATTAAAAAGGTTCAAACGTGATAATTTGTATCCTCTATAATTAAACACTCTATATTTACGTCTTAATGTAAATGTTAAGGCAGCAAATGTGATTTCGAAATTGTTATTTTGAATTTTGTCAAAAAAAATACAAATATGTTTATTATCATGGACGCGCTGAGAATCACAGCATCATCGTTTTTAGGCTAAATTTTACATTCAATTATTCATAATTTTTGCCTGACAAATCAATGTATTAAAGTAATATTTCAAATGTTCTAGAAACGTTAAAATTTGATCACTCGTATTCTCTATGCACGTAATATAAAAATATTTACGTAATATAAAAATATATGTCTTCAAACACAGTTTAAATATCGGAACTGTTGTGTGACGATTCAATTAAATAAGTGACACACCAAATAAAAGACATTTTCATAATTCTTCTTCAATCGCGGTTGGGTCGTAAAAAAAATAAAATGTACATCAATTCTGTAATTATTGTGAAAATCTGCTTTGATCTGCTCCTTGACGGACCAGTTGATGGCTTAGTGATCGTAATCTGATCACCCCCCCCCCCCCCATATCGTGGATTAGACTTTACACCAATTAGCCTGTATGTGAGAAAATGTGTGAAGACACAACCTCAACTTAGAAGTGTTACATCTCTGAACATAACTAGCTATGAGCCGTGATTAACAAAATCTCACTTAAGATTCCAGTGGTGATTTCAAAACTAGACAATAAAACTGATCAACAGCGACCTTAAATAACGGCTCCGACATTTCAGATCTTGAATATTTATGAAGTTATAGTATTTGAATAATTTAGTGGATGCTTTGAGCCAATATAATATCAATATTCTTCATACATCTTTATTTATAGAAGAAAGTGTATATTTATCAAGTATGTGTACATACTTATTTAGATTAGGATCTTTCTCTAGTAAGTAATCTGAAATAATTATGTTTGACATAATTGGCGCCTCTTTCGCATTCTGTATTATAACACGGGTTTACCCAGTGTGCGCTCAAAAAGTGTTGAACACGGAAAGTAGGTATTAAAGTAATATTTAGAGTTATTGTGAATTGACTGTGGTCGTTCAGCGTACTTATTTTTTCTGATTCTGTGAAGATATTTATGTTAAGATGGCCGAATTGATATAAACGATTAATTACGATGGGAAGAAAGCTGAATCACACTTTTAAAATAGCGGCCTGACCAGCTGATAGCCATAATTGAATATTAACATTGTCACTGTCAAAACATGGAGATAATAATTATTATATTAAACTTGAAATCTTCGAGGCGGCGTTAATGTCCTGGCTAAGAAAAACATATTAAACGTATTTATTGACGAGACTTTATCTGTCATTTCATTTAAACTGTTAACGCTAATGTTGTATTAATCGATTAGTTTGTGAGTGGTGACTTTCAGTTGAGGTTGTTAATGATCGTTATTGTCTGGTGCTGTGTTATCAATCAACACTGAAATCTCAGGTGAGAGTTTGTTCACACATTTTTCTTACAAACAAGTCAAATCCGTGTGAGATTTGATCAAAGAAAAGGTGTGAGCAAGAAGGTGCTAAGTCATCAGACGTCAGCTGGTCAGGTAAAGGAGCAGATCATGATCAGATAATCAACATAATCACCTCAATATTGTCAAATAAATTCGTCGCGCCTATATAACTATTATTGTTAAATGCCTTTAATTTTAAAGTATGTTCTGATTTATTCCCATCGTAATTATTTTTTGTTTATATCAAATCGGTTCTCTTTAAATAAACATCTTAACAGAATCAGAGCTGTTTGTATTTACACTGTAGATGAAATGAGTATGCTGAACGACCACAGATAATTCCTAATTTGAGACAGGTCCTGAAGTATTTTAATATCAAAGTTTAATACGAGATTACAAAGTAACTCTATATGGTAAAAATTGAAGTAGGTGGTGACCTTGATAAGCAATAGGCTTCTGTCGCCACCAGTTTTTTTCATAATCATAACAAATTTAATGTGTTTTTTTTTAATGTGAATTACAATGTATTTTTTATAAAAAAAATAGACAATTTCTGATTCTGATTCTGTAAGACGATGGATGGATAAATAATAACTATCTATGCTTTCCATAATTTTACCACGCAATAAGTATAATCCGACTTTCAGATTATCAATGCAGTCCGAAGCTCGCTTTTTTTACTTGAGATTTAGTCAGCAACACTACACAAAGTCAACATTATATAACAAGAATGAATGATTAAAAATGGTCATTTATTCACGACTGAAAAAATAAAAATAAAAAAATATCAAATATACCATAATAAGTAACAATGTATTTTGTACAGGTACAGGTAATAAATGAACACATCTAAATAAGTGTTCATTTATCAGAGATATTCATATAAGCCTATATATTGAACAGATCAGGTGTACTATGTGTCAATAACCAAAAGACAATAAAACTATACTCTAACATAGCCGTATGCTATTCTCAGTAAAAAAAAGGGGGACAGGGTAACCGCCACGTTGTCTGAGCATAAGGCTACCCCGTGTGATATTACAGAGCGAGAAAGAGGCGCCAAATAACGTGATAAACATAATTATATCAGCTTACTTATCACAGAAACATCCTAATCTAAATAAATATGTACACATACTTGATAAACATACACTTCATTTTATTAACAACGTATGAAGAATAGGTGTTGATATAATATTGGCTCAAAGCATCCACTGAATTATTTAGATATGTGTAATATAACTTATCAATATTCAAGATGTGAAATGTCGGAGCCGTACGTATTTGTGGTTGCTGTTGATCAGTTTTATTGTCTAGTGTAAAAGTTTTCAATTGAATTTTGGGTGAGATTTTGTTAATCACGGCTCATAACTAGTTATGTTCAGAGATGCAACATTCATAAGTTGAGATTGTGTCTTCGCACATTTTCTCACAGACAGGTTAATTGGTGTAAAGTCTAGTTTTTACATTTTCAATCCAGATTGAAGATGAACTATCAAAATATTTTTTATATGATGTATCAATAATATAATAGTATCGTCACAAAACAGTACCGTTATTTTAACTTTTAAACAGTGTTTGAAGGATATGTATATTTATATTACGTAAATATAGAGAGTATAATTATAGAGGATACAAGTTATCACGTTTGAACCTTTTCTAATGCATTTGAAATATTTGTTTAGTACATGTATTTGTCAAGTACAAAATAATGAACAGTGAATATAAATTGAAGCTAAGCACGCTTGACCATGCAAATATTTTATTTGTATAGTTTTTTAACAAAATAAAAAAGAATAATTTGGAAATCAGATTTGCTGACTTAGCACTTACATTTAGGAAAATTAAAATTGTTTCTGGGTTGAAAAATTAATTCACACACCCATTATGTAATAAGTACCTACTGATTACTTTAACACCAACGTGTTAATCAGGTGGAGTGTGATGTTAGCCTTGTGAAATAATTGGGCGTAATGTTGAAAAAGAGAGAGGCGCCAATTAATGTGATAATCCTTCAGATTGACTCCAACAGAAACATGCTGCCCTAACATAGTGTGTTGACACGTACATCATAAACATACACTTCCTTCTATGTATAAATGACGTAGACAGAATAAGTCATCAGTCATTCCTAACGTACCAACATATTGTCCATCTCTGTGAATTCACATAATCATCAGAGTATAAATAAATCTACCGGATCTAATTGTTCATATGACATAATGTCTTCCTTGTTGATATTGATAGCTTTGATGACGTCATTGTCAAGTTCAGTTGAAAGCCTTTCAGAAAATGACTGGATCAAGATTACTAAATGTAGAGTCAGCTGTTTGGAGCAGGTAATTTCAATGTAAATCATTTCAAACAATACAACATTAGGCCTTGTTAATCTTGAGAAAAAAAGTTTTCATCTATTTATCCTGTTAAACTGTAGTTTTTTCTGATTACATTTGGCTAATTAGTTTATTTATTTTGTTATTGTTTCAGCACGTGACAGCTCCTGTTTCTGAGGACAAATGCTTCAAATCATCAGACTGCTTAAACGTAAGTTATTTAATTTTAATTTACTTTTAATGTTGTTCCAGCGGTGTAATTACAGTTAAACATACTAATATTATTTACCTCAATATATAGTGCTACGTACACTGAGAAAATCGTATTGATGGATTTATTGTTTCTCGAAAACATGTTGTAATATAAGTATTCATTTATTTCCATTTTTATTTTTCAGTGCTGGGAAACGTGCGAGAAAACAATAACTGAATCCGAAAACATTGTCTGTCAACCTGAAAATGATATCCATTGTGTGAGTACTGTTACTTAACTGTGCACGATATTCAAAAATATATATATCAAAGATTATTTTTACCTTAATGAATGTAATAACATTAATTAATTTTTTTATCTATTATTTAAAGATCGCTATTGTTTTGCTAAATGGTTTTACTTTAATAGAATTTGTTTGTGTCAATAAGTAACAAATAAAATATTTATTTGTGCATATAACCTAGATTAGTTGATCAAACTGTATATATTTTCTCATAATAATCCTTAATATGAGTTGTTGTTTTCTTTTCAGTCTGGAGGATGTAAAACAGCATGTAACGCCATATCAACAATGACACCTGGTGAGTAGGCTACATTTTATACAGTCAGATTCACTTATATTGAAACACAATATTTAATAGAAATATTGGTCTGATTAAACTTGTACGTAATGTGAAGTGTCCTATATAAATTAAATCAATATTTTCATTACAGGTTTGATATCTGGTGAGAGTGCTTATTGGAGATTTCGTTTTCCACCTAAGATTTCTTCTAACAACGAACATCAGCTTTTGCTGTCATGGAAACGTCCAGCGTACAAGTATAGAGTCAACGTAGACACGTCAGTGATTCTGTACATTATTGTCCTGAAGAAACGTGAGGAAGAAAAGTGGAATTATATGTACACGGTACGTAGAAATAATAAGATCAATATATCATTTACCAAATGGATTGTTTATTATCATTGTAAACTCTTATTCTTCATAATCAAGAAATCTGGTATTTTATTCGCAACCGAGATCTGTGTATAAATGGTTAATCTGTTAATGTGGATCATAAAACATTGTTAAATTTGTTTTTCTAATCATAAGAACAAAGACTCGCCTGCGGTAATCTCCTTGTGGATTTTTTTATTAAATTTGTGTTTAATTTGCATACCTTTTTTTCTTTTCCAGACTTCAGAGTATGCGGGTGAAGTCAACAGTGTGAATTTAGGGTACTTGCTTTAAGGATTAACCCATCATTAAACCAACATCAAACCAACAAACACAGCAAACACAAAATGTTGACTCTAAGTTCGTTTGCTGTTAATTAGTAGTAAATCATTTAATAAAGTAGCACTCTTATAAAACAAAGATCACTCAGAGTTTGAGTTGCGAGAGACACATACTTCAGGGTACTTGCTGTGAGTACTAAAGGATTACTAGCAGAGACAAGAAGTCGTACTACAAAGAATGGTAGAGAAAAAAATATTCTTCATTTTGTAACTTGATAGTTTTTAAAGTCAACATTTCTTTTCCAATTAACATATAGAAAATGTAAAATCACTCCTCGACAATTGAGAACACGTCTTAAAAATGTCAGTAAATTTTGCAAAATGTGTTTCCACCTCATTAAATATATTACGTACATATAATTTTCAGCGTTTATCACATAGAAAATTGTAAGCATATAATACATCATAATATTAATTTATTTACAGAAATCACCACATTATCGACAAAGACAATGAAAACATCTTTATCAGCAGATGATGAAGTCACATCAGAGATTCCAGCATCCACTGAGCAGAATAAAATCTATCATCATCTGAAAACATCAGCAGACGACAGAAACACAGGCTTCAGTGAGGCAGGTTATTTGAGGACACAGAAGTTCAGTTTTTATGTTGTGTTGGCTGCTGGAGGA